>CM021700.1:78922063-79086934 GCA_011074415.1 Stictonetta naevosa | reverse complement strand
AGAAAGAAAGAAAGAAAGAAAGAAAGAAAGAAAGAAAGAAAGAAAGAAAGAAAGAAAGAAAGAAAGAAAGAAAGAAAGAAAGAAAGAAAAAGAAAGAAATGTTCACTTTATGCCTACAGTTCAGCTACTGTGTTCTCATTATTCCTTCTTGTATTGAAAAGAAACAATATTTCAAAATGCTTTGGCTCTTTTCTTTAGGAAACCACCATCTTTTTCTTTTTATTTGTTACTTTTTCCCTCATTACACCATTCTGCTTTAACAACACTTACCTGCCATCAATTTCCTTCTGTCTCTTCCTTTCTCATTCAGATGCAGCTCCTGTTCAATAGCTCTAAGATTCTACCTATGACTGGCAGGAAAGCTGAAAGTACAGCTCTGCACCTTCTTCCTCACAGTCTCAAGAGGAGATGTCTGAACCACGTTTTCAAAAGCTTGAATCTCCGCTCTTTGTCATTTATACCCACATACACATTAGCTGCCTTCCCTTGCCATCTAAATTATCTTATCACTGAGCTGTCTGCGACACTCTTTAGTGTAACAATTTCATTTCACAGTGAGTACTGCACTTTCCCTGTCAGCTCTTTAATTACAACGTCAGGAAAATTGGTGGAGGTTGAGGAGGAAAAGACTATTTCTCTTTTGCTTTGAGGGTGGAGGTTGTGTGTGTTGGGGGGGGGGGGGGGAAGAAGATGAAGAAAAGGCAGTGAAGAAACAATCAAACTAAAAAAGAGGAGATATGTCTTTTTCCAGGACAGTCTGAAAAACAATCATTTGAACTCTCTCCTGGACTTTGAGACTCTCAGACCCAGGAAAGAATCTGCACATCTCTAAAACCATATTTATCTTATCCATGTACTGCCTATAATGCAGTTAACACTTTTTAACCTATCCTTAGAAATAGGTTGTATAAACTTTCCTCTGAATACTTTCACCTAAATATAAACATCTCGTTATTCATCTAAATAAACACTAAAAAATCCATATTTATCTTTTGCGAAGCACAAGTTTTTCTGTTTGGTTGGTTGGTTTTTGTTTTGTTTTGTTTTTTTCAACTGCTCCATCTCTGTTTATTGAAGTGATTCTGAAGTTGTTTAACTGTATAAGAAGATACTGCTATTGTCCAGATTCATGGTGAGTTGTCTGTATTACACCTCCCATCTTCAGTGTAAGCAATGCAAGGGTGCCAGTTTATATTACTGTAAACTAAAGCACCTCATCTACAAATATGGAAAGACCTGATGGCTTAGATCTGGTGTCACAAAGCACAGAGTAAGATATTTTGAGAATCAATTATTTTTCTCTGACCTTCCCTGGTAACTTTTCCTGTAATAATTCACAGAGCATGGTGCTGTGTGTGCATGACCTTAATTACAGATGAGACATTTTGTCATTTATATTTGAAAGGGGTTTTGTGCATATGAACCCTGCAGAAGTTACTGGATAAGTGATGATGAAAGAATATACCTATGATTACAACATGACCCTTTTGCTATTACTGTTGCTTTGATAGATTGACAAATAAATAAATAAATAAATACTTTACCTCATCCCCTGTAAAACATTAGTTTCATTTTTTCCCCATGAACACCAGAAATCCTCTTTATTCACTGTCTGTTGATGCTGATCCTTTTGGTAAAGATACAGTAAATCTTACATGTTCTGAAGCAGAAAATTATTCTACCTAATATGCATCTCAAGAATGAGAACTTCATATATATCTACATGTGTATATGTGTGTGGTATGTATGTGAACACAGAGATTTCAAATTATTCATTGTTTGCTTACCTTCAGATGAGTAACAGTCCCATGTGCACACAGCTCATGGCCAGTATTATGATAACCTACTTCAGTATATTCACACAGATTTAAGAAATCAGTAGCACATAGTTTCTATTACAGGTATATTTGTAACAGTAGATATAAGGACTAAATTATTTGTCACTGTACAATAATGCCTTCCTCTGCCTTTGCTGGGTGAAACAGATACTAGCAGGTATCTCAAAAAACGTTAAATACTTAAAATAAAAAACATTATATATATAAAAAAATTACCCTATGCTATGGTGAGTAATTCATCTTTTTCTAAGGCAAACATATAATAGATGGTATATGGGCTATGGGCTATGATAGGTAAAGCACATCAACACAGCAGTGCAAATCCAAACATCACCAATCACCAAAAAATAGAAATTGCACATATAAAAGACCAGTTCTGAAGTCTATGTTGGAATTTTAGGAGGAATTTAGATTCCAAAGGCTTGTCACAGGTAGTTTAAAATCCTCACCACTATCAAGCTCAAGCTCTTCAGCATACAATGATGTGGATGGAGACCATCCAAAACTGAGCAACTCAAAATCCCACTGTCAGCCCAGCATTTTATTGCTTGCCTTAAAATTCTACAGACATGTGACATGAACTTTGAACATTTATTACTGAAATGAAACAGCAGCATATCTTTGAAGATATTGAGACCAGGTTTGGAAAGCCATGTTCTTTTAAATGTCTTTATTAATTATTTAAAATCTTTCAGATGACACTCTTCTGTAGGCTTTTCCTTGCTTGTGATTTCTTTTTATTCTAGAATTTTACTCTAGATAAAATTTTCAGTTTTATTTTTAAGGTAATATGCAGCTTAAAAAGAAAAGTGAGATATTTTAATGTCACAACAGTATCAGACGTTATCACAACAAAAATAATTTGAATATATTTTAAATCTAAGCCTATTGAATAGGATGGCAATATGGAAAGAACAAATTAAATAACTTTTAAAATAAGTAATACTTGACCTTTGTAATGATGTTTAATAAAGTTTTTGTGCTCTAAAATACACAAGCTCTAAACTGAAGCTGATCTGGTTTATTCACATAATGTACATTCTGACAGACTTAAAAGCATATGCCAATATGCCATGCAGAAGCTTTAGTATACATTTATCCATAAATTGTTGATGATCAGAGGAAATTAGATTAAGGGTTTTGACAACATGAGGGATTTTGGAGGGATTTTCTGAATTCCTTTCCATGCCTAAGTTAAAGGTTGAACTTCAGCAAACTATTTAACATCAGGTCTTCAAAGGTGAATAATCTACCAGTTCCCAGCAAGTTAGAAATTAAGTTCAAAAGTACAGCTTGGGAGCCTAAAATCAAAATCAAACTGAGATAGTAACTGTGCAGGATTTCCAGAATCACAGTTTGGGATTTGGGCTTGGGAATGTCTGAGTCAGAAACTAAGTACATCAAAAAGCAAATATTTCTCAGGGATGCGTCCAGCATGTACATGGCTACAGACTACTTTGAGGAATTTTATGCTTCCTGTTGAAATTGTGCCATGTAACAAAGGAGACAAGGATCCCTGGCTAGAGGATGCATTAGTCTAACTTAGTGATGAGGGTCCTTTAGGTAGCACAGAGAGAGGCGAGAACCATTTTGGTCTGATTCATACTGTAAGAATTTCTTCTATAATTTACCCAGCAACTAATTCATGTGAAATAGATATATGGTTCTTGAAGAGGGTCTGTATACCAATACCTTCTTTTTTTATAAACTAGGAACTTCCGGTCCACCCATCGTCCAGCTATTCTTTTACTCTATCTTTTTTATATTTGTCCAGCATCGAAAAGAACTGAATATTATAATATGCTGGTGATAATGTATTTTCCAACTAGTAGGATATAAGGTTTTTAAATACTCAGGAGCTGAAACAAGACTGCCAGATGTCAAAGCCCCTGTCTATCATGAAAGGGATTGATTTCATGCTTTTCTCTGTTCTCTCAAAACTATAAGATCGTTTTGCAGATGCCTAGTATCCTGGGATGGTAAGCTCACAGAAAATATTACTCTACTTATGCAGATAAAGTATATCTTCAAATCAAAATAGCTTTAATTTCTGTTTAACATTAAATGATCTGATGGATTTTTATTAATGGCAACTTTGCCTTACTCACTCTGTCATCGTTAGGTAGGCAGGTAGACTGATTCATCTAACAAACATTCCTCGTTCTGGAACTTTTTAGTAATTGGTGAGAGGTTTTGAAATGTGGAAAGTTGATGACAAATTCCCGTTCTTGTACCATTTTTTTTATTCTTAATCATGGCATTAAGGTGGGTTGCACATTTGAAAAAATAAGCCAGGAAGGAGAGTTCTGCATCAAAGATGTTATGGTAATCATTTATAAGAGTACTTCTTTTCAGAACAGAGTTTCCTTATCAAAACACTTCTACAAAATATGGAAATATCAAGCCTGGACTGTTATTATGTATCTTATGTATCTGATATTGACTTTGCTGTTTACCATGCGTAAAATAAGAGGGAAATATTCTGGTACTGTATAATACAGAGCTGCATAACTATTGATATTGCCCACTGTTAGCAACATTCTAATAAAACTACGCTAACCAAGGGAACAAAATATTTTCTTGGTTTGTATTTTACTTTAGAATTTTAAAAGCTCCTTAGTATTTTTTCCTAATTTGATAATATTTTAAAACCTTGGTAAGAGTTTAAAAAATAAAAATAAAAATACTAATTGTTTAGTGTTAACAGCTTCTGAAAATCACTAGACATAGTCTTCCATCTATCATAAATTCTGTAAAATATTATTTCTACGTATCAGTGCTTCATTAATGCTAAAGATACTTTTAAACCTTCCTGTTTTACTTATTTCAGACAAAAGAAGGAGCATAATATAGACTATTTTGGAAACCAAAAGCAAGTAGCAAAGCAGCACATAACTCCTTTGTTTTTTGAGAAAATGAACCATATATTTTTTTTATTCATATTTCTTCCAAAGTTTCGTACAGAGAACAACAGTTTGATTTAGTAACAGCCTAATATCAGGTTGTGCCTGGGGATCTGTGGTAAATGCCTATTAATTCTGTAGATCTTGATCTCAAACCAATGGAAAGACTCCTGCAGACTTGAAAGAAATTAAAACTGGTTTTGTTATCCTTAAAACTAAGGAGTAGGAAGATTTTTTTCTTTCATGGTATCCTTAAATTCATATCCTACTCAAGGGCACAAAGGCAGCACAAGCCCGGGAGCAGCTTATTGTATCAAGATTAGATGGTGAAAGAACCTGGACAATTCAGACACTTTGTACTCTTTTGGAGCAAAAGTACTGCATTAAACCAATCAGTTGCTGACTGATCTAATTAAATATCGGCTAAGTATATTGAGTATAGTGTATATTGACATATGTTGACCTGGTATTCTGGGTTCAACAATTCCAAAGTCAGCATCTTGCCTTTGCTGTGGAGAAGGGCAGCAGCATCCTGGTCTGTACTGGAAACAGAGCAGCCAGCATGCTGAGGGAAGTGATCCCTCCCCTCAATTTGGCACTTGTGAGAGAGGACCTGGAGCCCTGTGCCTAGTTCTGGGCTCCACAGTACCAGCTGGGCCCTGACATACCATAGTCAGTGCAGCCAAGGGCTCCCAGGAGGGTTCAAGGGACTGGCACACAGTGTACAAGGAGAGGCTCAGTAAATTTCAGCCACTTAATGATGAGAAGGTGCAGGGAAGGCAGAGCCTGCCTCTCCTCAGAGATGCACAGTGATAAGACACAAGGCAGCAGTCACAAGTTGCACTGTGGGAATTCTGCTTAGACATAAGGACATTTTTTATTTTTTTATTTTTTTTCACTCTGAAGGTAATCAATCAATTCCCAGTTGTCTTACCTTACTCTGAAGGTAATCAATCAATCAATTCCCAGCTGTCTGGGAATGGTCCCGGGCAAGCAGCTCTCAGTAGCCCTGCCTGAGCAGGACGGCTGGACCAGATGGCCTCCAGAGGTTCCCTGTTTGACAGGTCAGTTTTCCATTCTACTGGAGTTGGATGTTCTAGATAGAACAGGCATTTACAAATGTTAATAAGTACATAAGAAAGAAAGAGTTTGAGAAAAAAAATTGAGAAAAAAAGTTTGAGAAAAGTTCTTGAGCTCTACATCAATTGGTCAAATTTGTTTAATTATCTTAAATATTTATTGACAATCCTAAATCTACCTTAGAATTCTGTATTACAGCGTGCCCAACTCTGAAGTCCACAGCAGATAGTAATAAATTGTGACCTCCTTTCAGTAGGACAACTTAACAGCATACTTCTTGAGACTTGCTGTAACATTGTACTTAAGCTACATTACTTCATACAGGGGATAGTGCTGGATAGTGTTTTAACTCTCTTTCTTCCCTGAAGCCTTTTATAATTTTTATAGAAAACAGAATACTCTTGACACTTCCAGTCTGATGCCTCAAGAATTTTCTCTTAGTGACAGAGAACTAAGCCTTGAACAGAGAACTGAGCCTTGCTCTTTCTAGTGGCAGGAAGTTCTTACATTTAGCTATGTGATTTTAAATACCACAGTGTGCTATGCCCTTCGTACTGTTTTCTCTGGTGTACCATAGATAAGGTAGTATTGCTATGAAGTTTCAGTTTATAAAGAAATCCTGTAAAATATGCATGCTATTTAAAATCCTAAAAACTATCCTCCTCTTGGATAGAACAAGATCACATTGCATATAGTAGAATTTCTCAGGTCAACCACAGTACAATACCTGGGAAAGAGGGAAATAAATATTAATAGGCCAGCTATTGTTTTCATTATAATTCACCTTATTGATTACAGCAGCTGTTTCTAGCACAGTTATGGGCAATAGATACTAAATGGAGAGAATATTTAAAAACAAAATGTATAGTTAATGTATATTGAAGTATCTACCATGATAATTTTTTTCTTCCTATCCATGCTCATTACATTCATAACTCATCTAATTGATTTACATTTCAGTTCTAAAGGACTTAATGGTTTTTGTTGGGTTGTTAGTTTTGTGGTGGTGTTTTTTTTTTTTTGTTTTGTTTTGTTTTGTTTTTTCCTTTTCTGACTTTTCTCAGGTTTGGGAATCTCTGCTTGGAGCATGACTAGTATGACTATAACTGACAGGAGTGAGCAAACTGGATGCATTGAGGTTTTGAATGTTAACATTCACATGTAATAGAATAAATGTCACGAACATGTGTGTATGTATAACTGAAAACTGAAAACAGTGTCACTATATGCATGAATACCTGATTGTGGTGTCTTTTTCTCGAGAAAGGTTATTTAAGAACAACAGCAAAAAACTAAACAGGAATGCCAAAGCAACGTCAGAGTATTACATAGGAATAGACCATTTTATATTCCATATGTGGAATACAACCATTTATGTTCTAGAAAGATGATGACATCATTGGAATGTTTTATAAGGTTTTTAAAATGCTAAAAGAAAGATAAGAATAACAATCCAGCCTGTAACTCCCAATGTAATAATTGTTAACATGAATCCAAATTGTACAGGGCTCAAAGGACACATAAAACATCTTTAAATGATCTAAAGTAGCTACTTTCTTCCTGAGTTTAAATTCAAAACTAAAAACCTGATCAGACTGGAAGCTAGTTTCAAACTCAGCATGGGCAACTAGTATGGGACTTCAAAATGATACAGCCATAATGTCCAAAAAAAGCTAAAAAAAGCTCCCACTGACCCAGATCAGTACTTAATGGGACACCAAAGGAGATGTGAGGCTCTGTGGCAGACAGATTATTTTTGAAAAGAAAACTGCATGAAACTGTTGGGGATTTGGACAGTTAGAAAACATGTTCTGGTAAGGGCATTGATATTCACAGAGCAGTTGAACCAGAAAAAATCCAGATAGGTGAATATTACAGGAATGCAATAAGGCAAACTATCAACAGTCTCTCCACCTGTGAATTATAAGACACTTATTCCTTTAATAGATATGAAGAATACTGCCAGACAGCATGAACATGACAAGCTTATTAATACTAAAATGCCACAGACCAGAGAGTCTGGTTTCCTCAATAAGGAATATGGTTTTTCCTTTGACTCTTTTATCAGTAAAATCAATCACTGTGACTATTCACTGGACAGCCTTAGAAACTGCAGGAGTTAAATGATTCACCTAGGAATCTGTTTTCCAGCACTATATTATAGCTGTCAGATTTGCGTACTTGCTTTTTCTTTGGCCTTTTGTTGACTTATTTTTTCTGCGCTACTCCTGTTCTTATGCTCATCAACATGTTATAGAGACATTTTCCAGCAACACAAATTACAACTTACTTATTGGTCATATATATTCTTTTCCCCCCTTCTACCTCTACAGAGAAAAAAAGAAATCAGATGAAAATATATTGACCCAGGACGTGGGAGTCAGAGGGAGATAGGTCAAAGTAGTACTCCCTTTGGAGTAGCAAAGAATGAAACATATAGTAGGTTGAGATATTGCAGAAATTCTTTCCATAATCCTTCATGGGCTCTCAATAAATTATCTTAGTGTATGTGTTGGACAATCTCATTGTGACAGGGGACTTGAGTTGGCATTCACCATTCCTCTATTGTTTCTCTATGGCTTTTCCTGCACTGTTTGTGATGGTGTTATAATCTCTGGAGCCCAACCATAAACCAAGCCTCAAGATCATGAACCGGATACCATAACAGCCAGTACAACAACCAGAGAATAAAGCAGTAGTGTTCATGGCAAACAACATTAATGAGGATCACAACATTTTTACCATGGATTTAATTTGTTATTGTGTAAATGGCAAGGCTGCAGAAAGGACAAATACTTACAATGTTATATGGTCAAGCTGAGAACTGTGAAATTCAGCTGTTTCCATAAACATGAAATATATTACCTACTGGCCTCAATTTTGGTAAAATCAGAAGTTTCTGAGCAACCTTTTCTTTTTTCTGTTTTTTTTTTTTTTTTAAAGAAAAATTTTCATAGACTTAGCAAAATAAATTTTAAGATTTCTTCAAATATATTAAAGTCAGAAGAAAATATTTTGATTACAGCCCCAGTTCTTGTTCAACACCAGACTCTGGTTCCTGCTATCATGTTCTGATATATAACATTTTTTCAAAACAACCTCCTCTTGTGGCCAGAAGACTTTAGAGGATGGAGAATCCAGCACTCCTAAGATAAATTTAGTCCAAATGTTAATATCCTTCATTGCTAATTTAAAAATGGGAGAGAGAGAGAAAGAATCCCACACAAAGGATGTGGATGTGGTCTACCTTGACTTCAGCAAGGATTTTGACACCGTTTCCCACAGCATTCTCCTCAATTAACTGGCTGCTCATGGCTTGGACTGGCATACGCTTCGTTGGGTTAGAAACTGGCTGGATAGCCGGGCCCAAAGAGTCGTGGTGAATGGAGTCAAATGCATTCCCCAGGGCTCGGTACTGGGGCCGGTCCTCTTTAGTATCTTCATCGATGATCTGGATGAGGGGATTGAGTGCACCCTCAGTAAGTTTGCAGATGACACCAAGTTAGGTGCGTGTGTTGATCTGCTCGAGGGTAGGAAGGCTCTGCAGGAGGATCTGGATAGGCTGCACCGATAGGCTGAGGTCAACTGCATGAAGTTCAACAAGGCCAAGTGCTGGGTCCTGCACCTGGGGCGCAATAACCCCAAGCAGAGCTACAAGCTGGGAGATGAGTGGTTGGAGAGCTGCCAGGCAGAGAAGGACCTGGGAGTGATGGTTGATAGTCGGCTGAAGATGAGCCAGCAGTGTGCTCAGGTGGCCAAGAAGGCCAACAGCATCCTGGCTTGTATAAGAAACAGTGTGACCAGCAGGGCTAGGGAGGTGATCGTCCCCCTGTACTCGGCTCTGGTGAGGCCGCACCTCGAGTACTGTGTTCAGTTTTGGGCCCCTTGCTACAGGAAGGACATGGAGGTGCTTGAGCGAGTCCAGAGAAGGGCGACGAAGCTGGTGAGGGGCCTGGAGAACAAGTCCTACGAGGAGCGGCTGAGGGAGCTGGGATTGTTCAGCCTGGAGAAAAGGAGGCTCAGGGGCGACCTTATTGCTCTCTACAGGTACCTCAAAGGAGGCTGTAGCGAGGTGGGGGTTGGTCTGTTCTCCCACGTGCCTGGTGACAGGACGAGGGGGAATGGGCTTAAGTTGCGCCCGGGGAGTTTTAGGTTGGATCTTAGGAAGAACTTCTTTACTGAAAGGGTTGTTAGACATTGGAACGGGCTGCCCAGGGAAGTGGTGTAGTCACCATCCCTGGAGGTCTTTAAAAGATGTTTAGATGTAGAGCTTAGGGATATGGTTTAGTGGGGACTGTTAGTGTTAGGTCAGAGGTTGGACTCAATGATCTTGAGGTCTCTTCCAACCTAGAAATTCTGTGATTCTGTGTGAAAGGAACTTAGTCACAGTTTGCCTTTCTTCAATTTCTGTCTAAAGCTAGCTAGAAATTTTCCAGTGAAACACCCCCTTTTTTTTTTTTTTTTTTTTTTTAAAATTGCAAATGTCAGTTGGTCAAAGCCCATGCATTTATTAGAGGTCTATTGCTTTCCTTAGGAAGGCTTCTCAAGTAGAGGATGAGACAACCTTAGAATAACCCATAACCTGATGATTCAGAATTTTGCAGTGAGAAATGGGGACACCAGCCTAAGCTATTCGTGATCTGTAACAGGGATGTAAACCACAGTATGCCACATTCCATGCAGATGCATGAGACATACTGGCATGCAAACATTCCTACTTGTTTCTGAACAAGTTGAGAAAGTGTCTTTCCTTATCAAAATACAAAGAAAATACTAAAATACAAATAAAATGAAAATATCAAAAAAATGAAGCTTACTAAAACTGCTCTTACAGTGTTTCTGACCATTGAATTTGGACCATACCTTTCCAGCTGTATTGGGTTCACATGTGCAGGTTTTAGTAGAGGCAAGGTGGACGGGGGCTGCAGGAGGGGCCTCTGTGAGCAGAGCCCAGCAGCTGTCCCATGGCAAATCAGAGCCAGCTCCAGCCAGCTCCAAAAAGGGACCTGCCACTGTCCAGAACCAGGCCTGGGAGAGACATTGGTGGGGCCTTTGGGAGAACAGATTGAAGAAAGGCAAAAAACTGATGTGCCACAGCAGCTGGGAGACGGAGTGAGAAAATGTGAGAGAAACAGTCCTGCCAACACCATGGCCAGTGCAGAGGGCAGGAGGTGCTCCAGGCAAAGAGCAGAAGTTCCCCTACAGCCTGTGGAGAGGCCTGTGGTGGAGCAGGCTGTCCCCCTGCAGCTCATGGGTCCCACATGGAGCAGATCTCCATGCTGCAGCCCGTGGAGGAGCCCCCGGTGGAGCAGGTGGATGTGGCCTGGAGGAGGCTGTGGCCCGTGGAGAGCCCCCACAGGAGCAGGGCCTGGGCTGGAGCTGCAGCCCATGGAGAGGAGCCCACACAGGAGCAGAGGGGCTGGGAGGAGCTGCCGTCTGTGTGGGACCCATGCAGTTTGCTCCTGATGGATGGACCCCATGGTATGGACCCATAAGGGAGCTGTTCTTGAAGAGCTACTGCTAGTGGGCAGCCCCCGCAGGATTAGTTTGGGAAGGATGGCATGGAGCAGGGGCATAGAGTGACTGTGAAGGAGTGGCGGAGATGAAGTATTAGGGACTGACCACGACCCCCATTCCCTGTTCCCCTGCACCAGTCAGGGGGAGGAGGTGGAAGAGGTCGAATGGAGGGTAGGTGTTTTGCTTAATTTTCTCACTGCTCTATTCTTTTACCAATAGGCAATAAATTACATGCTGAGCCTCTTTTGCCCATAACAGTAACTGAGGAGTGCGCTCCCTATCCTTATCTTAACACATGAGGTTTTTTTCATTGTATCGTTTCCCTGTGTCCTTCTGAGAAGGGTTAGTGAGAGGGCAATGTGGTGGATTTTAGCTGCCTACCAGTGTGAAGCCACCAACCACACCAATCAAATCTTTACTCTGTAAAGAGTCTATCAATACATGATTCTAATTGAACAGGAAGCTGAATGAGTGCCAAGCAACTCTTACGTTTTTTTTTTTTTTTTTTTTTTTTTTTTTGCCATTGTCTCAGCTTGACTGAGGATGAGTAAAACACTAGTTTAGAGTCAAAATTCTTCTCTCCATCATTCAAAGATAGGCAGAGTCTTTTCAATGCACCAGGAAAATTTAGGCTATACAAGCAGAGGAGTTTATAGAGGTAAAGAATGAACACTGGGGTTGCTTTAGGGCTCTGCTTGTCACATCCCCCAAAGTGAATGGCTGGGGTTTAGACAGCTGTGCTAACAAATAGCCAACTTCCACTTGCAGCAATTACCTAATATTGTCCTGAAGAATGCACATTACTCAGAGTAGTATCTGTGAGCAACCTTGCTGTGTGAATTATTGCTACCTGTGAGATGGCTGAGTTGTGAGCTTCAGACACCCACCATACTCTGCAGTACTATCCAGATATAAAATCCATTCCCTGCAAATATGTAATTTTCTTCACTTAGTGATGAATTGTTTTTGTCTCTTGTGGACTGAAATGAGAAGATGGCACGACATGCTTCTCTGACATATGTATGCATCACTAACTTCCTGAAATAACTAGTACACTGCATGTCTGCACAGGGGCAATGAATGGTTCTTAAAATGCACATACATATTTTATTGCCTCATTATAGTAGACTTGCTTTATATTTCTCTTTTAAAGTCTTGTATTTTTAGCAAGGTATTTTCCCATTGTGGCAGTCAATCTAACAAAATTATGATAATTGGATTTATCAACATATAATTTGTTGCCCTCTGGGTGAAATTCACTTGCTCTCTAATGAACTGACTAGATTTGAATGAATACATATTTCTTACATGTGAGAGAATCAGCTATTTTCCAGCAGCATAAGTGTATATGGTTATAATTATTATACTTGATTTTATCTGAAATGTGGATATGTGGAAATGTGGAAATTTCTCTATCTGAAAGTTTAGGTAGAAAAATAAAATAACCTCACATACCATTGCATTTTAGAATGTATAGTTGAATGTATAAGAAAATCAGACTTCTTAAGTTCTAGTGGCTTGAAGAGTTGGGTTGATGAATCTAAGTGCATGGTGGAAAAAGTTTTCCAGGAAAAAATGTATCTGAATGTGCTGTCATAAGATTGACACTGCCTTGGGTAACTTAACTCGTCTGCTAAAGGTAGTGCTCCTAAGAATTATCTTACCTTTGGAAATTTACCTTCTAGATCACATTTTCCCAATTGTAGCATAACAGCAATTACTCTCCTTGGAGCAGGACCCGATTTATCAGGCACAGAGAGACGATATATTTGCAGACTTGCTGTATGTTTTATTTCAAAGGTGAAACAACAAAGAAGGAGCAGTAGTTCTGCACTACACTTGCCTGTGATGGAGGTAGAACATCAGATGATCCAAAGCAGAGAGTTTCATTCACAATCTGAAAGCTGGCAATTTTGCCAGACAAAGTGAAAAGTGAAGATTAGTTTGTTATGATGGAAGCCTATCACAACACCATCTTGCTAACCAATGTAGTAAACATTTCTGTATTGACAGCCCCAAAATTGAAAACTATAAGACAGGCTTCAAAAAATAGTTGCATACACAGTTCGTAAATTTTAGTAATAAAGATTATTATTAATTTTTCTGTTTTCTGATTTTTCAGGGGACTCCCTCTTCATATTTTCTAATCCAACACATATATGTGAATCATGCCAGTTCTTACTCACATACATCTTATACATCTTGTGGAATACATAATGTGTAGTACATTATGTCTCTCTGCTTCAGGGTTTCTTTTTAGACAATCTAACCAAAATAGCTGACTTGCTGAATTCTTTTTGTTAATAAATTTACACGGAAATATTACACCAACACGTTTTAGGGCAGTTAGGGATTATAAAGCACCAGTGTTCCAGTTTGAGTTTCTTGTTCTAGTACTAACATAATATATATATATGATCATATGCTGTGCCCTCAACAACAGTACTAATGAAGCCCAATTTCCAATATATCCTGAAAGAACAGTCTAAGGTGGGTGTACTTCTTTACCAAGCTGAATGTCCCTTAGCAGGGCTAAATAACCACATCATCTGGTGTGCTTCCTAAATAAAACACATTGTGTGTTACACATGGCAAAGCAAGTGTGATACTGTTCTATTAGAGGACTGACTTTTCTATTTTTCCTCAGAAAACTTCATCCAAACTGTATGTGTCATAATTGCTGAATGGTGATGAAAAAAAGAGAAACAAAATAATAAATAAATAAATAAATAAATAAATAAATAAATAAATGTCTTGGTGATTTACAGCACCTGTTCTAATTCATAGAGGTTTGTATAGACCTCTGCTAGGCTATCGAAGTATAGACTTTCCTCATGCAACTTCAGGCTTTTATCATAAGGCAAGAAAGAGAAACATAAGCAAGAGAAATGCTGTTATGAAAAGACAATATAGAAATATGGAAGTGAGACTAATTGCACCCAGTTTTAACCATAAAGTGGAACCAAAAGAATGGTTCTCTGCAAACTGTGTTTCTCTGGTCTTTGCTTACATATGTTCCTATTTGCAAGCATCATGAAACATTTTATTTACTAAGACTTTGAAGCTTGCCTTTTCTTAGAAGGCTGACCATCTGAAATTTATAGGACATTAGGAGTTAGATTTATTAATGTTAAGGTTTATTTCTCCATGTTAAGTTTACAATTACTGTAGTGTATTTATTCTTTAAATATTATTTGTGTCTTATTGTTCTTAGGTTGTTATTTTCCTTGTTCAAGATCATAGCAAATTTCTTTTGAACTAACCAATTTTTAATAGTTTTTTTTCTTTGGGCAGGTTCTTTAGAATTCTCTTGTTCACTTCAGGGTCAACAGGATTAGATTTCCTTCTCACAATTCTCCAAAATCTGGTCATGGCTTCATTTTTGTACTTCAGGCATCTGAGCTTAATGGCCAAAAATGCCCTCCATTAAAAAGTTGATAGCAGGGCTGACTACCAGAGGCAAGTTAGCTGCATAGCTGCAGGTAGCCACATAGGGATTTAGGGACAACTGAAATGATAAATCACTGCCCTCACCCCAGAGTGGCCATTCAAACCACATTAGAGGAGCAAACAAGCACCTACTGTTCTGCCTGAGCTGATATAAAGCAGGTCTTGTAACATGTCCCCTGTAAATGATTACAGAACCTGATACTCCTTCACACTTGCTTTTAAAAAGAATAATACAGAGTCCTTCTTGAGAAGCTACTTCCCATTGCTGTTCTAACAGTGCAAAACTGCAAGAAGGGGCACTTGATGCAGCTGTCTGGGACAAATTCTGCCCCTGGATATGTGTGTCTCTGATTCATACTGAGGTCAGCATTTTCTGAGTCTTAAAAGTGGCAAATGAACAAAAGTCTTGTATATCCTGAATTGAATCATCTCATAAAAAATAGATGAACAAAATTATCATCCAGAAACATTAAAATCTGCTCTTGAAGCATACTGATATAAGCAGAAGTCCAGCTTGCCAGCAAGTAATTGATTAGGAAAGCTTTGTGTTTGTTTTTTTTATTATTATTATTATTATTATTATTATTTCATTTGGTATCAGTGTATAACTATCAGATGAACATTTTCCAAATCTAAGTGCTGTTTCATGGTACTGAAAGACATTGCATAAAATATATTATTCTGTATTTTAATAAATAGATGGGACACACAATGCAATGGTGCTCAGTCCTAAATAATCCAAGATGTCCAAATTAATCTAAAACCTGAAATCCTCATCCACTCTTCAGAGGTGGAAAAAAAAAATAATAAAAAAATAATAAAAATAAAAAAAATCTGTTCCTGTAAAAATTTGGTCTTTAACTACTTTATAGGAGGAATAATGGGATGTTTTTTTTAGACAAAGAAGACAGTGTTTTCACTTTAAAACTTTATTTGTGGTAATAATGAAAGGTTTTTCTTAAAAGCAATAAGTGACACAAGTTGTTAGGCACTTTTCTTATGTCTACATCTTACACCTAGATAAAGCTGTATGTGCACAGGTTAATAAGTTCTAAAATTTTGAACTTTAAGCTTAGTGTTCTGTATCTATCAAGGGATGTATAAAGAAGGGAGGAAATCTTGGCTTTCTGATTCCTCACAGGTTTCTCATATATCCAAACGAAAGTCTTCTCTTCAAAGAAATATTCCTTTTTTATATAAACATAACAAGTATTTTCATATTTAGGCTAGTTTATTTGCTTAAATAGCTCACATATACAGATGAATGATTTGAAAGGAAATATGAATGCTTGAGTAATAGGATATGGTTGTTGAGTGATGTCTGTGGGGACTGCTTAGTGTTGATAAATAACTAAGGAATTTGTCTATCAACATTTTGCATAAATGTCAGTCATAGAACTTGTGGTTGGGCTAAGGCAACCCTGAATGACAATGTATTTCTCATTTACATCACAGCTTTAAAGGATAAGAATAGGGAAATAGAGAACTTATCTCATAATAGCATATGTTTTTTAAATGTGGGTGTCCTCCAGCAGAGTATTCTCTGATTGCACCTTGTGAGACTTTGCAGAATGCAAATAAAACCCAAACCAAGTCATGTCTTTAGTAGGTTAACAAAGTAATATGAATGTGTTCCATGCTTAAAATATTACATTTCAAAGACTCCTCTACATTAATTCAAATATCAGATTAGTCAAGTCTACAGGCTCTTTAAAACAAGACTGTCATTTCACATGTGAGAAGTGGAAGAATAAGAAAGCTAGACAGCATATGTACTATTAACCTTTTCTTAATGCTTACACTTATTCAGACAATTAACAAATCATATGTAAGAATCTCGAATTCCCACAGAGCTGGAACAGCAACAAAAAATAAATACTAAAGGGATGGAACAGATACTTTGACAGATTATGTTTCTCCTTGTATTTATATAAAAATAGATCATTTCATATTACAGAAATCTGAATCAGCTCACCCAAAAAGCACATAGTGTAGCTCTGAAGGAAAAACACAAAATCTTATCCTCTCAGCATGATGAACCCACTCTGGGTAAGCTCTGTCTCTGAAGTAGTTAAGAGACTGCATACAATGTTCACAAACAGGCCCTGTGAGCTGATAAAGCACAACTATTATTTCAGATTAGGAGAGCCTAGAGAATTTCTTTAGTATTCAACTTTTCCCTAATTAGTCATCTTAAAATAGCCTGAGATTGGTATGCATAATAGCTATCACAACATCTTCATACCACCAAACAATCTCTTTGCTTTTAAGATCCCTGGTAAGTGATATACATGGGCTTATCTCTGCTCTCTTTGAACCTGCTGTAAAGCAGGGATAACTTAAGGTTACTCTTGGTTTACACAAATATGACTGAGAGCAGAACTAGGACCAAAGGTCTTACAAGAATTGTCTACAAGACCTCAAAGCAGCAAGATGAACATCGAAGACACTGGCCACTACTGGGCCTGAAAACTGTCAAAACACTAAGCTAGACTAGAATTCCTTCTGCTAATTTTGCATAATAAAAATGATTTTAAACTCCAAATGCCCCAAGACCCATCTTTTCTAGGTGAAGTCCAGAATTTGCAAAGTGCAGAAAATCAGCTTTCTGTGACAGTCTGAATCTAATGGTCTTGCAGCTATATAAAACTGTGCAAACTGCAAAAATACATTATGATAAATTTTGTTAACTTAGATGTTACTTTGGTTTCATTTATTTGTGCCAAATCCCACTAAAAAATGTTAAGTTAATGGTATCTTGCATGTTAAACAGGGATTGAATATAACAGCAAAGAAGGTGGAGGAAAACTAAATACTACTAGAAATGGTAGTGATCTTACACTACAAGGCATCTTAACTGTTGAGACAACCTCTACCTAGTTCCCTAATGTGGAGTAGGATGAGCTTTGCTTTATTGACTTCAGTAGAACTTCAGGGTACAACTCCGATACCTATGCAGTCAGGAAATTTAGGGGGAAGGGTTCCTGGAAAATAATAATAATAATAGTAATAATAAAAAATCATATACTAATTTTTTGTGGACACCTTAAAATGTTTTTATTTTTCATGCAAATCTTCAAGTTCAAGCATGAATTAAGCCTTCAGAACCGTATTTGTATTAAATTCACAGTTACAGTGGGATTCATAGAGACAATAGCACTCATAATGGGGACCTGGATACACTGCCTCAATAGAGAGGGGGGGAAAAAATGATGCTTGGTTACTTCTACCAGAACTTCTGTGCGCCAATTTTAATAATCCTCAGAATCTCTAAACCACCATTGTCCCATTGATTGTGTTGGAACTATTGAAACACTGATATTTATTGAAAGGTTTTCCTTTCATATGCATTAATTGAACAAAGACCCTGGATGAGATAGTGTCCAGTAATAATAATGACTCATTTTTCTGTCATCCATTCTTAACTTAAAATCAAACATCTAAAAAAGTTCAGTGTGCACAAACATATATACTTTCATTTGGAGTGCACATTTTACACATTTTAGTCTGTGTAAATAGTTTGCAGAGTAATCTGAGGTATTAGAGAACAAAGAAAATATACAGATTTACAGATTTAGTCAATTACAATGTTACAATGGCAAGGAGGAGAGTTCCTTTAGGAAGTGTGCATAGGAATAAGCATTTACTGAGGCTGAAGAGTTTACTGATGTACTTTTTAAGAATAAGTAACGATGCTCTTTTTACTGTGTATTTTAAAATCTTATTAATTTTAGTCAATTCAGATAAGCCCTGAGTCTGAAAATACTGCAAGCACTTCATTTGCTCTGTTCTCTACTTGACACTGTTAACATACTCAGTACTTTTCTGCAGGCCTGTCTCTCATGAAACTCAAACAAACACTAAAGATCAAACAGGAAACCTGTGGAAAAGAGATTTACACCTCTTTATAACTAAGTTTATTTTCCAGTTTGTTACATTTTTAAATGCTGGGTCTTTCAGCTGCAACCAAAATGACCTCTTAAAAAAATGCCAAAGCAAATGTCTGGGGAGTAGAGCTTCTGAAATTCTGAAAGTTCAGCTTAAAGGCAACTCCCTGATATCAGTGGTAGCTTTTATATATATATATATACACAAATACATATTATGCTATTGCATGTCAGATGCACTTTCTTTGTTTCCCATTCCTTATACATACATCATTATCAGTTTGATTCTAGATGCATCCTCCACCCTTATCTGATTAAGAATTTATACCATCTCAGGCAAAAATTGGTAATGGAAGGTATTATGAATTTCTTTAACCATTCCACTAATTATTAAACATGTCAGATAAGGTACCTTGCTTATAAATAGACTACCATGGTAATTTTATTTGCCTATATTCAGTTATTAAAATATATATGATTGGGTTTTCTTTTTTTTTTTTTCCTAATATCCCTCCCTAAATACTGTACATTGTACAAACTTGTATTAACTTTAGCTCATATCCATTTTGGTTTTGGAAAAAGCAACATTGAACTAAGAAAAACTGGATATTTTTTAAAAATTCTGAATACTTTTTTTTTTTTTTTTTTTTTTTTTTATAAAGCCTGCATCTAAACTAATCGTTTTCTCCTTTTCCCATTGAAATCAGCTGGAAAATACTTTCAATTTCCATATGAAAATGCCCAGCACTTGAGCTTTGTTTTCCTGCTCCCTCAGAAGTCATCCCTATGAAGTGTCTTGAAGTATCCTGGGCTGTGTCATCCCTTGAAGTGTCTTGGGCTGAACTACCTCAGCTGTGTCCCCACTTCAAAACTATAGAGTGGTATTGGAGCCCTCCAGTTACATTTGCAGGTCAGCAGAAATTAGGCTTCTCTGTTATCCTACAAATTGCATGACATACCTCATATAGCCTTTAACATCAGCAGTGCATGTAGCTTATCTGCACCACACACTACTCATGAACCCGTGTAAGGACCAGTGAAGAAAAGGAGCTGAGCTCCCCCGCAGGCCTACATAGCACTGCAACAGCAACATTAGTTATTAATGTTACTATACTGGTTAAATATATATGGGCACTCACTTTTTACTATTTAAAATTTTATATTAAGATAAATTATCATCTTCAAACATCCCTTTACCTGATCCATGTCTTCTCCCATTAGTGAGTTCCTAAGCTACAGGTACTCTGTGACGTAGTGTCCTATATCACAGTCTGAACTGGGTGTAGCTGTCAAGGTGTTGGCAGCATGGGAGCTGCAGTGGTCACCTCTCTGAGAAGACAATGATGGGAAACCCAAGGTGAGGAAAGGAGGTGCTCCAGGCACTGAAGCAGGTATTTTTTTGTAGCCAATGGAGAGGACCACAGTGCATACCCACACTGTGGACCCCACATGGAGAACCCCACCCCAGAGCAGGTGGATATATCCTGAAGGAAATGCAGCCTGTGGAAAGCCCAGAATGGAGAAGAGGGAAAACATGAGGATGAAGAAGCTACAGAGAAGAACCAATATGTAGTGACCATACTCCTCACCCCTCCTGAATGCTTGGATAAGAGATAGAGAAAACAGAAGTAAAAGAGAGAGAAGTTGAGCTCAGGAGAGGGGGGAGGAAGCTTGTTGTTTTTAATTTTTGTTTTAATTTCAAACTACTTAAATATATTTTTAGAAGCAATAAATTTCAAATTAATTTTTCCCAAGTCAAGTCCATTTTGCGTGCAATAAGAAATGGTAAGCAATCTCCTTGCTTTTATGAGCTTTCTCTACCTATTTTCCTAAGAGCTTTCTCAACTTACTTTCTCTACCACCACAATAAGGAGGAGGAGTAAGTGAGTGTATGGCAAACTTAACCCACCACAGAGCCACAAGGCTTAATTTAACTTTGTCCGGCCTGCTTCAGTAGAAGGAATTGGGGCAATACAAAGTGGTTCTTTGTGTTTGCTTGCTTGTTTGGTTGGTTTTTATTAGTCTTCTGGTGATTTTCTAAGAAAGATCCTAATAATGCCATCAGATGAGGTTGGTAGGCAATCTTCATTCAATCTAGATGTCTGTGACAGCAACATTACTGACTGCAGGTGGGTATAGGATTTTGCTTAGGATTCAGGATGCTTCCAAGTGTATTCTGCAAGGACCAGCATAGACAGACTGCCTTGGAGATGGATCAAAGAAGATTTGGAGAGATGCTGATGCCAAGAGAGGAATCTGGGGAGTACAAGGACAAAAATCAAAGCAACTACCATTTTATTCTCTGAACTTTACTGAAAGCTGTCTGAAGTAACATTTTCTTTGTTTCATTTTAGCTGCCAAGAACAAATCTATGTTTTTTTCTGGCTCTCCTATATTAAGGGCATTCTGACCATGATGACTGGACAAATGTGGTAAGGTAAAGGTCTTTCAGGAGAGAGAATTGCTGGCTTGTAGTCAGTAATATGTATTTTTCCCAACAAACCAAATTGTATAGGAAAAGGAGGGGGTGGGAAGAAATAAAAGTGAAAAGAGCTCAGTTGTGAGACAGATTATATGTGGAACTAGCCCCAGCAAACTCCCAGGAAAATACAATATTTTATGTGATGCTATTTCTGGGGGATTTTTTGACCCATTTGGCTTGGAAATGTGTTACTGAGACAATGTGCTAATTCAAAAGCTGCCTAAGATGAAATGTGACCTAGCTCACCATGAGTGACAAATACATTTGTGGAGCTTCTGCTAGAGATGCTTTCCCTTTCTATCTGGCTAATCTCTGAAAGGATGACAGAGTGCCTGTGGCAAAGATAAACTTCCAGGTAGGCTTACCTGCCACTTGGGGATATTATTAGTAAACCACTCTAGAGGTGAATAAATGTTTCATTAGGCTCATTAGATACACTTCTGACAAGGATACAAAACATTGCCATACAACTGTGACTATAAGTACAGAGTCATTCCCAATGTAAAGACAGTATCAAGCTTATCAAACTGCATCTTGGCCAGCTTCCCAGATGGTTTCTGACAGCTCAGACTGAGTCTCTGAGAAGTCTACTTTACTAGGATTAGTAATGGAATATGAGTGAACTGACAAAAAAGGCTGAAATCAGGCTAGGCCTGCAGTGAAGCCACGAACAGTGAGAGAGACATGATTCAGTCAGAAGCTTGTTGAGCCATAAAGATATTAAGGTCCTGGGTTACCTGCTCAAAGTGGTCCTGCTTGAGCAGAGGGCTTAAGCAAGATCCCAGAGGTGCCTTCCAACTGCAACCATTCCATGAGTCAGTGATTCTGTGAAACAAGTGTCTTGTCTAGTCTGCAAAAAAATAACCATACCAAGTTAAGATGACTGAGATTGCTTTGAACTATGTTTCTAACATAAGTCACAGACCAGGCCAGTTGGGAACAGCAAAGCTATCAACGCTGCATGTAAACATGAAGACCATCTTGCTTCTTTCACATGCACCCCATTTCAAACTGAATGAAAAACTATGAAGTTGTAAAGCCTGTTAGGGTGGACTGAAAATGTATAGCAGCAGAGGGACCCTCTAAATCAATGTCAATGAATTATTTATTAGTCCTGTCCTTTATCAGTGTTCCTCTACGCCTTTGGATGTTGGATATAGCAGAGCTGTTACCTTTTTCAAAGTGATGCTGGTGACAGTGCTCATCTATGTAAACAAGTAGGAGCAGGGAGCAATGTCAGGTAGGTAATAACTGTTATCATTTATGCAAGAGATTAGAATCAAACATGACAAAAGCTGCTAATAGCATTGGACAGAAAGACATACTGTGGTTGGCTGCTGTAATCTTAGACAAGTAGTTGCTAAACAGATTTTGTTCACGTGACAACTCTGCTGGAGCTTTTTATGAATTTGGAATAGGGGTCCTGAGCAGCATGCCCTGAACAGCAGAGTATGCTGAGGGCTAAAAGGAGGACAGATCTAGTGGCTATGCCAGTCCTTCTAGGTTATTCTCCACTTGTCATTGCAGTGGTAATATAAAACCTGGCAGACATGTACCCTCTTTGCAGGATGGTGGTAAATTGTCCTGGAGGAGTGGGGGGTGGACATGTAAGAATTAGTGCATTGTTGGCATGATAGAGTTTCTGAAGAGGTTCCTGGGTCATGAAGGTAAGATGGTGACAGGAAATGGAGGTGGAGGCTGTACTGGGATCCTCTAACAGAAGCCCTGGTAGATTCCAGGCATATCAGACAGCAGGCACTGTGAAATGTAATATTTGTATTGTTCACTTGTATCACCAAGGGCTCATCCAGGATTGGGTGCCTTTAGGGTTTCTTCCCTTCTTCCTTTCCTTGAAAATCTTTCCTAATCCTGGGGAAGAATGACACTATTGTAGCTTGACAACGTGGATGGGGAAACGATAGTAAAAAGGTGTCAAGAGTGATCTCACTGCACCATGTAGGTACAGCCTCCCTTGTAGTCCAGGCCAAATTCTCCTGAAATCAGATGGAGTACTTCCAGGTATTTCAGATGTAAGACTTCAAGCACTAGTTTAGCCTTTGTTATTCAGGACAGCTAGGAAGTATTAAATTTGAACAGTTCAAATATATACATTATGCAGTCCTGACAGGATAGACATTGCTGACAGAGGACTACCTGAAAGTAGATATAAGGACTTTGGGATCCTTTTTCTTGAAAATGAATCCATAAGGGTCCCAATAGTTGTATTTAAATGACTTAAAGAATGTGAGTGTTCATTAGCGCAGCCATAGATCTGGTATTTGTCTGCCTACAGAATGCTGCCAAATTATATACCATATGAACATGAATTGGAAAGAGGAACTTTATGACTTCCTTTTTTTTTATGAATTCTCATGCCACATTGCAAATCTCACCTACCCCAGGTCTGCCCTGCAGAAAGTTTTCCCATGCATTTCTTGTGTTAGTTTATTTAAATATATTAAATAGCTTTGTATTTCCTTATTGAAAAACAGATTGATTTTTCTGATGCATTTGTGTTGACATCACCCCAAATATTCAGCCCTTGAATTCATACTGAGCTCATATCAATCCCCAAGACCCTTAGAATGACAGTGTAATGCACTTGTAACTTCAATTATCTTCTGGCTATATCAATTACTTTTTCATGCATTTTCATTACTTTCAGGTGCTAGAGCATAAGTCCACCTATTTATATATGAGAAATATTCTATACCAGCTGATAACAGTGTGCCCTTAGGATATATTTGTATATCAAAGTCAATACCAGAGGCATGCTTATTTGCTTTTGGCAAGCACTATTTAAAAAATATTTTGACATTATTTGATTTAATTAGGCTAATAGAAGAGAGTGTCCTATGATCAATAGAAAGATGTTTTGATCTTAATCATTGATCCATTTTTCATAAATATGCAGATTTTTCAGCAGTAGAAAGAATAATGGATGTGTGGGGTTGTGTGCCAAAAGGGGATTAAAATTGTTTCACATTCATTAAAAGCTTTTTTTTAAAAAAATGTTTCCCTCTCTCACTTCAGTTCTGATCACTTCTTTACTACTCATCTTCTTTTCCCTCCCTGAAAACTATAATCAAAACATTCAATTTATAGAGAGAGGTTCACACTATCAGTGCCATGGGTTTGGCATAATCCCAGCCATTTTGTCATTTTTATCCCTTTGCCTTACCCTCATTTTAATTACCTTTTAATATATATGTATATTTTAGGAATTTGTACAATGTTTGACCTGAAAATAACATTCAAACAATAGTGAATACAATGTGAAAATACAACTTTGCAGACTACTTACATCAATTTTTTTTCTTTTTCTTTTTTTTTTTTTTAATTTGTAAAAGTAGTACAGAAGGTTTTGTATAAAGAAAAATCAGAGCCCAACTTTTGTCACAGATTACAAAGCTGAAAAATAACTGTTGCTTTCCAGTATGAAATTAACTTGAATTCTTGACAAGAGCTGGAAGATTTATTTATTTATTTTAATTAATTTCTGTTTTAACAGTATGTTTTTTAGAGGTTTTTAGAAGGAAAATCTTCAATCTTTTTTTTTTTTTTTTTTTTTTAAATGTGTGGCTGAGATGCACATACATAAACTGTTCCAATTGTTAATTACTCTCACTGCTATTAATTTTTTTCTAGTATAAACTTGTCTATTTTAAATTATTAGGCATAGTATTTTGTTATGTGTTTTTCTGATAAAGAACACTCTAATCAAATTCTTTTCCCACTTAAATATTTTTACATTGTTATCAGCCCACCTCATAAACTTATCCTGTACCCTTTCCTCCTCATATTTTCCTTATAAACCTCCTCATTTTTCCTTTATCATTTTAGCTGCCCATATTAATGCTCTTACATGCTCTTACATGTCCATACATGCTCTTAAATAAATGACTTGATTTTCCAATATCTTTCAGAAGTCAGTAGAAGGTATGGAGATGGATCCTTTGAAGATCAGGCCAGACACTGTGGCTAAATTTGGTCTAATGAATTTAACTTGATTCACTCATTTTGGAGACATAAGTTCTAGCTATGTATTACACCTTCAGAGAGCCAGATTCTCTTGTGTTTTCACCTGATTTGTATGGACATAATAAAGACTATTAAAAAACAAACAAACAAAAACACTTTGCCATTGATCTAATCTCATTATAATGTCCATATTTAATACACTCGGACTCATCTTGTCTGTTTCACTGGTTTGCTAAATGACTTTCAGTATTTCTAATGAGAAAAAAACAGATCATACATTACTTCTAAAAAATAGAAAGGAAATGTTTTGTTTTGTTTTGTTTTGTTTTGTTTTGTTTTGTTTTTTACCCTAGGGTTGCCATTTCACACTGAATTCATACAAAATGCAACATTCTAGTTCTAACCATAGCAATGGCTTCTGTGTCTGCTTTGTAGATTTTGTTGCTTCATTGATCAAAGATAAATACATAACTCTCAAGCGGTAGGCCAAGGATTAGGCCAAGCTTATTTTCTTTTTATGACATTTTATATTTAGAAGGCAGTCCTTGCATCATTACAGTTATCCTGAAATAATAATAACAATAAAAAAAACCAAAGCAATACAAAACAAAATAAAAATAAAAATAAAAAAGTAAAATAAAAAAAACAGCTCTTCTCAGTTAGTCTGGATAGCTCCTAAAGTTTGAGACGAATATAAAACCATTCACATTTATAATGTTAGACATTAATCTACTTATTCTCTACGCAGTACTTAAAACTTTATAATAAACATCTAGCAAAGTTATTGGTATATGTGAAGCTAGAGAAAGAAAAAAATGAGATACAGACATAGCAACAAAATCAAGAGCTAATTATGGAGTAATCACAACAGTTTACTAATAGATTACGGAGGAATGAATGTTAATGATCTCATACATCATTACAATTGTTTTTATGGAGTACTTCTCATTGAGTAGGTTATTAATGTAGTCAAGGCAAATGGCCCCAATATAATCTCTTGCTACATATACATATCCAAAAGAGGAATGGCTATATATATGTGGTCAGATTGCTTTGTGACATTGACTTCAGATGACAAAATACTGCCTCAGAGACTGTTAAAAATCAGCATAACTGACTGCTCTGATTTAGACTGGGGAGGTTGTTTCAAGGGCCCCTGGAATCCGGGAAGGCAAAAGTAACTCACAGCAATTTCTGTCCCTGACCCTGAAATTGTGAATCCAAGAGAAACTGACCTGACTCAGGGATAGTAACCTTGTTGTAAAGTCTTCAAGCTCATGGGATGGCAATTCTTGTCTGTGAAGATCATAGAATCATAGAATTACTTGGATTGGAAGGAACCTTAAAGATCATCTATTACCCCCTGCCACGGACAGGGACACCTCCCACTAAACCAGGTTGCCCAGGGCCTCGTCCAACCTGGCCTTGAAAACCTCCAAGGATGGGGCATCCACAACTTCTCTGGGCAACCTGTTCCAGGGCCTCACCACCCTCTGAGTAAAGAATTTCCGCATAATTTCTAAACAAACTCTCCCCTCTTTTAGTTTAAAGCCATTAGCCCTTGTGATCTCAGTGAATGTTGTGTAGGAAATTCACTTGAGATCTCAGTGAATGATGTGTAGGAGAACCACTGGTTCAGAAATACCTTTGTGTCTTTTCTCTCTTGTGTAAGATCTCCTTTTACACTGATATTTACATTGATACATAGATATCTTCCTTTCTTTTAATGATTTTAGAGATAAAATCCTTTTAAAACCTGCCTTCAACATAAAGGGCAATGAAAAACATTCTCGAATGCAAGTCTTATTCACATCTCCCATAGCTCTTCTTATTTTAAAGCCTGACAGTGTTTAGTTGTCTCATTTCTATTGTTAATGTAGAAATGCTCAGAAGAATGATCTGTGGAAAGATATTAAAGTTTCTCTGACACATTTTAGTGCCACCATAAGGTCACTTTAGTAATGATCATAAAGATTTTCTGTTTATTGTTGGGGTTTAAGTCTTGCAATAATTTCTTACTTCCATGTATTGTACAGCATTAACAACTCACAGTTCTTTAATTTTGTATATTTATGTGCAAGTTTCTAGAAATAAGAAAGCTGGTGAGAAATATGCACTCATATTTTCTAGTCTTCCTCAATTTGACTAGCCCAAATCAATCATAGGGGAGATTCTTGTTGTCTTCAAACTGGTTCTTTAAATCTTAAGCAATTTAAGTCATTATTTAACTAAAGTTCTACTAAATTACTCAAAGCATGATTTGACAATAGCTTGTCAAAAATGCTAGAAAAGTTGAATGAGAGCAGGAGAAAAAATTTACATAGCCATTTTATCCCCAAACAAAGTTTTAAATACTATGTTCCTAAACCAAAATAAGCTTCAAGAAATCACATATCATTTTACAAAATTAAGTGCAATATATCACACATGAAAACTAAGGTAAAACAAGGTGTTTGCCATGTCTAACATTGTTCAGAAAAGACTAATGTCATACTGTACATTCTACATATATATGAAACCAGAATATGCTTCACCTGAGGAATGGAGACTGAATTCTTGCATGAATACTTTACCTCTGATGCAGATGTGTCTAGAAGTCAGCCATGGTTATGTAAGACATTCAGATAATTCTAATTCATAAAGGTGATTAAGACCAAGAAGTTTAGTAAATTTAATTAAAGATATAAAGATACCTATTTTCATACCTCCAATTAATGTATCTTATATGAAATGATATACAGAAACAACTACTTCTGTTTCAACAAATGCTAGATATCTTTCACGATAGGGCTACTTCCTATCACATGAATGTCACCATATTATAATTTTCTGTCTGTTGAGTTTACTATCTCTTGTTTTAGGCTTAAACTGTCCAATGAAAGGATTATACAACTATTTCATTCCCTGTACCACAGAATTAGATCTGTAGCGTACTGTCTATACAAATAAGTACAAATAAATTATGCATCAAAGAGTAGTTCATGGGTTATCTCTAAATTGAAGCAAATTTAAAAATATTTGATAAAGAGATTATAAAATGAGATTATTTTTCATTGCTCTCTTACTAGCATTTGGTTAAGTTTTTCTTTGTATTCAAACAGTTGAATCAGTTTTTCTTCTTCCAATATATGTATAAAATAACCCTTTCTTTATGGGCTTCCATCTTTCTTTTAGGTAGTCATCCAGTATCTTTCTGATAAACTTAACAAGGATTTACCCTTTTCTTTCTCTTTGTTTTGTCCAGGCTGTTATAATTGCAAGCAAGTTTATGAGAGAAAAGAGGTAGGATAAAGAAAATGAAAACCATTGAAATACACAAATGTGTTCTATCAGAATAATAATGGATGCATCACTCTCTCCTAAGCTTTATTTTCAAATATAATCATGCAATATTGAAGCAGAGATTAAATTCCATTTTTATTCTTTCCACTTCTATTTTCTTCTGTCTTTAAAAAAATCTTTTAACAGAAGCTCCTTACAATAGATTGCTGAGATAATGGCATCTATCAAGAACATATTTGATGTGGGCACAAAGGTGATCGGTCTTATAATACCAGTGAAAAATATTGTTATGTAATGTATGTTATACCATCCATATCCTAAATAGACTGAGAAACCAATTCTATGATTTAGGATTCTGAAGAAATTACTATTAAAGTTGTTGTGATAATTGCATTGGCACTCTGGCCAGCACCAACCAAATTCATTGCATTTTCTCAATCTTTTCCCTGTGTGCCAGGGCTCCCAATTTCACTTTTACTAATCCCTCAGCTCTTTTTTAGCCTATCCTTGCTAGAACTTGTTTTCCCTCAGTTAGATGTCCTTCTCTCTGCCAGTTTCCATCTGTCACTTTTTCTCTCAGATCCGTATTCCATCAATGAATGCATCATACTAATGCCTAAGCCATTGTCCTTTACTTATCCACACACATCTCATACACATCTGGATTCCTTACACTCCTCCCCTTTTCTCTGTGACTCCATTGTTTCCCTTTGCCATCTTTCTCTCACTCTTCTCTCCTGGAAATGAATAATTCAGATATTGAAGATCTGTAAAGTGTTTGGGATAATGAATTGCAATAGCAGGTAAAATGCTGTTAAGCAACTGGACATTTACAATTAACAATTGATTAGTTGACAATTATGTGGGTAAGTGAAACAGATGGCTGTGCTAATCATGTGCAAGAGCTGCATAAATTCCTCTTTTCTCCTCCATTTCTGTTTACATCAAAATTGACTAGATTTTCTCCCCACTGTCTAGAGCATCCCCTGCAGCTTTAAAATTGATTTGCTCATTTGCAAAATACACCACATTACTTCAAGAGAAAAAGTGAAATAATACCAAGCTGAGTGTAGAGCCTCACTTTGCCATATCAAACTGTACAGGTAGTAAAACTTGGGGTAAAAAGACATATAGAATTATTTTGATAACTTTCTGCCCAATGACTTGAGAAGAGTTTGGCAGACTCTTCATCTCAAATCAATAAGCATTGCATGTGTCCTTACGAAAGATTAAACTGATGTATGTAGCAACCCCAGCATCTGTCCCTGCCTCTCTTGAAGTTGGTGGAGAAACTTCTGCCAGCTTCTGGAGAACCAGACAGAAGCCCTTAATTTTACCCATTTTAATATTATTAGTCACGGTTCTGTATTGATTAACCTGTCTCTAAGAAAGGAGGGAGAGAACAAAGTACAAAAAGAACTGTTTTAAATTGAAAGTTTCTGATGCTAGATTCTGAAATGTGCACACAATGTTGGCCAATTCTTGCAAATGGCTTGTGCTAAGTAGATACAATGAAGTAAAAAAAAAATACAGCCTAAATATTTTTAAGAACACAGTTAATTTAATTTAATTTAATTATACTCAAACCATATAGGCATCACATTTGGAAAAAATAAAATAAACTAAAAATAATAATAATAAAAAGCATTATCTGACCACCGGTGCTGTGTTAACATTATTCAAACAGTTTATATCGAAAAAAGGGTTTTAATATTTTCTGATTTTGTAATGATGTTGCTGTGCTAGTTGAATGACTGAGCCAAACCAGTAACTTTGTAATACTGCATGAAAGGTCAGATTGGCTTCTTTAGTTCTTTTCTGTTGTGAAGCTAGCAAGAAAGGCAGGTGATAAAAAAATTCCTTTGAAGAATAATGGAAGAAGGAAATCACTGTGTTAGATTACTCAAGTCCATGTTCTTTTTTCAAATTATTTGTAGTAACAAGGGGCCTCATCAAGACTGAGAAACAGCAGCATGCAACATCCACTTTTCTTTTAAAATCAGCTTTTATAGAAAAAAAATGCAATAAAGCAAATGCGCTCTGTGTCTACTTAATGACCTATAACTCAAAAAGCTGATGAAACTACTGTGCTGAAAACTTTTTTTCAGAAAGATTTTTTTCCAGAACTGATAATGATATTTTATATATGATTTTCTTCAACACTTTAAAAACCTGAGTTTTTAAAGTTTAGAGTAAAAGTGATTACATGACTTCTTTTGTTGTTGCTACTGCTGTTGAACAGAACAGAACAGAACAGAACAGAATAGAATAGAATAGAATACAATAGAATACAATAGAATAGAATACAATACAATACAATAGAAAGATGTCTCTCTGTAATGAAGAAAAAAACAGCAACACAGAAAGTACTTGTCCCTCTGTGAGATTTTTCACAGAAAGTACTTCAAGAATGCCCTAATATTTAATTAGAATGTTTTTATAGAATCATATAATGGTTTTGTTTGGAAGGGACCTTAAAGATCACCCAGTTCCAACCCCTCTGCCATGGGCAGGGACACATCCCACCAGACCAGGTTGCAAAAAACCCTATCCTGATTTGAAAGGGACCCACAAGGATAATCGAGTCCAAATCCTGGGTAAACACAGGACCACACAAAAATCAAGTCATTTGTCTGAGAGCATTGTCCAAATGCTTCTTGAACTCCGACAGGCACGGTACTGTGACCACGTCCCTGGGGAGCCTGTCCCAGTTCCTGACCACCCTCTCAGTGATGAACATTCAGCCTGAACACACATCCTCTTCACATAAACTTCCTTCTCAAATTCCATTTGTAGATGTTTCAAATACTGGAAGGACAGTTGAAATTCATGGAGCTATGCAAATTTATGCCAGTTGAGGAACTGGCTTTAATCGCCCTGTGCCTCAGTTTATCTGAAAGTAAAAGACATCTTTTCTCACACCAGTTAAGTCTGCTAAGTGACAACAGTGTATTTATCCAGCACATCATTTACAAAACCCAAGTGCTTAAAATTGAGGAAATGAAATGTTAAAGATGTCATCAATCTTAGTGTTCACAAAGGGTCTGAACCAGCTTTTACTGAAGTTCACATTTAAGTCAGAGCTGGACTGGGTCCACAATAAACAATTATTTTGCTATATGTATGGCCAGGTATGCCACCAAAGGACGCTGATCTGTGAATGTGAACGGCCTAATGTGGCTGTGGCAGTAGCAATAGTGTGTCATGTTCTAGATGTTCAGTGCAAATAAAAAATCTATGGAGACCTCAGGAAAAATTGATGCAGTGAAAAAGTACTATTTCCTAAATGTCAGTATTAGTAGTTTTTTTTTTCTTCTCTAATTTACAGCTTTTCACCACTTAGATCAAAGAATCTGAAACACAAGAGGAAAAGGCTGGTTCTTGTTTCTTCTCCTTCACCTAGAGTCTTTATTGTATAAGGTAATAATTGTCTTATCACTTTTCACAACCTGTGCAATCTACGTACTTCATAACCCTTCAAGGAAGTAAGGCTCCTTTTCAAACATTTATTTATTTTTTTTAAATAAATACACAACAGCACAGTAAAACAAATTGTAGCTTAATAGGTACAAAAGTTGTTCATCTTTCTAATTTCTTGAATGTTAACTTCATGAATTAAAGCCATGGATCCATAGCATTCTTGTGCTTTATATGAAAGCTGTATATGAAGCTTTCTTACTCAGTATTAGCAATAACGTATATGTACTGTCTACACAGCTTGCCAGCACACACTAAGTTTGAGCACCTTACACCAACTAATCATTTTAAACTTTTTCAGAATCCTTTCATCCTTATTCATTCCATTACATGGCAAACTCCCATTAACAACACAATTAAGGAAAAAAAGGATTTGAAGGACTCTGAGCTCATCTCCTCTGAGGGAGAATAATTACTTCGTATTTATTTTTTCTTCAGGATTGCTTTGTAAGATGTCATTGATCTTTCTAAATTCAAATAGTAAAGACATGTTTAAAAAGGAGTGCAAATATGCAAGCAGAACCCAATTTCATAGTTGAAAGTTTGCTCTGTATATGTAGACTTGGATTATTGGTGGCACAGAGCTCTTGAATGAAAAGAAGCAATGGGAGAAGCATCCATAGAAACACCATTAAAATGCAGCTGGTCCAAATCTGTGGACCTGTCAGAAAGTAGATCAAAGAAACTTTTATCAAACATTGACAAAATTAGTCTACCATGACTCAAATTACACATACCTGGAGGCATCATTCTTTTACTATAATCTTGTGAAATATGATGGTCTGTATCAAACTCATGTTGCTAAAATATGTCTTTTCTTTTCTTCCTTTCTTTCTTTCTTTCTTTCTTTCTTTCTTTCTTTCTTTCTGGTAAACTACTTTAGCAGACTTTTAGTTTTCTCTTGGAAGACAAGCTAATGTTTAGGAAGGAAAGCTGTAGAATAAGATACTCTACAGAAGTGTTTGCATAATAGTATCATCAAATGATAACAGAAATTGTATTTTGCAGTAGCACCCCAAGTGGCTATATTTATCCAAATGACAGATGTGGCTTAAGGCTATGATCTTCACCACTAAAACAGGTAGATCCAGTAGAATAATACATACTAACCATTATAATTTGCTGAAGAATGCTTATTTTTCTCATGCAAATGATAGCACTCTTAGATTTAGATACAGCTTATAACACAGGAAATCCAGTCATTCCCCCAAGAAACAAAATAAATTCAGTCTCTGGAACTGTTTATAATCTGATTATAGCTTTGTTACAACTAGAGAGACAAGAAGAAATGTGCTGCAACATACACGTTTGTTATGTTCCCAAACTTTTTAATTGGTTTAATATATTCAGCATATTAGCTCTGTCTCAATGTTAGACTCATCAGACTAGAACTGGCTCCTTAAATCCGTACACAATGTGTGCTATATCACATATTAAGCCTGATTCAGAGCATGCTATGTTTTTCCTTATTTTACGTCAAACAATAATCTTGAAGTACTCATTGGACATAGAGCCAGACCTTGGTGCATTGGGTTGGCTTGTTTTTATCATTAATTTTAATGGTGAGAAAGTTGCATCTGTTCCTAACTGCCTTTCAGCTGTTAGTCACTGCTGAGTAGCTTAAACTAGAGCCCAGAAACAGATGGGAAAGAGGAGTGTTCTTTTGGTAATCAGGTATTGAAGTCAACTGGGACACCAGTTTGTGGAGTTAATGGCAATGCTTCAGTGTGTTTGACCTCAATCTCAAACTCAACATCCAGTGAAGAGTATCTGAGATAGCTCTAGTTATTTGCACAGTCTTGTAGTTGAGCTAATAAGCCTCAATGGATATGGCAAGGTTTTGCATGGAGTTAGTCCTTTTGGAGCAATTTCTGTACATATGGAGACATTAATCTGCAATCCAGATAAACTATCCATACTGGTTTGTGACGTACACACCTGTGAGCGTCTAGGTACACTCATTTGCTTAAGTATGCATGAATAATAGGAAGATCCTTTGCATTATTTATATATAAGCTTTCTGAATTTTTGACTGACAGATCTGACTTAATTTTTCAGATATTGTGATGGATGATACTCATTCTGCTTGTAAAATCTAAAATGTTTAAAGAAAGCACCTGTGAAGCAAATAGGAAAGTTGCCTGTTAAATATTTCAGACGTCATACTCTATAACACTCTGGAGGATAGAATGGAGGATAGAACCCCCTGAAAGGAAGACGGGGATTAATCCTCTGTTGAGAGCTAATGAGCATAGAATATTATTATGGAGTACAGAAATTTGCAAAGCTTGGTGTCATGCAAGCTGGCAAAATGAAAGAGTGGGGAGTATATATTCACAAACTGAATATAAAAACCTTTTCTAGGAGCCCAGAGAGGACTCTGGAATTTGTTACAATTTAGAAACCAATGAAAAGGTTTCTAGAACTATATATCTTCTGGAAAGGACAGAGTAAGTAAGGGAAACTTGGGTACAAATCGTTTTGTTTCTATTTTGTCTTACATAGCATTTTCTCTATTCTAAGTTCAATGTGCAAGCTATGTTCATATTAAGTCCAGCTCTACAGGTTTTTGTGTATTTTTGTAAGAGAAAAGTTTAAATATTCTCTTCTGAAAGCACTGCTTAACTTGAATCCCTGCACAGCTGTGTCAGGAAGAGGGAATGCATACTGGTGAGCAGCCCTAAGCCTGAGGTCAGAACCTAACTTGACTACAGGCAAGCAAATTTCCATTCCTCTGAAAACTAAGGCTAAGACCAAAACAAGCAAAAAACATCAAGAACAAAAACTTCATCAGAAAAGATTTGAAAACTTCTTAAATAAATAGAATAGATTAATAAGTGATTGTGAGCTTCTAAGTAATTTGAAGGATATCTCTGGGACAGAGCTTTTAACCTAAAAGTTAAATATATTTAAGCGGAGCTTCAAAACAGTAAAATATAACTTGAAGAAAAAACTAATTTCAAATATGGTTTGTATTTTCTTCCTTTCAGTCTTATTTTGCAACCCTTTCCCATTTTCAAGTCAAGAATATACCCCAGTAGTCTTTCTGGAGCTGTACAACCTTTCTAAAGAAAACATTTTTTTCCTAATACCTCATCTGAATTTCCAAGGTTCAGTTTGTGAGTTTTTCCCATTGTCATAACAAACATTTTTACACATTCCTATAATAAGTTTGGTTCCCTCATGTTAATAACTGCCTTATAAGTAGTTTTAGACAGATACTAGGTCACCCATACCTTCTTTGCTAGGCTAAGTCCAGCTTCCCCAGCCTCTCCACAAATTTGTCTATGCGGTCTAAGGCTCTAACAATCTTTGTAGCCCTCTGCAGGCATTCTCCAGTTTCCTGACATGCTCTGGAGCAAAGGACTGGGGGCACACTAGGCTCATTTTTCCAGATGGAGCTTTACCAGTGCCAAGTCTGGACTATAATCTATCTATTAGATCTATCTATAACCTCAATCTACTGTCCATGTGCCTCTTAATACAGCCCACTATGTCATTTGCCTCATTTGCAATGAGAGCATATCCTTATCTTATGATCTTCAACGTGTAGGCAACCTTAACCCCCAGGTCCTTTTGAGCAAGCTGCTTTCCATCCAGTCACTTTTCAAACATGCTGTGGTGGTTTCATCCTGATGGACAGCTAAACTCCCCCATAACAGCTTTCTCACTTCCCCTTCTGAAAGGACAAGGGGGAGAAAATACAATGGCTTCCCACAGACAGCTTCCTTGTGGGTCTGTACCACAGGGTCCATCCTTCAGGAAACAGACTGCTCCATCATGGCTCTGCAAGGTCTGCGGCCTCCTTCAGGGCACATCTACCTGCTCCACTGGGGGCTCCTCCCCAGGCTGCAGCGTGGAGATCTGCTGCTCCATGTGGGACCCATGGTCTGGGCAGGGGGACAGTCTGTTCCACCAGGGGCTTCTCCACAGGTAGCAGGAGAACTGCTGCTGCATGCCCAGAGCACCTCCTGCCCTCCTGCTGCACTGACCTTGGTGTCTGTAGGGCTGGTTCTCTCACATTGTCTCACCCCACTCTCCCAGCTGCTGTTGTGCAGCAGATTTTTTTCCCTTTCTTCAATTTGCTCTCCCAGAGGCCCACCCCGTGTCACTCTCTGACTTGGCTCTGGCCAGCAACAGGTCCCTTTTGGATCCGGCGCTGGAGGTGGCTCTTGTCTGACATGGACCAGCTGTTGGGCTCTGCTCACAGAGGCCACCGCTGCAGCCCCCTGCTACCAAACTGTTGCCATGTAAGCTCAATACATATGCACAGAACCATGGGGTTTGTTTGGGGATAGATGCAGGACTCTGAACATCTTTTTGAACATCAAGTGTTTTCCATAGGTGTAGTCCTCAGATTTCTCAGGCTACCTCTGGATTGAGGCTTATAGAGTTGTCATGTTAGCTGCTGTCCCAAATGAAAATCATTTGCAGGATTCATTCTGTGTGATCATCCAGTGAAAAAGTTGAAAAAAATTAGACCAGTATTGATACTAAAGTACCCTGCTGACAATCTGTGTACATATTACTTTACCTGACATAGGCATTACATTTGTGAAAACATTATTAATGGTTTGCCTTTGAGGATTTCAATTACATTTCTGTAGGCACATGATTATTACTTAGGAGATTTTCTAGCCAAAGATATTTTATTGCCAAAGGTATTTTATTGCTGTCTTTTTCAGCTAATAACTATGTCATTCCCTCTACTATCACAACCTCTCATTTTTTAAAGCCTTCTTCACTCCCTGACTTGAGTAATGTCTTAAATTGTCTCTGCTTTTTCTAGGGCTCAGACAGCATTGGGATGAACAGCTTGAGCATCTGTGTTACTCACTGCTGCTCTATTCTGTCTAAACCTAAATTACATCTTTGAGAATGGTTGGACATTTGGTTTGAGGGTCTCTTTCACAGGAGGAATTAAATGTATATTATAAATTTTAAAATGCCATTGTGTGGTTTAGTATTTATTAGAGCTTGCCGCTTCCCTAAAATATAGGTTAAATTTTCATGGAAAACAAGAATTTCACTTAATTGGTACCTCAGGGCAAATTGAGGCAGGCTGGGAAATCCAAACTGGATTCTTCATCCATCAATATTACCTGTGAAGGCTTGACACTTAGACAAGACCACCGTCAGCTGTTTGCTCATTTGTAAAACAATGGACTTAGCAATTATAGTATTAAGCTCCATTTCTCAGTAGTGTTGGTTCTTCTGCCCTTAAAAAGTACTTAAAATGAGTTCAGAACAATGTATTCACATACTGGGAATAATAAACTGATTTTTAAAATTCTCCTTTCAAGGTGCAATAACATTTCAATGCCTGTCTGGATCTGTCCTGTGGCCTATTCCTAAAAATAAAACTTTGGACTAACTTCAAGCTTTTCTTCTCAAATGGTGTATTGTATCAGCCTTTGTTTAAAGGTTTTGTATCTGAGTGGTATGTTATGTAAGTGATTATAAAGTACTTTCAGAATGTTTAGATGGGAGTGATTACTAACCGTACTTTTGGATAATTGGTCATGTTATCCATTACTGGCTTTTGCTGCAAGTTCACAATATAATAGCTTCTGGTACTTTTGCTTGATTGTTTTATACAAAATTATTTGATTCATCCTAGACATTTGCCTAGATGTTGGTGGCTTCAACTTTATCACATTTATATTTATATATATGTTATTTCTATATGCTATGTAAGCAGTGGAATTCCATTAGATTGACAGCTTTTTTGCTTATTCTTTCCATGCAGTAGGGTTCACATTTGAATTGAGTAAACTAGTTTAACCTGGGTCATAAGAGATTTTTCCCCATTTTTTGCAGTGATTTATCAATAAACTTTCTGTTAGATGATGAAAGGAGTCTTTAATCTTCAGCATGGCTTTTAGATCTAAAGAAATACAATTTTACTTTTTATTTATTTTATTATTTTCCTGTAGGGTTAGTGAGTTAGTCCCTGACCTCAGGAAAACTCTTTTTAATTTTATTTATTTATTTAATTTTATTTTTAATATTGCTTTCATTTTATTGTCTACTAATTTATATTTTTTATTCTGAGCTAATTTTTAATTTCATGTCTTCAGAGGTTTACAGGAACAAGCACTCTTTACTATATTAATTAGGAAATTTTCCCTTTGTGACAAAATTACATTCTTTAAATGGTATACCATCTGCTTGCCTAACCCCAAATCTTTTTTTTTTACTTGGCACATGTTTACTGTGTGGCAAAATCTTTCTTTGGTAATCAGTTCAGATTTTCAATAAAGTCCCCTGGACCAACACTCTTTAAAAGTTGTATGCAGTCCAAACCATGCTTAACCATACTTACAGGTGTGCGATTGTATTGAAGAAACACAATATTTTCTAATTTTTTATTTATTTCTCTGATCACAATAAGAAATTCTCTGTTTCACAAAGATCTCCCACTTCTGCTTATTGCCATGAGTAATATTCATCACTAAGGAAAAGTTTTGACCATAAAGCATGAAAATGGCTTTATACTGATTCCTTCTTCATCTCAAAAACTTTTGTTTTGATATGAAGCCTGGTGTTAGATTAAGAGGCAGAAAGAGACTTCAAGTTCTCCAGCTTGAGTTAAGCTTTTAGGAATATAAGAATTCCTGAAAAATTAATATGGCTACCTCTTATTTACACTACAAGGAAAAGCAATGTAATTTCAATAAATCTGTTAGCATAAGGCATTGACTTTTGAAGGAATGTTTACATCTGGAGGACATGACTTTTTTCTTGAGTGTACAACATGATTTGTTTGGTTAAAATGTAGGTTTGTAATCTTATGTTTCATTGAAAAGTAATTCTTGTGAATATGCTCTCAGCACTTTTAGATCTCTCAACTCCTCTATCTATGAGAAAAACAACAACAACAACAAATCTTAAATGCTATAACTGAGCAAGATTATGTACTTTAGACTTTTAGAATACGATAGAAAATGAAAACTACTGATCAGACAATATTTCAGTATAAATGCATTGCAATGCATTGTACTTTCAAGGTCCTCCAAGGAATAGTAGACCACTTTTCAGAGGATCTCAGAAGAGAAGGCAAATAGCATCAGAATAAAACTCTACTCAGCATGATGTTTATGGCCTAGATTTGGATATGTATAGCTACTGATATATATACATATTATTTTTTTTTTGAAGGAATTTTAATTTGTTTGGGTATTAGAGGCAGCCCATGGATGGACAAGACACCATGGATACAAATTTCCAGTGGTACATTTCACAATCAGCCATTCAGTGACTTTGTGAAATCAGTCCTTTGTGGAACATGGGAAAATATGTCTTTCTTTTCAGTTTATTTTACACAGCCATTATCTGAGGTAAATTTGCTAAAAAATATATTTGATTTTCCAAACAAAAAAAAAAAGAAAGAAAATAATTAAATGGAAATAAAATCTTTATTGAAAAATATGTGAAATTATAAACTAAAACACAATGTGCAAATTGCAGCTAGACAGTAAAAATTAGAAGGCTTTAGTGTCTTTTCACCAAAGCAAAATGTGGGTTACCATGAATGACTTGAGGCTGTGTCCCAACATATAAATAAAGCAAAGATCTAGCTTTGTTTCACAACCAAAACATTTCTTATTCCTAGGAGACTGTATGCAGAGATTAAGTACCTGCATAATTTAAAGGAGGAGCAGTAGTTCCATTTGTTCATATTGGTCTACTTAATTAAAGTCACATCCAGGCATAATATTAAACTGAAACTTGTTCAAAGTCACAAATGTAAAACCTTCAACTTTATGTCTTGCTGCTTTATTTCTTCTTCTCATATCAAAACAACATCTTGGTACCAATAATTTAAAAAATCACTACTTGATTTTTAATAAATCATTCCAAAGAAATGTTATTCACATATGCATGCCGATTTTAAATACAATGCATCTAGCTTCAAAAAGGTAGGCTTTTAATTAAAAATTCTGTCTCAATTATTTAAGATTTTGTTGTTGTTGCTGATTATTTCCCTTGCCTCCTTGTTGTAATGTACTCTAAAATAAGAATACTATATAGAGCTTTCAGCTCCATAGAATAGAGCTCAAAACTACAGTAACGACTGTTATTCTTTTTTGTACAAAAGCAAATGCCAGCCAAATTGTGAAAGCTTACACAATTTTAATATGCTCGTTGTCAATAAAATATTTTTATATTAGAATAAAATATAATTTAAATTTATACAAGAACCATATATAATTTTAGATCTTTTCTTCAATCAGGCTTAGCAGCTAATTAAGCTGGGCATCTTTTTTTAACTCAAGTAGTAGATTGTAATCTATTAATAAGACCACAAATATAGTAAACAACACAGATAAAGCATATAGAGAAATGTGATTAAAATATAGATAGTCTAAACCATCTTGGGCTGTATAAATAAAAAGAAAAAAGGAAATTAAATGAATGGAAAATATTATGAGTGAAAAATTTCTGTTCTGACCTTTATGACTTAACCAGCCAATTCTAAGCTACCAATATATGCATGTGTGTGTGTATGTATTTGCCTTAAATCAGTCAAAACAACTTTGTCTGAAGAAAGGTTCCCCTGCTATGTTTCTCATGCACTGAAGTCACTTTTATGCAGAATTTCTCTGCTCAAAACTGCATGAGACCAGCTTTGAAACGAAATCTCTGACCTGAACTAAATAACATTACATTTATTCTCAAGTAAACTGTTAGTGGCATTCAAGGTAAAACTTAACTGTTCTGAATGCATATACTTAGATAATAAGTTGGCATAGATCTCATATTACTGTCACACATAAACTTTGTCATATCTGTATTTCATTGGTCTTGAATCATTTTTGAAATCATTAAAAAAAAAAAAAAAGTTCAGTGACTGAGTAACATTTGTTTTGTTTTCTACTGGTTTTCCTTCGGGCCAGTAGTTGTGCTTTGCTCCTTACAGCAAGCATTGCCAAAAATGTTAGTCTGTAATAGTGCCAGGAGAGTGGACTTTTGAAGCAGATGAACTGAAAAATCTGTGGGTTTTGTTTGCTTGTTTCCTTGTTTGTTTTTATTAAAAACATAAATAATCATTCTGAGGTTTTAAAAATGAAATCATGATATTGCAGGAATCAAAGCAGCACTGGTTCTGAAAACAAGTTACAGAGGGTCTATTTGTAAATCAAGTAATTTATGAGAAGAAAAATACCAATGGAACACTCATATTAAGGTGTCCACCTTTTCTTTTGATTCTTTCTGCAGGAGGCTCTTAGAATAAAGAGAAGGCATAAGGGTTCCCCAACATGTATGCCCACTGTCCGGCAAAGGTTCTTGAGTGATAATGGTTCCTCAGCAGGAAGGATTGAAGGATAGTTTGCTTTGCACCGGCTAAGTGTTGAACCAACAAATATTGAACCCCATGTGCTTCTAGCATCCTTACTGAGCTAGTTGAGATTCCTAGAAACCTTATGTCTAGCAGTAGGTATTACCATATGGCTCAGAGAGAGGTGCAAAAATTCAGTAATGCAGTGATGGAATAATCTGCTTCTATGAGAAGCTTCCTCTGAGCATTTACAAGAGGATGTTCTTGGTACCTGTTCCTATGAATTTCTGCTAAATAATTGATTTTTGTGATACCATCTGGCAAAGGGTTCACAAATTATGTGAAGTGGAAAAAAATATAAGAACAAAAGTAGGTATTACATCAGTAAATTACTGTACCTAAAAACAAACGAGGCTTCCTAAAGAGAGAAATTATTCTTTTATATGTAGCAGAGGAAATTAAAAGAGAAGTGTTGTGTAACAGCAATAAACAATACAGTGAGAAGGATTCTTTTGTCCGAATTATTTTTGAAGGAGGAAAAATTCTTATGCCTACATAGTAGAGTGATCATGACATTATTCTATGTGTGACTATTAACATATTTATAAAACTTATCATTACATATTAACTTTTTTTTTTTTAAGGCATTTTAAATTGGAGCATCTGAATGAAGCTGAAGAGTGAGTTTGTTCTAAGAAATATTCATGTAGACAAACTACAAAAGAAGACATTTACTTGATGGCTGAACTCGCTACTGTCTAAAATGCCTCTTGCTTGACTTGTCTGTTCTGATACAGTTCTCTGAATTATATTAGAACTATTATTTTTAAAATTCTGGAAACTGAAGATAAAAATGTTTTGGAGCAATTCAGTTTCCTACAAATAATGTTAAAATAACCATTTACAAGAAACCTTTCTAATTCCACTGTTCTCCAGGTCTTCAATTAGCAAGTTACTGTACCCACCAGGACAATACAAATTTATATATATACACACATATAGTTTTCTGGGTGAACACGAGAATTTGGAAATAGCTTGCTTCACTATTATACCCTGAGGTATTGTAACATTGTTCATGATTTTTAGCCATCCAGCCCCAATTTAAATGGAGCATAGTAGGATAATTTGTTATATAAGCTACCTTGGGAAATTTACACCAGTGGAGAAAAGTAAACAGGAGAAAATCATTCTGTCATGTTCCCTTGTTCTTTTTGTGAGCAAAATGTAAGAAAGGATGGTGGTGTGGAAGACACTGTAACCTGGAGGAGAAAGAGGTACTTCAGGAAAGTAATCAGGATGCTGTCAAATGTCACGTAAACTTTAATTAATTTCATATAACCTAAGTATTTAAATGAAATACCTGAACTAAGAGATTATTCCAGTGTAGGAGTATTCCTACACTCCTACACTTTCTCTGTAGTCAATGAAGAGAGAAATACACCCTTGAAGTTTTCAGATAGGATGACTCACTCTGGAGAAGTGTCTTTCACTTTATATTAACTATTTAGAAACACCAGGACTGTAAATTGACAGTCTAAATTTAGATGCGAGAAATTCCTTACAGAAGTGTCTAGTCAGAGTCATTGAAAAGAGCTGAGCATCTCTAGAGGGTGATTCCTTCTACCCTAAGAGAGATCTCTGTGATGTGTGGGAAGTTTCATGTTCTAGAGATGCTTATCTATCTGCAGTGGTGCAGTGAAAGCCTAGATGACTAGCTTAGGCTCTAGTAATATTATACTTTAAATAGCTGAAGTTAGGTGAGACTAATCCTTTCTTTAGACCTGTTCATTACTTAAGCATGTCAATGAGAAAGGCAAAGCTAAGCAGGATGAACCTGGAATATAATATGAGCCATAGAGTACAATTATTTTATTGGAGTAGGTTTGATTTAGTTTAAGACATCATTTACAATGACTGCTGAGTTTCTGAGGGTTGTGCATACTCTTGCATTTTTCTGAATAATCAAATACATCCAAAATACTCAACAGAAAACTGAGAGGCTAAAAGCTAGACTATTTAATGTTTTTGAGGCCTCTAAAATTGTTGATACTTTAACAAAATATCTTTAGTCACCACTCTGCTGCCTTCAAAGCTTTATTACCGTTCAAAATTTGCTTCTGTGTGGCCATTTAATGCCCCTACACTTTTTCATCTACTAATTCTTTACCTTTATAACCTTCAAATCCAGACTGAGCTATAGTTGAGTCACACTTACAGAAATAAAACAGGCAGTTGGGAAACAGCTCTCTCCTGTACTCTAAATTATAAAGTATATTTTAATTGTTTCTTCACTGAAGGCAATCTTCTCTCCTCTACCCTTCTCAGCAAAGCAGAGTACGTATTCTCCTAACACAGTACTGTGACAGGTGTAGGGCTTCAATGTTGTCAGTTATAATCCTTTATATGTCACACCTTCAATCATGCACTGGGCCATGCATTTTAAACAGAAGTCTGTTTTCTAGTCTGTGGCAACAGAGTGCCAGGACATACACTGTACAACCATATGGGTGTCTCTTTGCAGGACATATGTTGTACATCCTTAGGCACTAAAGCAATTAACAGGCAACTGTAAAGTAAATGTGATCTCCTCTGAAAGGCTCCAGAGCAGTTTTCAGTTTTTAAAATTATATTGCTAATTTATGCCATGAAGAGATTCAGAATGTCAGAGGCAGGCACAGTAATCATAAATAAAAGCAACATTAAAAGGTTAATACATGTTTCTTTTCAAAAACAACTATAGTATTTTGCATGCTGGTAGAGTATTATGAAACTAAAGATGTTGAAAAGTAGTAACATCCAAAGCAAAATTCAGTGTAAGAATATGAAAATTCAGTAGCAGAAAAAATACAGTAAAAGCAGAATGCAACCATTGAGACAAACATCATGTTTTACTTGTTTGTCAGTGTTAATAATTTTGTCCAAGAAAACCATGGGAGCAAGCTATATTTATTTTGTATTTTCTCCTGCCTTTTTTGAAATCTTTGTGGAACCTGCTAGGTAAGGGATGCCAAATCCCATAGCTCAATACAGGCAAAACTGCCCCAGCTCCATGTGTCCCACTCTGATCAGTAGAAAGGCTGCTTCACAGCTGCCTCACCCACAACCACACACGTACAAATGTGTCTTCCTGGTAGCTGGTCTAGACCTAAGAACTCACCAGTAGTTTACCCCAAGCCCCACAGTCTCTCCAGTAATTGGCTTAGACCTCCTAGGACCTCCTCTACCCAACTCTCAGACCCAGTATCCCAGCTTGGACTTGTGGCAACTCCAATATCAGGCTCCCAAGCCTCTTATTCCATCCACCAATTTGTCTGGCCTGATACTGGCTCGCAATTGCACACTGGTAACACTCACCCATGCAACATGTGTGCACTCCATTTGTGCAGGGGTCCCTGTGACCCATGGTCCCCACTCCGGGTGCTGGCACTCACTCCCACCCCACATACAAATATAAGATGGTTCCCCACTGAGGAAAACAGTTGGAGTTGTCCAGCCCTGTCTCCTCATCTCCCACCCCCTCCCCCCCCCCCCCCCCCCCCCCCACTGCTGTGTCCCTGCACTCCTTCAGCTTTCTATCACATAACCCAACAACGTGGAACCATTGTGGCACAAAAAGAAAGAGCCATGCTAGATTAGACCAAATGAGAATTCAGCCTCCTATTTTGTCTTCATCACTGCCCAGTTTTATTTACTGACAAATATATATATATATATTCAGCAAAATTCTGCTGAAGGTAAATGTGAGGAGCTTTCCTTATGAAACAGATGTGGTTTATAGTTAGAGATATTAAGACAATAATTTGAAATGTCTTCCAAAATCATTATGTTAAATGCTATACAGGACAATCTTGAAATATATATGTAAATATGTGAAGACTTTTCAATCTTTGCATGTCCTTGGAATTTTCTGTGACTTACAGTGCTGGTGAATAATTACATACTATACAAAAATACTTCTCATTGATTTTTAATCTGACAACTTTAACTTCAGTTCAATATGCTATTTTCTTACACTAGAAAAGAAGCTCCCAGTATGCCTTTCTTCACACTGCTCATTACTTTTTCTCCTTTATTACAACCTTTATATACACGATTTTCTATGTAGGCAATCTTTTCAACCATTCCTCATGTACATTTTTCCTTACTCTTAATGACTACTGTTGGCTTTGTCTGAACCTTTTCTGGAATATAGTTGGCAAATTTATGACCAAACATTCGTATCCCATAAACCAACACTGTGCCCCTCTTGCAACTGATCGGAGGAAACATACAAAATAGAAGTGCATATTTTTTTTTCTCTAGGAAAAATATGGCATAGAAATCAGATATTTTGAAAGATGAAAAATAAGATTCAGCAACTGATATTACTGTTTGGTGGTATAACTAATATTATTAATTGATTTGCTGTACTTGTTTCATGGAAAGAAAATGCCAGTTTTCATGGGCTATGAGAATGCTTTTCATATTCCAAGATATGCAGATTACAAAAGGTTAATGACAGGAAGGATGTGTGAAATAGGTGCTGTTCTTTTATGTGTTTGAAGTGAACAAGATGAGAAGAGACTATTACTCACTGTCTTTTACTTGTTCTGATGCTGCACTGCATATCTGAAAACAAAATTTCACTGGTCTTTATGACTTCTAATTTGTCTTCGTCAACCACATAATATACACAAAGTACTGACAGCCAGTCCGAGGTTTTGCTAAAGGGGCAACATAGTTTAGGAACAGCTTAGAATTTACAATTAAAATAACTGTTCTGAAGATGCTTCTGTAGTTTGAGCAAGACCTTAGTAGTTCTCTGAGGCTTTGCTCTTGATGGTATTCCTCATGACACAGAACACTGACAAGACCGCACATTTTATTGCTGTGATTTCACACTCATGGAGTCTGAAGGTCCACAGTCGGTAGGTTCACACCTATAGTTACCCAAACATACAATGATCAGGTGAACAATACTTGGAAAATAAACCCTCTACATTAAGAGATTTAGAGGCCTCACTTTATGCTCTGCAATTTCTGAAATATTATTTTTTCTAAACTTTTCAAATGTAGCATAGAAATATATATTATAGCTCTGCATGATTAATTTTAATAATTAATATAATTAATATAATTAATTGTAATAATTTGATTAAAATAATCAATTAATTTTTAATTGCACAACAAGAATGCCTAACTTCCTCCCTATTTTAGACTCTTATACTATTTAAAGAAAACACTTCTGTATATGAGGAAAAAATACTTAATCCAGAATTAACAACATGTTTCCACATGGGTGTTCCTGGGTTCTTGTGGGTTGCCAGTTTTAGAAATAGTTTGGCTGAAAATTATGCTGTGGTCTTTATGGGGCTTTGAAATTAATACAACATTTGAGCATTTTTTCATGTTTTAATATTTCTTTTTATCTGTAATTTTCCATTTCATTTTATTTTATGTCATTATTGTAGTTTCTTATCAAGCTTTCATTTATAATAATAATTTGGAATGTGAAGAATTACTATGGAATTGTTTCATAGGACATTCTAATACTAGTGAAATGTCTTAAATGCACATGAATGTAAACAGCAGCTGGAAATTAAGCTAAATACTCTGATGAAGCCCCAGCCTCATGAAAGGCAACAGTTTTACCACTGGCTTTGGTCAGACATAGAATTCACCCCATCATGAGTTTACATCCTTCTGCGATACAAGCCTGAAACACTTCTAGTAAGCAAAGTTGATAAGAACTACATTTAAATATGAAACATAGAAGCATGTTGCATAAAATTTATTCAATATTCTGTAATCTTTATTAAATTAAGAATAAAAATGAATTTAAGCACCTGCTTACAGAGTTTGCTGACTTTGTCTTGTTTGAAATGAGCACTATTAATTATAACAGGAACAGCTTTGAAAGGCCCAAAAGAGAGCTAGATAATGGAGGAGAGCAACCAATTCAGTGCACTTCATATCACTGCAGAGCACTGGGCTCAGCTCTCTTCTTCCCTCATACTAGTGAGTTCCTCAGCTAAGCAATCAGTTCCTATGTTTGTTTGTTTTCCTGCTGAAAAGCCCCATTCAAAAATAATAATAATAATAATCCACATCTCTCCTAGCTTTGTTCTCTCTTCCTTACAGTCTTCCAGTTGTTTAGTTCTGTTTGTTGTTGTTGTTCCTGTGTCCTTCTAATGCCACTCCTTGCTCAACAGTTACAACAGATCAGGTCCTTTATTCATGAGACTGCGGGAGTTTGACCATGCTGGGCAGCTGAACATGACAAATGCTCTCTCACTCCCCCTCCTCAAAGAAAAAGGGTAGAAACTATGATGGGAAGGGCTCAAGGGCAGAGATAAGGGCAGGGAGATCACTCACCAATTATCATCATGGGGAAAACAGACTCAACATAGGGATATTAAAAGTAATTTATTGCCTATCACAAGTGGATTAGCACAGCGAGAACCTAAAAACAAGCTAAAACCACCTTCCCCCCATCCACCGCCACCTCCTCTCCACAAATACTGCAGGGGAACGGGGAATGGGGGCTGTGATCAGCCCGTGATACTTCGTCTCTGCTGCTCCTTCATGGTCACTCTCTGCCTCTGCCCTAACATAGGGTCCCTCCCACAGGATGCCATCCGTCCTGAACTGATCCTGTGTGGGCTTCCCACAGGTAGCAGCTCTACAAGAACTGCTCCTGTATAGGACCGTACCACTGGGTCCATCCTGCTAGAGAGTAGCTCTGCAGAGAAGGCCCTGGGGGTCCCAGCAGTGTGCCTTGGTGGCCGAGAAGGCCAATGGCATCCTGGTGTGCATTAAAAGGAGCGTGGCTGGCATGTTAAGGGAGGTGATCCTCCCCCTCTACTCTGCCCTGGTCAGGCCTCACCTGGAGTACTGTGCCCAGTTCTGGGCTCTCCAGTACAAAAAAGGGATCTCCTGGAAAGAGTCCAGCAGAAGGCTACAAAGATGATATGGGGCCTGGAGCATCTTCCCTATGAGGAATGGCTGAGAGACCTGGGTGTGCTCAGCCTCGAGAAAAGAAGACTGAGAGGGGATATGATCAGTGTTTACAAATACCTTAAGTGTGGGAGACAGAGGGATTTGGCCAACCTCTTTTCAGTGGTTTGCAGAGACAGGACAAGGGGCAATGGCCACAAAATGGATCACAGGAAATTTCACACCAACATGCGTAAGAACCCTTCACAATAAGGGTGATGGAGCACTGGAACAGGCTGCCCAGGGAGGTTGTGGAGTCTCCTTCTCTGGAGATATTCAAGGCCTGTCTGGAAGCCTACCTGGGCAATCTGCTCTAGGAAACCTGCTTTGGCCGGGGGATTGGACCTGATCATCTCTTCAGGTCCCTTCCAACCTCTACAATTCTGTGATTCTGTGATCCCTCAGGAGCAAACTGCTCTATTACAGGTCCCACACGGGCAGCAGCTCCCCCCAGCCCCCCTGCTCCTGCGTGGGCTCCTCTCAACGGGCTGCAGCTCTGGCCTGGGGCCTGCTCCTGCGGGCGCTTTCCATGGGCCACAGCCTCCTCCAGGAGGCTCCTCCATCCACCTGCCCCACCGGGGGCTCCTCCACGGGCTGCAGCGTGGAGATCTGCTCCATGTGGGACCCATGGGCTGCAGGGGACAACCTGCTACACCAGGGGCCTCTCCACAGGCCGCAGGGGAACTTCTGCTCCGTGCCTGGAGCACCTCCTTCTGCACAGACCATGGTGTTGGCAGGACTGTTTCTCTCACGTTTCCTCACTCTTCTCTCTCCCTGCTGCTGTTGCAAAGCATATTTTTTTCTCCTTTCTTCAATCTGCTCTCCCCAGGCCCAACCAGTGTCGCTCTGGCCAACGGTGGGTCCCTTTGAAGCTGTCTGGAGCTGATTCTGATATGAAATGGGGCAGCTGCTGGGCTCTACTCAGAGGTCACTTCTGCAGCCCCCCTGCTACCAACTCCTGTCACGTAAACGCAATATAGAGGCTTAATGTTATCGTTGTTGTGTTTCAATCTACAGGAAAAATAGTTGTTTATTATTATTATTATATTTATAAGCAAATACAGTGATCTGTCATCTGAATTCTAATTACTTACTTCTCTTCAGCAATTTGATATCCTTCTGCCTTCTCAGTTGCCAGGACATCTTGCAAAAGGAAACCAAAAAAGTGGGTGAAGAGAGAATAAGGGAGGTCACTTCACAACAGGAATGAGACTGAGATGAGTACCATGATTAGTTGAGGAACTAGTCAGGTTGAAGTTTCTAGAAAAGAAAAAGAGCTGTCTATATATGGAGGAGTGAAAACTGACTGTACTTTTTATATTCCAGGCAGGGCTGGTAGCACCATCTGTCATTACAAGGTCTTCTTTATACAGTCTTATGCACTTTGCCACTAAACAGAAATCCTATGGGACTATTTCACACTTCATTTTTAGGAGCAGTTTCAAAGTGATTCAGGATTTTTAATTGTGGCCTTTTTCTTTCCTCATGAGTACTTTTGTTTGTTTGTTTGTTTTGTGGGTTGTTTGTTTATTTATGGGGGGAGAGCAGTTAGGCTTGATCTCTTTTGAAAAACTTTGCCCTTCCATGAATTGAAGAAGAGTCTTGAATTTTAGTCATGGTGAGAGTAGTCTTCATCAGAGGCAAGCCGTAAATTTATATCTTCTTCTGTCTGAATCTGGATGGGAATCAGATGTGATAAATCATTGAAAAGTTGCGTTCTATTCTTCAAACAGCACTAGATTGCTGCAAACTTTGTCCACTGAGATTGTGAAGCCCTAAACTGAAAGATGGGATGATGTCTTGTGTGATACTATAACCAGGTACAGACAATGTGGAATGGACTCTGTATAATAGTAAGAAAATAATAGGGTATAATACTCTGGGTCATAGGCATCTCCAGTTGGGTGACTATGATTTAGTGAAAACTTCAGACCTTAATTTCTTTGTGCATATAGAATGGTGATTAAACAATACCTTCTCAAATAGTTGCTGTAAATATTTATGAAGTGCATAAGATGCTAGAGCGACAAGCAACGTAAAAAAACTCAGGATGAAATTAATTTTGCTTTCAGCGTAGGATATTATTAGCATACATGTAAAAACAACATGGGGGCTGAGAAATTCCACTGACCACACAATGAACAATGTGGGAAAAACAAAATAATGTTTATCAACAAAATACAGCTAATTTTGTGTACTGAAAGAAGTGGAGCCCTGTGGAGAATGTCTTTGCTTTTATTATCATAACACATGTACCCCGAGGACTGAAGTAACAGAGACACTGCAGATTTTGCCTATGCTTCAAATAAGAAATATATGTGATGAATCAGGTAGAACTGATGGCAAGTATGTATTTTTTTTCCAGCTGTTAACATATGTACTGGTGATCTATAATTCATGGGTCCCATTGAGGTTTTCAGGGCTAGACAAAATATTGGAGTATTGCATTCAAATGGATTATAAAGCATCGAGTATTTTGTTCTGCCTTCTGCTGGCTATTGACAGCAAATTTGTGTGTTCAGAAAGGCTTCTCTTTAAATCAACACTCCTGTACAATAATATTGCCCCAATGAGAGACTTTAATAATACAAGAAACCAGCATGTTTAAATACATAAAGACCACAGTAGGGTAGAGAAACCACAACAACCCAGCAGGTCTGTGCACGACCAGTACAGCACAGAGAAGAGGATTAAGGTGAAGGCTACCATATAAATTCAGCATTTATTAGCTTAGAGAAATTATTTAGGATGACTGAGGTTACAAAATGACAGTGAGGGAGGTGTTAAAATGGAATTTCCAGGCCAGGAGTCTTAGCAGTTTGAAAATAATTTTTCAGGTCTGTCTCACTCTTCTAATAAACTAAAACCTGATCAAAGGGATTATTTGTTTAGTAGATGTCAAAAGACTGGTTCTAGGGAAGTCAGCACTGACAAAAATATTTAAAAATACTATTAGGGAACAAATACTCTGCATTGTTTAATTTGCTGTTTATACACCGTAAAACAAATAATAATAAAAAGTCTTGTATTCCATACAATTTTCTTCCTGTTTCAAATGTGGGTGTGAAGTTCTTTGCATTCCTAATCTCTGTGTTAATAGAGAGCTAAACATTTCTATGATGTGGTAAAGAAGTATTCTGCACTGATGCCATGTGAATTTCTTTCAAACTAATTGCATGGTTAAGCTGTACCTGTTTTCATTTGATTGTATGATCTTTATACACTTATCAAAAGAAACCTGAAGTATTTCCTTTCAAGTTGTTAAACTCTTGTTTTGTACTTCACATGCAGTTACGGCAGTTATGTTCAGATTTGTTAGAAAGACAACTGCCCAATATTTATGATTCTGTGGATGTTAGCTGGAGAGCCAGCAGAGGAGCCTCTTACTTAGAACTGAATTAGTATTCTGGCTTAATATCAGGTCTGCTGGGCTGGTGGAAATGATATATCTCAAATGAGACACATTGTTTTGCATAACTAAATTCTGGCAAATAGTACTTACGTTATCAGGACACTGGAGTAATTCAAATTATGAGTTAAATTATTCTGTGATCTCTAATACTGAAACCAGATCTGTCTGTAGTTTCAGCAAAAAAAGTTTGCAGTTAGTATTTCTGTAATTTCAATAAAAGTATTCCTATGCTTAGAGTATATACAAGTATTGTAGTCTTTGAAAGACCAAGAAAAGTTTGTTTAAAACTTCTGTTCTTATGTTAAAATAAATAAATAAATAAATAAATAAAAATCAATCACAACTGGATTTCTTATCACAAACTGCCAAAACCATTTGTAATCCATTTTGGAATACATTAATTATTCTTTAGGTATATCTGCAAGTTATGCTTGAAAGTAAGTTAACATGTAGAAATAGTCTGATATTTCTGTGCAGCCAAGGAGCATAAGAATTTTTTTCAAATGACCTTTTCAAATGCATGTTTTGATCTTAACTGTGTTTTTTTATTATTATTATTATTATTATTTTTGTTTTGTTTTCATCGCAGTGAATTGTGATTCTATAATCATTCTGGTTCTTCTTCTTATATCCTAAATTTTTATGTGTATCTAAATGTGTGACTTAATACCTGTGTTAACCTTTCCTCTATGATCAAGTTTATACAAGCACAGATGATGTAGTCCGTTTTCAAGTGTATCTAGAGTACATCCAATTTCACCTCACTCTCAGTGGAGCCCCATTAATTTTTTGTTATTTATTTTTATTGCTATAAACACTTTGCTCTTATTTAACAATTATAAAGCATATTAATCTCTTACATCTCTGCTTTCATCACATGCTTTTTTTCAGGTGCTTATTCATAAATTTGGATCTGAAACTGTTATCTTTGACCATTTGTATGTCCTTGGAATACAGCTGAAAATCAAGATGATCACTTAAAGCAATTCCAAGCCTTCTTCTCTTTAAGGAATCAGAATTCCCAGATCAACTGGGTTCATAAACTATTTTCCTGAATTTATGAAAGTTAACCCTTATATAATCAATATATCATCTAAGTTTAAAAGAATTGATATTTCAATTACTATGACCATTTTTTTCTAGGAAAAAAAAAAAGGCATATATATATTATATATATATATATCTCTTAACAAGTAGAATCTATTCCTGTTTTTTTCAGGAATTGCTTGACTATTAAATCTGCTGCCTATTGCATTTAGGGCTATCTGTTTCTTCCCAGTATTGGCAGTAATCTCTACTAGTAGAATCACACAATTCTCAGTACTAATAATCTTTGTCATAATGCTGACAATCTTTATCCATTTCTGACTTTATTCCTAAGGGACTACAACAAGCCCCCATCATTAATGCAGTAAAAACTTCAAGCTTTTCATACTTACCTCAGGTCATATCCAAAGCTTCTGCTTAGAAATGCCTCAGGAAACTGGAGACTGGATTTATGTGACTAATTCATTTCCAGTTCGGTGACTGTACCAAAATTCAGGAAGATATTCCACATGAAAATTTGAGTCAGTATGAGGGTTTTGCTTTTTGATTCTCTCTCTCTGTCTTAATAAATAAATAAATAAATAAATTGGGTATCAAATCACGATTTCAAATACATCAAAGTATTTAGGTTTGAGCATGTCAAAATAAAATTTTCAGCTAAAAAACAGAACAAAACAAAACTTTTTTTTTTTTTTAATTTTAATCAACAATTCTCATAGAATATTGAATTTCCAAATTTCATTTGTTGATCAGAAAATGCATTTTTCAGTGAAAGAACTGTTCATCTGAAAAACTTCCTTGTCTCTCTTCGTCTTCATGCTACTATGTTTTCTTAGAATTAGCTCCAGCAGTCTTGCTACAGCTGTGGAAAAATGCTAATACACTATATGTACAAAGTATCTTTCAGCATGTATTATTCAAAAGGTCTGCAGTGAAACTTGAAGTCCATACCCTTAACACATGCTGTTCACAATGAATTTGGGCAGTGAAAAAAATCTGCAATTCAGAAATACAAATCATAATTTCGGCCCTTTCTATGGGGAAACAAAGGTATAAATTTCTCCCTTTCTTTTGCCCTGTACTCTTCATCCTCTAGTGTCTTCACTTCCATGCAGCAGGTATAATGGAGTGGGAAAGGTGAAAGAAAAGGCATTTAGTTATACTCACACAATTTGTTCAGGAGAGCTGGCAGTCCTTCTTCTTGAGCTTTGTACTGTCCTTTACAGGACGTTTGAGTCTGTTTCATTCTGCTTGAGTACGAGCTGTTCAATAATCCAAAATGGAATTTTTAAAGGGCACGCATCCTTAACACTAGTTGATTTAAAGTAAATATTTGTAGGTCACCCTCTTGCTCTGTTTAGAGAATCTTTTCCTTCCTAGAACCTTTCCTTAGTGGAACTGCTTCTGTGGTAATGTCTTCCCCACTGTTTGTGTGTTGTTTTCGGACAATAGAGCAAAGTGTCAGGTATACAAAACCTGGGAGGGTGAGAGGCAAAAATATTTTGGTGAAAACGCTGAGTCACCACATTACTAGGAGGAATATATTTCATGTTCCTGTTAAACCATTGTTCTGCAAAGGTTGTGGCTAATGAGTCAAAATTTGTTTATGAATACATTATGCCCAACTGAAAATACCTACCAACTTTCTAGCTAAATATTATTTCTCTAGAAAATGCCTATTAAGTTATCTCTAAAGAGAGAAACCACTTCCTTTCAGGAAAAATATGTCTCACATACTCAATTTTAAGCAATAAGTGGAAAACATAAGATTCAGCAATGTCCTCTTTAGAATTAATGCAGTTTCAATCTTCATCAAATACAATTGCAGTACATTATCCCATCCTATGGGGTGATAAATAAATAGGCAAAAATAAAGTGCACATGTGCAATACAAACAGTATGTGCTTAAAAGTTTTTGTATGCTTAGACCAAAGCAGGTTATAACAACTTTTTCTTCCTTGAAAACTGCCAGAAAAGTTTGGGAGACCTTAGCACTCAAAGTATCCTTATTAAATCAGACATGCTACAAGCAGCCTCTGCAACCTCTCTTTGACAAAAAACTCCCAAACCCAACCTTCTTCTCCCCTCTCACAAGATACTCTGCAGAACCCTATAGAAATACAGAAATGTCCACTGTATGTTAGGAAACGGGAAGACGAGTGGGTAGAGCTATTAAAAGTGAAATATATACTAGAAGATTTAAAACCAGACTTATTTATTTATTTATTTATTTATTTATTAGAATACATTCTTCAGAGACATGACAGAAAGCACTGCAGCTCTGGTTTCCTTGGCATAGCCAACAGATAAATAGTTAACTGACTCCATTTTCCCTTACAGAGGGGCAAAGGGGAATGACACAAAGATGGCATATGCTTGTTCACAAAATTTTCCACTTTTTTACATTTTTGGAACAGAACCAACCATTTCAATTGAAAAATGAAAAAAAAAACAACCAACCAACCAAACAACAACAACAAAAACTGTATTATCATCATATTCATCCATTTGATATGGACCTTGAAAAGACAAAAAAATTATACAAAATCTCAAATCTGTTGTTTTCTAGGTCTTCGGTAGTATTCAATATCATAGAATAGCAGAGGTTGGAAAGGACTTCTGGAGGTGATCTGTTCCAACGTCCCTGCTCAAGCAGGGCCACTGAGGGCTGTTTACCATGTCCAGGAGTATTTTGAATATCTTCAGTTCAACATCTTTGGGCAACCTATGCCAGTGATTACGATCAAAAAAAGTGCTTTCTGATGTTCAGATGCCACCTTTTGTGCTCCAGTTTGTACCATTTGCCTCTTGACCTGGCACTGGGAACCACAGAATAGAGCCTGGCTCCATCCTCTCTGAATCCTCCCTTCAGGTATTTATAGACATTAAAAAGATCCTTCTGAGCCTTTTCTTCTCCAGGCTGAAAAACCCCTGCTCTCTCAGCCTCTCCTCATAGGAGAGGTGCTCCAGTCCTGCCATTGTCTTTGTGACCCCTCTCCGGACCCGCTCCAGCAGCAGCAGGTCTTTCTTGAACTGGGACGCCCAGAACTGGACTCAGCACTCCAGGTGTGACATGTTAAAACTTGCTTAATTTTTGGCATCCTCTATAGCAGACATACAACCCTCTCTTCAACATCCTTTGGCCATAGGACCCAAAATAAATGTTGTTTTTACTTTGCTTTGTGTTCTCTTCTAAACACTCAATTATATTATATGCTTTAATTCAAGCCTGAGATTACTTTGTATTTGTTGTGGGGTAAGCACGTTTATGTCAGCAGTTGCTGTGTAGTAGCTATTACACCAGACTTTTTTTTTTTTTTTTTTTTTTTCCTACAGAACTGCTGTGCACTTCTGCCCTTCAGGATGTCAGTTACTTGAGGAGGCTTATGTCCATTTGCCCAGCTTAGGACAATGGCCCTTATTTTCTTCATGCCTAAAATAAATGTCAGAAGTGTTTTTTTTGTTTGTTTTTTCTTCTTCTTCTTCTTCTTTTTTTCTTTCTTTTTTCTTTTTTTCCAAGTATGGAACCTTGGAAATTGAATTCTGTTTGATACATACTGGCTTTTAAGTCAGTGCTGCTGCTGCTTGTATCAAGTAGCAGAGTGCCGCAGTGGAAGTGTGCTGGGCCCATAACCCAGAGGTCGATGGACTGCAAACCATCCTCTGCTAATAGCATTTGCTTCCCCTCCACTCAGCCCTGGTGAGGCCACAGCTGGAGTATTGTGTTCAGTTCTGGGCTCCCCAGCACAAGGACATAGAACTATGGGAGCGAGTCCAGAAGAGGGCTACAAAGATGATTAGAGGACTGGAGCACCTGTCATACGAGGACAGGCTGAGAGCCATGGACCTGTGTAGCCTGGAAAAGAGAAAACTGAGGGGAGACCTCACAATATGTATAAATATCTGAGGGGAGGATTGAGATGGTTTCTTTTCAGTTTTGCCCTGTGACAGGATGAGAGGCAATAGACACATTCTAAAGCACAAGAAATTCTGGCTGAATGTGAGGGTGACAGAGCACTGGAACTTGTTACCCAGAGAGGCTGCTGGAGTCTCCTTCTCTGGAGATACTCAAAACCTGCCTGGATGCTATCCTGCAATAGCATACATGGATCTAGGTGATCCTGCTTGCAGGGGTGTTAGACTAGATGATCTTCAGAGGTCCCTTCTGACCTCGGCCATCCTGTGATTCTGTGATTAGCAATCAGGCATTGAACATGTAGCAATCTTTTCTAATTGTGTTGGGACAGATATGTTTCTACAGAAGTCTGAGGAGATGAGAAGAAAGGCTTGCTAAGCTCATTACAAAAAGATTCAAAAAATTGGTTGTTGCATATCCCTTTGTGCCAGGAACAAGTGTTCTAATTCTGCTGTTACATGAAAGTGAAAGTAAATTGTGAGTTGTTTTGATGGAATAGGAAACAGTTGATCTCAAGAAGTAATGCCATTTTATCCACAGATTCAGTTACAACAGAGGAAGCCTGACAAAATAGAGGTTCTGAGAAAGGATATGCTCTTTGTTTAGTACTACATCAGGGTAATAATCCCCAGGGGAAGAAAATAACAATTTAATTTAAAGGCCAGGCATCAACACTGAAACAAATGAGTATAAAGTGGCATGACTGTGCCTACTGTGAAAATTAGGCTGCCATTAGCAAATTACCAAAAAGAAGCCCAAATGAAATTGCTTAAAGACGGAGCTTTTCTGGTAACTTTTGGTGGTAGGAGACTAGATTCTCCACCCCACAAGAGCATGATTAGCACGAATTATCAGCCTGGATGCAGAAATAGCAGCTTTAGTCTTCTGTCTCATGCAGAATGTCAGACTAGATGATTTGAATGATGTCTTTTAGTAATGAATTCTTAAGAGGCCAAGGAGACAAAACTGAGAGTTAATATAAATTCTTCATAAATTATATTTTTTATTTATTTTTTATAGTTGATAAAGTTCTTAAGCTGCATGAGACAGATCAGGTCCTTAGTGCCATCCCATGGAAAATGAGTAATATAGTGTGTATATTAATCTATGCCATAGGAGTATTGAACATAAACAGCTGTCAGATTTTCTAAATTTGATAGCACCTGTGAGGTCACTGGTGAGGGTTAAAGATGTTGCCAGCACAGATTGCAAGATTTTCCTGGTGGATGAAGATGCCACATGTTAAATACTAACCATAAAACAATTACATCTATGTTACATGTAAATAATGAAAATAATTGTTTTACCTTTTAAATAAGAATTTGGTGAAAAGATTTGTAATGTTATACCTGTTTATATTGTTATTGTTGTTGTTGTTTTTATTCCTACTAAAACACTTCTGGTGTTCTCCCTTAAAGTTTCAGTATACCAAATGTTTATTCTTTGGACATTCATCTTCTTAATATAGATTGGATAGATTTATCAATATATATAAAGTGTCACATGACTATTGCTGCATGGGAGCCTTTCTTATAGCTCCTTAATCGACTAGAAGGCATAAACAAATAGGTTTCTTGAAATAATCCCATGATGCCATGTGAAATCTAAGCATAAATGAAGCAAAGAGTGCACGAATAAAGTAGAGTGTTAGTCTGGGTCATGTAATAATGAGCATGTTGACTTATCTCTGACACTTCCATTTCCTCTCTCACTAGAACATTTTTGACCTAGCTGTGAGGTATTGTAAATATTTTTCATAAAGGGATAGCTTCTAATGAGAATCTTGCTGTTCAACAGATTTGCATGGAGTACTTGAAGTTCTACTTATTTGAGAAACTAGAATAAATCCACTCTATTCCATCAGAATGACAATGGAGTGCTTCAAAGTTTTAATTTTCTACTGCTAAAACCAGGAAATTTTTCAAATAATTTCCCTATCATACTTTGTGATAAAACATTTTGAGAGGCTGTATGGCTCCACGGGAGCCTGAAGGTTTTACATGTGTGAAATCTGTGACCTTAAAAATTTGATAGTGTCCCTTTGATATTGGATAAACCACAGGTCATTCAGCTTTAGATTAAGGATACATTTCTGAAATATTTACTACCAGTTGTAATGTTTATTATGGGTGTTGTTTCACAGAAGTCAAGAAGTTTGATCCTTAGCTCCCTTGGAGAAGTTATACAAACACAGACATGGTCCTATGCCCCCTTCCTGCCAGCAAGAGTTTGCTTTAATCTGGTATTTAATTTGGAGGTATTTCAGACCTGTTCTACACTTGACTGCCTAACAACCAGAAAAGATAAGTAGCAACTAAAAATGATCTTCATTGACCTAAAATATTGTGTTGTTATGCTTATGGTTTCCAAGTTGCTGTTTAGGCTGTAGTCACCTCCATATACTTCTCTGGAGTGCTGCTGCCCAGCTAGTATTTTGTTATTTATGCATTTAAATTTCTTTTGGGAATGCAATATTATGTTCATGTCTTCCTTAAGGGTTACTAATTCATGTGTTTTCTCCAGTTTATCAAAATAATTTAGAATTGTAATTCTGCCTTGCAGATTCCGTATCCCTTTCCATTCTGGTATCATCTGTTAATAGTTGTACTTAATTTTCAGTCACTGATGGAATCATTCAGTGACATAGTAGTTTTAATAGCTTTTTAAAGGAGTCTATACTCTCCCAGATTGACTATTAGACATACTCTGAATATAGGGTTTGTTAAGTGCTCACGTTCCAGCAATTAGATTTTGACTATATTTAAGCAATTTACTTGGAAGAATGTTAATGTGCATGGTGGCAAATAACTTGCTAATGTATACCATAGTTTCCCCTTATCCACAAAGCTAGTTACTTTGTCAAAAATAAAATTAGATAAGTTTATAATGTTTATTCTTGATGCACCTCTACTGGGCATTTTTCTATCTCCTTATTAACCTTGTTATTTACAAATAGATGAGTCTTTTATTTCAGTACCTTTCAGGCATACTGTCCTTATAAAGCTATACCGATGCTCACAGAGATGATGCTCATTCACAGAGCTCACTCAGACGTGTGCTCAGCCTTAGTCGCTGTTAACCAACTCAGCTTTTTGTATTTTAGTGTTCTGGATCCTGTTCTGAAGATGTTACCTCTCAGTGTTGACTTTGATCTCTTTATGCTAATAGTTCTGGTCTTATTCTCTCTTTCTGTTTCTGTCTCTCTTTCTCCTTTACAGTCTCCCTTTAGTATCCCCAATTTTTTGAGGATGTCTGTCCTCCAAAAGGGGGAATACTGTACAAGAAAATCTGGAGAACAGAAAACTTCCTTTAGCTGATGTCAGTGTTTTCTGAAATGGTTGCAACAGAATTTTTACTCTTCCACTGATGAATGCCTGTAATTGCTTTCTTTTAACGTGCCTTGTTATGGTTTTTCCCCATCTTTCACCTCCGTGGACGTATTTTCCTTTATGACTTTGAACGAGGTTTCTGCAGGCAACTGAGGCGGCCATGGGGCACTCTGCAGGATGAGGTCTGTGGTCCAGCAGCGACACTGTACTGTGTTTGACCAAAGGCCTTGCCTTCAGACCGCCTGAGGACTTAGGGAGTTTTCCCGTTAAAGAGTTTGGATTACAAAAAGAGAGTTGCAATGGGCTGGCAGGAAAGACACTCAGGAAAATCAATCTGAATGAACGAAAGGTATGCTTCAAAGGTGTGTATGTTAAAAATCAATGACACCTCCCCCCCAAACAAGAATAAAAATTGATCTTGTGTGTACTTTAGTATACTTCTCTTTGAAAACAAAGTATATTAAATTAAGACCAATTTAGATTTTGAATTGGCTGTGCGTAGAGCAGTTCAGCAACATTTAACACTTTAAAAATTGATTTGAATTTTCTGAAAATTGCTAATTTTAAAAAGGTTTACTATTTCTTCTTGTGTCTTCTGCAGCCTTCAGTAAGTTGTTGGTACTTGAAAGAAATAATGAATAATATTGAATGGTTACATTAGTATTTTCTCTGCCTGGAGTTACAAGATAAAGGATTTTAGTAGAGGCATGAAAGCAATATGTTAGTTTTTTTTTTCTTTCTTTTTTCTTTTTTTATTTTCTGTTGTTTCTTATAAAGTTCTTTCTAGATCCTTTGCAAAGACCTAAAACAACCAGTTGAAAAGAGTAAAATGCCCTCATAGAAGCTGATATCTTCCCCTTATAGTCACCAAATTCTTGTTTCTGCATCAACCTAAACCTGGTGTATTTCTGCATCTCTGTGAGACATAAGATGCTATTATCACCATGTGAAAACTACAACAATCATATTTATTGGACATTTCATCCATTTGCTGAGACAAAAATAAACAGCTTTTTGTAGATACATACATTTTTAGCTAGTTTCATTTTGGTGCACATTCTATAGCAAGAGAAGTCAGGAGTAACTTTGCTGGCTACCATTTCGGCAGATTAACTTGGATCTAGGATAGCGTTTCTGAGAAGAAAATTTGTCCTCTTGGTAACAAGCAAAAAGCGAGAGTAAGCCTCTTGCGGGGATTGTGCAGCAGAGACCCCAGGGATGAAGAGACTCAGCTGGACCCAGCCATATGGAAGAAGCTATGGGCTCCCTTGAGCATTTACAAACTACACCTTGCTGAAGGCTTAGTCATCGCTGCTGGGGGTTGCCATCTATGAAAGACAAATCACTTTCACCTATTACTGGGGTCTCAGGAGCTGTTATAAATTGCATAGAACTGCATTCACAAGCAGGGAAAACTGAAAACAAATAGAATTTACTTAGGACCCTGCTGCATTTAATATTTTTGTAAGGATACTGAAGATGCAATGACAATAAACAACGCTCCAGGAGAATTTAGCAGGAACGCTGGGTGTATTTATAATACAACTTTTTGAGACTGAAGGTGTTTTTTAAACGAGCACAGCAGTGTTGATGTCGCTACTCGACATATTTTAATGTATGGAGTGACACTTGCCCATTTTATTTTCGAAAATAATTTGCGGGAGATTCTGATGTGTTTCACACTAAGCCTGCAACTGAAGAAAACGCCAAGAAACACACCCCCCCCGGGCCCCCCCCCCCCCCGTGTAGCGACTGCTGCACAACACAGTTAAAACGAGACCCTCGGCGAGCTGCCGGGGATATTTACAAGTGCAGCAGGCGACTTCGCAGCCCCCCCCCCCCCCCCCCCCCCCCGTGGGGGGCAAAACCCTGGCGAGCATCGCGGCGGCCCCCAGCCTGCCCCTCCTCTTCCCCCCTGGAGGCCGGGGCGAAACTCCGCGCACCAACTCCGGGGCGGGGGGGAGGAGGGGGGGAAGCACTGCCGCCACCGCGCTCCCCGGGGGGGTGCTGCCTCCCCCGGCGCCGCCGCCTCCCTCTCGCTCGCCTAACTTTCATTCATTGTTGGCGTCGCCCGGAGGCCCCCCCTTGTTTTTTTCTCCCCCCCCACCGCTCCATCTCTCGCCGGGCCGAGGCGGGCGGCGGCGCAGCCAGTGAGCGCGGCGCGGGGCGCTGCGGGCGGGGCCGGGGAGGCGCGGCCCCACAGCCCCTATATAGGGCGGCGCGTGGGGCGCTCCCGGCTCCGTGGGAGCGGGGCGAGGCGGAGGAGGAGGCGGACGCGGACCGGGGGGTGGGGGGGGAAGCTCTCGGCGAGGTGCCGCTCTCCGGAGCACTTTCGGCGGGCACCTTGCGGCGGGGAGGAGAGCCAGCCTGCGGGCGGCGGTGCCATCCTATTGTTCCAGCGGCGAGGCTCGGGGTGCGAGGGAAGGAGCCGGCGTGCCGCCTCCCTGCTCCGGCTTCTCCGCCGTTTTCCCCGGCGCCTAGGAGCCGACGGGCCGGACTGCTCGGTACCAGCACCCCCCAGCTCAGGTGCGGCGGGGGAAGGAAGGGGAGCGAAGCCTTTCCGAGGCGCTCGGGGAGAGGAGGAAAGTTGCTCCCTCGCCTGCGGCCAGCCCGGGAGCTGCTGAAGCAGCCTCACCTGGAAGGACCGAGCGGTTCCCACCTTTCCTATCAGGTGCCTTTGCCGCAGCCGAGCCGCGGTATCCGGGAGACTGCGGGGAGCGGAGTGCCGCGCAGCCGGACCGTCTGCCGTGCTCCCGGGATCACAGGAGGATCTACCGCTGTGATCTGTCACCGAGGAGAAGGAGGTCGTGGATGAACTCCATTCCAGAAGGGCAACGAATCACTTCTCGAGCTGCTTATTATTATCGTGCTCTAGGACCAGCCCTTTCCTGCTAAACTTGGCTTGGGAGCTTACGGCAGGAGGGAGCGTGGGGGGTGGAAAGCCAAGCCCGACATCTCGTGTGTTTGACTTTTTTTTTTTCTTTTCCCTCCCTCCTCCTTCCGTGAGACAGTTTGATGAATGCCTGCGAGAGGGGTATGATTTGCTGAGGCGCCTCTGGCAGGGCGGTGTGTGCGCCGTGTCAGCCCGGCCGCTGCCCCCCGTGGGGCTGTGGGGGGACACGCGTGGGAGCGGACCCGAGCGCAGGGAGCGCGCCCCTTGCGCCGACTGGGCTCCGCGGCCTCTAGCCGGGGGCTCGGAGGGGAGTCACGGCTTTGCAGGGGACGAGAAGGCGCAAGCCAAGTCCGCCGTAGCCCCAGCCCGTGGCTTTGCTTCGCCTTCGCCGGGAGCGTGTGAAGAGGAGCTCCGAGCGCCGCCTCGCCTCTCCCCGCCACCCGACGGGCCAGCGAGGGAGGGCCCTGCTCCGGCCCCCTCCCAGCCAAGTTGCCTTCAGCAGCGGATCGCTGCCACCCACCGCACTTTGCTGGGCTTTTTTTCTTGGCTTAGCTTTGGATAGAGAGGACTCCGCTTTCTCCGCACCCTCAAAGTTGCCCGAGCACTCCCCGCGGCGAGGAGGAGGAGGAAGAAGAGGAGGAGGGCGGCGCGCCCCGCGCCTCCCCGGGGCCGAGGCCGGCGGGCCCCGGCCGGGCGGCAGCGGGCGGTGATGATGTGCGGCTGGGGGAAGCTCACCCTGGCCGTGGGGCTGCTGCTGGCCATGGCGGGCGAGGTGGCGCCGCAGCCGTGCCCGGCGCAGTGCTCCTGCTCGGGGAGCACCGTGGACTGTCACGGGCTGGCGCTGCGCGGCGTCCCGAGGAATATCCCCCGCAACACCGAGAGGCTGTAAGTAACCCGTGCTAGCTCTCCTCCCCGGGCCCCCCGCGACTGCGGGGGCAGAGGTGGCCTCTGGGGCCGCTTCGGGGTCCCGCCGGCTGCCCTTGGTGCGGGGCTGGCGGGGGGAGGTGGCGGCTCCGTCCCCTTCCACCGCCCCTTTCGCCGCGATGCATGGGGACGGGAGGGAGGTGGACGCGGCTCCCGGCATGCCGCCTTTCATCCTGGGTTGAAAGACCACCCTTACACCCCCTCTTGGACATCTCCCCATTTCCTGAGGGCCCCCGTTTCCCGGCCAGCTGGGCTCTTGCGGCTTTTTTTCCCCGAGGCCGGGCCGCGGCGCTCCGCGGGCGCGGGCAGGCCCTGGGGGTGTAGCGGAGCCGAAGCCCGGCAGGGCTCTGCCGGTGGGCGAAGGGTTGTTGGGGTGCTGTAGCCCCACTTCCCCTCGCACAGCGCCGAGCTGTGCCTCAGCTGCGACCCCCTCAGCCCCCCCGACCCCTTTTTGAGACTGCTCAGTGCCCTCCGATGAGGGTATTTTCCAGGCGTGAGGGAAAGCAGGCGTGCGGGCGGTGCTCTCTGGTGTCAGGAGGGGCTGAGGAGAGCAAGAGATGAGCACATTATTAACCTCTAAGTCATTTAAATGTTGGCGTATGAACACATCTCAGTGATGAATTTCACTCCGGGAGAGTACCAGGGGCACTGCCTTCAGCTGGGACTTGTGTGGTTTCCCTACAGTGGTGTTTTGGCCGTGTGTGGTATAAACACACACACAAAAAAGTGACTTTTCCCAAATATGTTAGAAATGAGCTGTAATTGTTAGGGTAGTTTCCATGTGATACCACTACCTAATGGCTTACCTCAGGAATTAAAGTCGGTTTTATTTGCAGTGATGGCGATTGAGGGAAGTTTATATCTTGACCTAAAATCTTTTTTTTTTTTTTTAAAGGGGGGGAGAGGGGAGATGGATACACAAATAACTCCACAGAAGAAAGTAGTACTGAAATATGAACAGAAATGCTAGGGCCTAAATGTAGTTTTCTGTTGCTTCTGACCATGCCTTGCGTTCTGTAGTCGTTACAGCTTCCTGTGCTACAAGTGGAGTTCAGTTTTTGTAAAATCATCTTCCCAAGTATTTACCCTGCAACAATCTTGTGCTTATTTTAAAGCTAATGTTTGCTACAGAAAGTAAAGACCTATTTTGCCTCTATAGAAATACTGTGAAAGCTGAAAGTTGTTTAAAATGTAGAAAATGGTCTTGATTTCTGTCACTTGTTCAGTTTTTGTAACTCTTATCAGCCAACCTAATGTACTGTCGTGTCTCTATAGTAGCCTTAGTGGTTTTCTAACTGTAGTCATAACCAACGTTCAGACAGGTTTTGGCTGTTGTATGTTGCTAAAGATAAATGTGAGCTATATAATGGCAGGCAAAACTGACTTTGTAAGGGTTTCTTATTACAAAATTTGAAACTACTACTTTTGAGATAAACCTTTGTTCAGGCACTTGGAAATCTGGAACTTGCACAGTGGTAGTTGTAGGAACGGTTCACTGGGATCGCTTACATCTTGCAGTTTCAAAAAATGCTCTGCCTGTGAAAGCAAACAAAATAACTTAAAACAGCTTTTTAATGCTTTAATTTTGCTACTTCTGAATTATTCTTCTTAGGGATCTTAATGGAAATAACATCACCAGAATCACCAAGACCGACTTTGCTGGTCTAAGGCATCTTCGAGTTCTGTAAGTTTTCCCTGTCTGTCATTGATTCATTTTAGGACATGCAGCTTCAGATTATGTTATAAAAAATATTGAATTCTGTATCTTTCAGTTAATAAGTTGGCTAGGTTATCTATTGCTTTTTAACTTTTGTGCTACTGCATCTGAATTTACATCCTCTCCCCTATGTTATAGACCAATATAAATAAGTTAGCAAATGACTTAAATGTCATCTTGTTTATATTTCCTTTAAATCTCTACCTAAGGTTGTAAAATAAATGGAGATTTTAATTTGGCATGTAGGTTACAAAAAAGAGTTGTTAAAACTTCCTGAATAACTGTTGGAATGACTTCAGTTTAAGCTTAGTAAATTTATAGTTCACATTGAAAATAGGTATGCTCAAGCTGAAGTGTAAGGGAATTCATTAAAGAGGTAAAAAGTTATTCCTTTAATTGATAAAAAGCAAGTCTTAGGTGGTGGCTCTTACTTTTTACAGTTTCTGGGCAAAAAGAAAATACTTTAGCAGTGAATTTGACCAAAGAATAATTTGGATTGTTTTTGTAAATGCTTTTGTAAGCATTATGAAACTTTTCAAAATCTATGGGTTTTGGGGGAGGTAGTTTAGCTAATATCAAATTTAAAATACTGCACAACTTATGTAGCTTATTTGTTAAGGCTATTTTATTTGACCAAGTAGTTGTATATTTTTTTCCTTCTTAAACAGAATATCATGCTGTAGTAATTTTTAATTTTTGTTAAACTATTATTATGGTTACAGTTTCAGTGCAGTCGTTCACTGATATTTTTTCTAAACACCACTGTTCTGTATTTTTGTGTTGTTCTCATGTGAGACTAGTTTTGCTTTCATACTATTCAACTGGAATCTTAAAGCTTGCTGAAGAACAATGATGTATGTGCGTGTATGCGCACAGCATATATGCAAAATGTGTAACCTTTTAACTTGGGACTCTTTGAGTAAATGTAATATCTATTCCTGTTTATTTTAATGAAAATTATTTTTTACCTTTTTGGGTGTATGATGTCATGTAAAGTGTTGGATGACAAGAGTCCAGGAGGTTAAATTGGATGTCGTTTTAGAATAACTGTTGTGGTGTTTTAATAAGGTTGTCTTTAAATGGCTACTCTTAATGCAACAAGTGATGTTGGAGCTATTGAAACTTACATACAAAAAATTCTACATTTCAGTCAGCTCATGGAGAACAAGATTAGCACTATCGAGAGAGGAGCATTCCAGGATTTAAAAGAACTGGAGAGGCTGTAAGTGTTTTTAATTCTATATATGAGAAAATAATTTCCTATCAAATCAGTTGTGTTAATTCACTCAGACCTCTGGTTTTGTTTGTTTTTTCTAACTTGGGACATCTAACCTTATTGAGACATGAGAGCAGTAAGAAATTCTCAAACTGTGTGTGTTGGGGAGCTTGAATGAGCAGTCCAGATTTGAAGTGTAAACTGCAGTTGTCTTGCAGGGAAAAGTTTTGAATGCTATGAAATATTTTTCCCTTGAACACAAAGGAGTTTTTCAAATGTGAATACATCTACAAAAGCCTGTTTTTCTGTGTATCGCATGAGATGTCTTGAAGCTGCTGAATGTTTTATATGATGTCCTGTAAGAAGTTAATGCTAGTTGTAAAGCTTAGTCTTAATACCTGCAGTATGAAAGCAACAGTTGAAATCTATGCTGGTATTTGAATTAGTTTTTTACAAAGATTTAAGAAAAATAAGGACTGTGAACTTTCTGAAGTGAATTGGATTTGTCCATTTTTTTTAAAAGTGAGTCCTGTGGGGAAAGAGGATGGAGCTGGGAAGACAAGGGTTTTGGCTAGTGAAGCTGAAGTGTAAACACCTGCTTTGTTGCAGTGGGACATATAAATAGCAAATGAATAAGAGACTAGTAAAGAAAGCTAAGTAGGTTTGGGAATTAGTTTTCAGTATGTGCTTTCTTATTTTGCCGTGTTTCCTCAAATGAAAGTCTTCTTGAAAATATACTATATGACTTGTATTACAAAATCCATCTAATTAAAAGCCAGATGCTGGTAGTTGAATATAGTTTGAGCTAGGAAAATCGATGGAAACCCCTTTATTAATGTATATTTGTGTAGAACTTGAGAGTAGTGTCTTCATTATCAGGCATCTTTGTTGCTCCACTTTCATTATGTCACCTTTTCTTTACGCATGCCTCTGAGGTCTTGTTTAGCCTCTCAGTCACTGGTGCCTTAACTTCAGAAAGGTATTTCTACTTGAATCCATTGAAAAACAGCACCGGCCTAAACATTCTGTCTAATTATAGTTGTGCTCTGGATCTACAGCTGCTGTATGTTTAAAACAAAGCAAAAAAAAATGTTTCATGTAAATATAGACAAAGATTTTGAAGAAATTTAGTAACCACCAGTGCATAATTATGATATTTCTGAAATCTTTTTTAAATAGACTTAACTTTTTGACCTAGAAATTGAAAGTGCTGTTATGTACTGAAGCCTTTTTTTTTTTTGAATAATCTTAAATGGGACTGCTCTGAGAAATGCATAGTCAGAATTTTCAAAGCTATATTAAAACAGACTTAATGCAATGTTTTTTTACAATGTGTTTTAAACTTAGTACAAAGCATAGGGATTTAGTGCAGCTTTTCCTGCTGAGATGTATATTGGAATAATATATACACATTCCTAAATTTAGTTTCTAAGGTCTAACTAAATAATTAAATAGCAGTGTAGTTTATATTGCAAGAGTAAGTACACATACATGAAACATTAATAAACACTAAAAAAAATGTGCTTTCACTATGAATGTGGTTTGATACTGAGATACAAAATATGTGCTAAGTTTTAAAACAGTGTATTATCAACTGTATTTCTTGATTATCTTGAAGCAACTTCTTGTTACATGATTATGAATACTTCCAAAAAATCTTGATATTATGACGCAGGTTAAAATTCATTTAATTATAAGATTTCTGATGTTGAGTACAGAACTGCAATACTTAAAAAAAAAAAAAAAAAGCTTTATTAATTAAAACTTTCCTGTCTGAAGCGTTTACATCTTGCTATTTTTTTTGCTTTTTCTTGATAAACATGAAAAATCTTTGGAAAACAATAGATATCTTACAGTTTTGTGATACTAGTTCAGAAGGAAAATTCTGATAATTGCACTTAATCTTTTGGGTTATTTTCATTCACACTTCAGCAAGCAAACTGACATTTGGAAGTTCAGTCAATTTTAGACCCAAAAAGTACAATTCTGCTTTGTCTTCAGAATTTTCTGTGCTCCAGTAATTGTCAGTTTTTGTGTTTTTTAATTTGCTGAAATTCAGTCAGTGTTAGGTGTGTGGGTGACTTGTAGCTTGAATATATATGCAGGATGTCTTTAAACCATCCCAGCTGTTGGCTAAGAGCAAATATTTCATATTTGTGAGGAAAAGCTGAGAAAATTCCTCTTGTTTACAACTGCCAAGTCCATCTGATGAAGGCACAATGTTATCTGACAGGCAATTCATCTCCTTGGGATTCTGAAATTCAGAAGGATTTCTCAGGGAACTTGTGGATATTTCAATTATTTTATACAGTAAATAGCAAGCACTCTACATAAGTGTGTAGATGTAGGATGCTACATTTCCACTCTAAGTGTAATTTGCCAAGCTACTGTCAAGTAATACCTGATGTAGTTCTTTTGGTGTGCCAATGGACGGTGGAAGAATTTTACTGGATCTTAAATGAACTTGATTTGATTTATAAAACTGTTTACAAGTAATGCATTTCTTACATTAGAATATATTATATTAATTTATCTCTAGATTAAGTGGTGCTACTTGTGTGTTTTTGGTATTTTTTTACTGGAATTTCAGTGACAAAATCATTTGTTACTCTGAATTTCAAAGAACTGTTTGGTTGATCAGTGATTCACTTGCTGTGAATACCCATTTGAAGATCTCGTCGTGCAAAATGCTGAATAATTTAATCTTTTAACTGAAAGGGGAATTAAGAGACCTGGAGCACTATGTAAAATTATATCCCTAGGAGAAGAAACTTATCCTTTTATTCAAAAGGAAAATACTGAAGATGGAATTTGTTTAAAGCTATGTATACCTCTTCCATGGTTAGAAATGTTACTCAACTAAACTACAGGAGAAACATCTAATCTGTAGTATACTAGATCTGTAATACTATGTACACAAAGCTATTTAGACCTAGTATGCTCCATAACAAGAATGTCACACCACTGTGGTTGTAGAAGTGTAATGGAAACTACAACCACAATGAATACTGCTGTGACAGGTGATTGTTACTACAGCAGCACTGCTTTTATTTTCAGTTAGCCATAAGTGGTCATATAGTAGTGCCTGTTACATAAGGACTGGGGGGGAGTACAAGATGGAAACTACCAACTTAATCAGCTAGTTCTTAGGTTTGTGGAAACTTGAGTTTTGAAGAGACCCAGGTTAAGATGAATGTAATCTTGCTGCAAGCCTTTCAGCTGGACGCTTCTCTAAAAACTCTTCAGTCAAAGGTGTATACTTTGCAGTATTCCCTTAAGTATAATCTCTGGCAGTATTATCTCAATGTTTAAGGGCTACTAGCTTTGCTCCCAGCTGATTTGGTACAACATTGCCTGAACTCTGATCTAGCAAGTCTGCCCTGAATATGCCTCTCTTTGCAGCCTGTACCTTGAATGGCTGAATCAAATGGTCTATTGTATTGTGTAGATGCTCTCAGTGTCTGTTGAGACAAGCATCTTTGAACTTCAATATGGATAGCCCATTTCATAATGAATGGGATAGCTTGTACCTTGTGTACATCCTGAAGCAGTGCCAAAAACTACTGGATTAATTAATATCAGGTTTATGTATTTAGTATTTGCAAAACTTTCTGTATCAACCACCAACCTGTATTATTATTTAGGAGGAAATTCTTCTCAGAGGGTGGTGAGGCACTGGAACAGGTTGCCCAGAGATGCTGTGGATGCCCCATCCCTGGAAGTGTTCAAGACCAGGTTAGATGAGGCCCTGAGCCTGAGCAACCTGATCTAGTGGGTGGCATCCTTGCCTATGGCAGGTGGGTTGGAACCAGATGATCTTTAAGGTCCCTTCCAACCCAAGCCGTTCTATGATTATGTGCTTGTGTTCATATGAGTAGGGTCCCTTTTCAATGGTTCTTAAAGAGTATGTGGTTCATTACATGACAGGTCTCATAAAGGCTCAGGGTCTGATCTGTTATGTTGCCTGAACCTTAGATAGATGACCAACATGTGTTAGGTTTCATTTTGTTTTGTGGCAGGAAGGCACAATGGTCACAGTCTGGAGAATTTTTATGATGTTTAAGAATGTCTAGAGACTACTGATTTTTATGGGAGACAATCTTTTCAAAATATTTCTTATGAGAATATTATAGTTGTATAGCTTAAGTTAAACACTTATTTCTTCTGTCTTTTTAAAGCTGTCATCTTTGTGTGATGTTTGTAGTAGTTTGAATGATTAAGATAGTTTTTAGAAAGTGGTGATTTTCAGTCTAACGCCTGGACACAATTTCAAAATGGCTTTTAAGAACTTACCATTTACTGCCAAGAACACCACCTTCTGTGTTGTTGCAGCTACTCTTATAGTATCCCAGTGTTTTTACAAGCTATTGTCACCTGGAGGGAAATAAAAAGCTTGAAGACAGCTGCTATAGCCTATGAACCAGTTTTGTTATGAGCTGCTTGTCTAAAATTTACTTAAATTCTTTTTACTCCAGAAATACAATATAAACAGATTATGAGGATGAATAGACTATTTGCTTTTTTATGTAGCAGAGCAGTTAGCTTTTCATGTAGGGGCAACTTTTTTGGCTGATAAGAAAATTATTTTTAATTGTAAGTTTTTTCTAATAACTGGTGTCACAAATGCTAGGTAAAAATTTTATAATAACTCTAAAGCTATGCTGAACATACAGAAGGTGTCAGAACAGGAAGAGTTTACAGCAATAGTTTGAAAACTACCCTGATTTTTGTTCCTGTACTTGTGAATAATCCATTGAGGAAGCAGTATGCTCCTAAAATGCTAATTTGGAGTCTGATTCTGCAGACATTTACCACATGAATAACTTGGTTTGCATGAGTAGTCCTGCTGATAACTCTTCTGAGAAAGGTTACTTCTGTGGCCTAAAATGTTTCCAGGCCAAACCCTTACACTTCTGATACTTGAATTAATAAAACTTCTGAAGTCCATTTATTATCTGAATAGTTCTAAAGAATTACAGTGTAGAATTAAAAACAACAAAACCCAACCAACCAAAAAAAAACCCCAAAACTAAACCAACAATGAAGTTCACCCACTTCTGCTGAAAACTAGTATAGAGAGGCAAAATGTTACTCAGAGGTTCTAGAACAACTGCAGTCTCTGATCTAGTACATGAGCTAAATGCTTATTTCTCCAAGAAAACCAGCTCCCCTGAGTTTTATGGTGTGAGTCAGCTGAAATCCCTAGTTGAAGACAAGAATGCTGTAAGGGTTGAACTTCATGTTGATACTTGAAATAGCTTTTAAACTGAAAGCCATCTATATTGTCTATTTTCATGCTTCTTACAATGTATCACTGAATGATGGAGAAAGATATATTTCAAGAATTAAATACTTTGTTATAGTTGATGCATTTTTTGAACTTTTTACAACACAATTCTGAAATAGCAGAACTGAGAAATTGCCTGTACTTGTTATATATTGGGGGCCACATCTTGACAAATGCATTAAAAACAAGTTATTAAAACTTATGATGAAGGGGAGCATTAACTGAGGAGTGTACGCCTGAGTACTTGAGTCAGTAGTATTGAAAGCTCTTAGTTTTGTTCATCTAAGGATGAATGATTTGAAACTTGTAGATGTGTCACAGCACAGAAATAGAGGTATGTATTTCAATTATATATTTTAAGGAGAAATATTTTCCACTTAGTAAACAAAGTACTATTCAGATTTCTTTTCCATATTCAAATCTATGCATGAAACTGCTGTGTTTGCAGCTTCTGGATCACACAAATCCATCTTGCCAGTCATATGGGACTCGGTATAGTAAAGGACTTTTAGCTTTATTTTTTATATTACATGGTTAGAGTTACCTGGGCTTTAAACTAGTCTCTAATAAATGTGTTAAACACAGGCTGTATTAGAAGTTTTAGAAATTCTAAATAAAAAATTCACTTCTGAGTTTTTATGATCTCTGAAACATGCAGTGTTTTACAGAGCATCTCATCTTACAAAGGCATGCATAGCAGAATGAACTAAAATATTTTTTTCCATTTAGAATAAAAACAAATACAGTTTGTCTTGGGCAACACAACTACCAGATCCAGAAAACTGTGAAGGGAATTAGCAGTTGTTTCAAAATGGACTGGATAAACTAGTACTTTTATTTTTTTCTAGTCTAGGAGGCTATATTTCATGTATGTTCTTTCTTACAAAGAAGGAATAATTCTGCTCCACCAACACTTGATAATACTGCATGACAGGAAACTAACTATTGAGAACTCTCATAGCACTGCTGATGTTTCTTTAACATAAGATTGACTGTATCACTAATGGGATAAAACATGCTCTTTGGAGCTTGAAATAAACCTGTGTACTAACTTTTTATTATGCATTGGTGTGGCATGGGATTGTGATTTTATTCTGAGTATTTGAGAAGCTCTATCCATGAGACTTGAGTTCCAAGTAGGAAAACGAGTAACTATTAAAAGAATGACTTTAATTTTCTTGAAATGTGAGCTCTGTCAATAAGTTAATTCTAGAATATTTAATCTTGTTTTGATTTTTTGACTTTTTTTTTTGGGGGGGGGGGGTAGGTGAGTGAACTGGTATAGCCCTTTCAGTTGCAGAACAGAAACGTTACACCTCTCAACCCTCTACTCCCCCACCAAAAAAAAAACCTCACTAATCACTTATACATAGTTATATGATCAAAGTTCAGGAGCTGGGACTTCTGGAAAAAATGCCAAACATTGCAAAATAACATCATAAAAATACTTGGTTCTTAACCGTGAAGCAAAATTGTATTATTTTTTTAATTTACATAGGTTTAGATGTGAAGTTTAGAGGCTAATGTGGAATTTGGGATCCACTGTGAAAAGTGTTTTTAGCAGCTGAGTCACTGCTACTGTTCATTACTGTCATTGGTAAAAGAATAGCCAATTAATGAATTCCTTCATCTCTTTGTGTATGACTATGTAGTCTCGAGAAATGCAGTTTTTTTGGCACTAAGACCTTATTTTGTACAAGCAGCAGAGTTGTCATCTGAATTGACGTTGTACTGAGCTCTTAGAATAGATTCTTAGCACAAGCTATAAAGGTGTCTCCAGTTTTTCTCACTGATCCCTGTTCTTCATTTTGATGTGCAAGTTCATTCCTGAAGCCTGAGAATTATTTTTTTCCAGTTGGGGTACACTGTGAACAAAATCAGACTGTCACAGTCAGGAAGGTCTGTGTTGGGCTGCCTGAAACTTGGGAAGCTTATGTATAAACTTGTTTTGAAGCCTGTTGAATGTTATGATTTTCTCCCCTTTGAACCATTGCTACTTAAGCACCTGTCTGGCCTTGGTCTGAAAATATGAGAATTGGAAGGGTTAATAACACATAAAGGTATAGGTAGCGGAAGAATAATGAGTTCAGGTAGAGAATGTTTTTAAATAGCCCTGAAGGGGGGTGAACAGTTATTCCTTGTTAATCACGGATGTGAAAAATCCTTCTCTTTGCTAATCCTACATAGTTTAAGGGCAACGCATAGCACATTCCTCATTTTAGAACAGGGAGGAGACTGCGAAGCCTGCGGTGCTAATCACTTAACAAAGGAATGTGAGACCGTCTTACAAGAATTATACTGGGGCACCTGTATTTATAGTTAAAAAAAAAAAAAAAAAACCTACAGTAATTATCCTGTATTAGCAAACTTTTGTCAAAACAACTTCAAATATCTTTTCTAGAAAATTTTCTGGTAAATCAGAAAATAGACAAAGGCTGTATTTGAAGATGATATTTAAAAAGAGAAACAGGGTTCTAATAGCATTTTAAAAATCAGCTTATATAGCTGCATTTTGATTGCAGAATAATACAAAATCTCTGATAAAACTTTTCAGTCCAAGAGCTATGTTCTTCTTTTGAAAGCCTGGTAAACTTTCATTATTATTTTTAGTATATTTTACTCATTTGAGTGTAGTTTCTCATGGGACTCCTTTTATAGGTCTAGAAGTCAAATTGCAGTGAGTAGTCCTGTTTGCTCTTTGCAGACCTTTTTACAAATTCCAGGGCAGGAAGGCTGTTTATTTTTCCCACATCTGTTTTGTGCTCATCCTTTGTCACATTGTTTGCTGGATGCTCTTCTTTCTTGCTTCCTCTGAAATGGGTAATTTGCACTGTTGCAAAATGTTGAAACCAAACTTGATTCTACAGAACTGTTTTATCAATGTTTTTCTTCCAAATAGTGTTTTGTGGTCATAATATATTTTAAACTGATATTACAGAAGTGCTGATATTAAACTTGAAACTATACATTTTTATATAAATAAAGCTATACGTTTTTATTCTTTTATTTTTACAGAGTAAAAATCACATCTCTTGCAGATCCAGATCAAGTTAAATAACAAAACCATACACAAACAGATTTAATGGTAGACGGTAACAGGTAAAAATTAACAAAACTAACTTTTGACAGTACGTTACTTTTCAGTATAGTATATTTCAGAGGGCTTCTACAAAGCTCCTAATTTTAATTGTGGAAGCCACAGTTTCACCGTGAATTTTACAGTTAAACTCCAAAAGCCATGAGGAATTTGGCTGCAGGACTGTTACTTCAGTGACTCATACTGTTATATTACCTCATTTAATCTGAAGAGGCTGGATGAAAACTAAATAATAAGAACGGTGTTATTTTCCTTGATAGTTTGTAGTGTATTGTGTGGCTTGTTTTTAACAATAACCTAGACTTATAATTAGATACAACGTGGCAACTCCTCTTAATTTTCTTAAAACACACCAGGCTGTCTGAATTTAGTGTAGCAGGATGCCTGTACAGGTGCTACACAAGAATATTTGAATGAAAACTTACTGTGCTAACTTGGTGCCAGAAAGACAGTTACAAGCCCTTCTAGACTATTTGTAGGCACTTCTTGTCTGCTTTCTAAACAGTCTGCCCCAAATAGATCATTTCACCTAATCCAACACCATTTATTTCTTTTCCTTCCCTCATCCTTCCCCCCCTTGGATACCCTTTCTGTTGTCTGATCATTCTTGCTTCATCTTGCTTCATACTTGATCCCGTATTCCTTTATGAAAGCTTTCTAATTTGTTTCCTTCTGTTGGGTGTGTGTCCATTACAAAATAACTCTTAAAAAAAAATCCTAGCTTTGGAAAAAATGTCTGTAGTATTTGAGTGGCCTCAAATGTTGAGATTTGGTGAGGTGTTGTACAAACTTTAAAATAAGAGGCATTTAATTCAATTGATATGGTCTGGTTAGTGCTAGAGTTATTTTGCATGCTTCCCTGTATCTCTACTACAGTGAAGTGTCGTCATAATAAACGTGCTTGATTATTTTTTTTGCCATTTCCCAGATGAGGACAGTCATGTTTGGGGCAGGATTTGTGCCCTACTTGTTAAGGAGTTTTTTTCTCCCTTCTATCAAGACTAAAATCTTCTGGAGCAACAAGCAGTTCTTGTCTAAATAATGAGTCTTCAGATAAATCTTGCCAGTCATTCTGGAAAGTGAAAGTTGTTGTCAGAATTGGGGGATTTTAAAGATTCTTATCCTCAGATTCTGTCTGGTTTTACAGACAAGGAGCTCCACATTGATGTTCTTGCTGCACTGCTATTTCTGCTTAATCAGTCAGGATGATAATAGTGAGAACAGATCTGGATACAGAGTGAGAAGCAGTTTGGCAATGCCTATAGCCGTGCCTGATGGGACTCTTGTGACCTCCCAGCAACTGGTTATTAGAGGAAACTGCTTTTTCTATCAGAGAGGGGGAACAAGCCTGAAACACGGTACTGATCTTTGTTATCTTTATTCTTATTCTCCCTTAGAGTTGACTAATTCAGCATCATTAATTTGTCCTTTCATCTTCACACATTAATTTGTATGTCAAAATTGAGAATGGAAAATCATCATTTCTCAAAGTAGAATAAAATCCGATGGGTTATACTCAAAGAATCACGTAATTGAAAATTTGAAGGAAGCTTATCCAGTCCAATGCCACTGCTTAAAGCAAGGTCAACCAGAGAAGGTGGCTGAGGGCTGTTTCCAGTTGGGTTTCAAATATCTCCAATGCTAGATTTCCCAGTGATGTCAAAGATTATCCATTTCAGTGTTTGACCACTCTTAGACTTGATGTTTAAATGTAACTTCCTGTTTTGATTTGTGTCCACTGTCTGTTGTCCTTTCACTGGGCACCACAGAGAAGAGTTTCATTCAGTCTTCTGTACATGAGGTACACATACACATAATGTGTATGCATTAAGATCCCTTTGAACCTTTTCCCTAGGCTAAACAGCCCCATCTCTCTCAATCTTTACCCTTTTGACAGGTGGGAAATCTTCACTCTCAGTACTCATCTTTGCAGCCCTTTGCTGGACTTGCTCCAGTACGTCTCTTGTAGCAGTGAGTCCAGCATTGGGCACAGTACCCCAGCTGTCTCACCAGAGCTGAGGAGAGGGGAAGGATCCTGTCTTGACCTGCTGTCAGCATTATTGTGTGCAGTACAGGATGCTCCTGTCCTCCTTTGTCGTGATGGCACATCACTGGCTCATTTGATTTCCTATTCACCCTGGACCTTTCTCTATAAAGCTGTGGTCAGAATAGTATTCCTCTGGTGTTTGCTAGTGCATGTGGTTATTCCTCCTCAGGTTTAGGACTCTGCATTTCCCTTTTGTTGATCTTCATGAAGTTCCTCTGTGCTCAGTCTTCCAGCCTCAAGGTGAGGCTGATCAGCCTGTAGTTCCCTGGATCATGCTTTTTCACACTTTAATGGGATAGGTAGAATTAATAAGAGTAATCACCAGCTATTTGTAGAAATATCCTTTCAGCTGAAATGGTAAGGGACACTGAAGCCTCTAGAAAACAACAGCCTTCATTTCTTTCCCTTTTCTTAGAAAAACTAAACAACCCAAGAACAAAAACAACAAACAACCCAACAACCCCACCCTCAAATGAAAAGCTTGTCCTAGCTTTGCTTATATCTCTTAAAAGAAGCAAATTTAATATAAGCTTCTGATTCCCTGTGCAACTAGTGTAATGTAGGAAGAATCGACTGGTGTAGGGGAAGAATGTGGTAATTTTGGACTTGACAGCAACCTTAGGTAAGAGGAAAATGAAGGACAGAAAATACATTAGAGTTTAAGTAATGCATGCTAGCACAATGTAGTAAGATATTTTGTAAGGTAACTTTCCCCACTTCCTACACAGTAATAAAATTACTTTGCTGGGGTATCTATTATTTGAGGGTCTCACTTCAACTTAAAGTAATTATTAATAAAACACATACCTAATTTGTATTTGATATCAAATTGAAATTAATTTGGACATCTTTCTTAGCCTGGTTACTACTTAGCCTGGAAAATAGAGCTCTGATTCAGTGGTTCTTGACCTTGGACAAACTCTAATTTAGCTATGCAAATCATGGAAGATTAGCACTGAACTTTTCAGATTTCAATTTTTACTCATGTGGATAGCATATCAAACTTGATATTGTTTAAAGAGATAATGAGTAGCTTGACTACAAACAAGAAGACCTTTGTGCCAGTTTTTCTGTTAACAATTCTCTCCAGGTTTTTGCTTAGGTCGTAGTTCTTGGGCTTTCTCATCACTTGATGTTTGCTCAAGTTGCATTCATAAATGGTAGTTGCCAAATGTGTAGAAGTTAGAGTGATTTTGGACACTGCATGAATGTTCTCAGACTCTGGCAGAAATAACACTGCTTTTTGGACAAGAGTAGGAAGACTTGCCCTCCTTGCAGTCTTAAGCATAAGTCAAGCTCTGTATATGCTCTCTGGTGAGGGAATAGGATCACTCATTTTGATGCTTATTATCCAGAGCCTCTAGAGTCAGCTCTCTGGGACTTGATGGTTAAATCTGTGTAAACCAATCCATGGAGATGATTTGCATGCTGTGCACTAGCTTCCCATTTCAAGATACTTCCATTATTTTTCAGTTTGATTCTGAATTTCCTGAGATCATAGTGCCTGAACTGGTATTTGACCTTCCCAGCAGATACATATCCCTGTAACCTCTTGGAACTACTTGAGAAGCCTTGTGGTACTGTCATTGTGAATAAAAACTGCTGTTGCATGAGCACTCAGCAATTTTTTTGACATGTCATTTCATATTAAATTGATCTTTAATGAAAACTTTGTCTGTGTGTTTTTAAAGGCTATGAATATTTTGCAAATTAGCTTCAGTGAAAAGGTGTTATGTGGTATTTTTAAATGGTGTGATAATGTCTTCAAACATTGCTATCAAACAATGAATGACAATCAAATAATAGGTGTGGATGTGCTTCTTTATTGAAAAGTAGAGTTTCTAAGCTATACAGTACTGTGTGTTACTGTGCACAGAAAGCATTATTTACTTCTCACCTAACTTCAGAGGAGGAATGAAGAATAATGGCTTCTGCTATCATTAACTTTGTGTGAGTTGGAAGCCTTCTATCATTCCTGAAGCAATCAATGCCTGTGGAATAAAACGTATTTGTGCCTTATATGTATTTGTGCCTTTCGGAAGGCTCTCAGCCTCTACGCATCTGGTGGGACAGACTGTTTCTAATTAAAGAGTACAGTTGATATATAATTTACTTAGAACTGCTCTTAACTTAGATCAGTTCTCAAGTTAGCTTTTCTGCTTTCTTGGAGGCCTACAGTTAGAACTGCCTTTACTTGAACTAGAACCAGCAGCAGGTATTTTAGCTGGACTTATCTAGGCTGAAGAAGACAACTTGTTGGGGACAAAATAGTAGCTTTCAAGTACCTGTGAGAAAGTTATCAATAAGCTGGAGCCAGACTCACCAATGTGGTGAGACAAACATAAATTGAAAGGGGAGATTATGACTGGATTTAAGGGGAAGACTTTTTCACTGTGAGGACAATTATGTTCTGGAACAAATCAGTTGCCTGGAGAGGCTGTGCCATCTGTCCTTGAAGGCTTTTCAGACTGTACTGGCTGAAGCACTGAGCAACCTGTCATCTCATAAGACCCTGCTTAGAGCAGGAGGTTGAGACCTTCTGAGGTCCCCTGTTATGAAGATCATCTCAGACCAAGGGTGGAACAGAATAAGGACAAGGCTACATGGGAAAAGATGAGGGCTTCTCTGACTCTATGAAGTTGATTCCCTGCAACTTGCTTCTAAGCCACTGTAAAGTGCTAACAAGTCTTGAAAACAAATACAGACATGCTTGTGAATTGTTGTAATTGCAGACGATTAAACTGCAAACAGTGTAATTAAGTTTTTTTTTTTTTTTTTCCCACTCCTTCCTTCCTACCTCTGCATGATTGATAGTAGATTGGTTACTGTGGCAAGAAAACTTGAGAGTGACAACAGAATGGATGGGTGGGATGGCCAGACCATGCTGGGTTGGGATACTGTCACTGGGAGCTTAAAACGTTCTCCCCAAAACTTACTCTGCCTCTGTTATCCACCTGCACATCCTCTGGCTCCAGAAGACAAGTAAAACCCAGTTACATTGCCATTTCTGCAAGGATAGCCTGTTCTCTAGAACTCATAACAAATGTAAACAGTTTCCTTATGGGCAGTGATAGTAATCACAGCTGTGCACGCATCCCTTAAATCGAGTCATTTATATATATATATATATTTTTTTTTCTGCACTGTATTCTTCACCATGTAACCTGTTGCTCGCCTGGACCTACGTTTTGTCTGCCTATTGGTATCAAACTTCCTGTAAGGACTATTTTTGCCTGCCCATCTGTCAAAGATTCCCCTTCTGTGTCCTCAAACTGATTCCTCTGAAAGCTGTAATATCTTTGAGTATATTCATACACTTTTTCCATCACTTCACTTCAAAGTTGGTTTTCTAGCCCTTACTATATTTAGAAGACCGAGCTCTAGAAACTTTACACTGAAGTATTTAAAACATTTTGTGTAATTTATGTATTATAGGGACCTTGCTTGAATTTATCATGAAAAGCTCAAAAACTTGTCTGAGCCAGTCTGTCAGTTTGCCCCATCTCAAAGCTGGATTCAGTAATGGAAGAAACAGAAATTATATTTATTTTAATTGCAACTGTGGCTCAGCTTTGTTACATTGAAAGAATTATGTGATGTCAGACCCTCATCCATTTATTTCTGGCCACTACACAAGGACTTCACAGTTCAAGGTATTGCAATATTAGATGAGATTCTCCAGTACGTTTTATGTTGCTGATGCTACTAACACTTCATCTCTTCTGAACTCTCCTCCTTTGCTAGAGAAACACCATTTTTTTCTAGCTTGGTTGGGAAACTGAAAGGGAACAGTATGGAATATTTCATCACTTTTTTTTTCAGTGCTATACCTTGAACTTAATGCCAGTTCTGGGAGAGCAATTCAGTTGATGAAACTGAAATTTCTCTTCTCACATTGTCCCAGGGGAAATGCTGTCTGCTAGCAAGCTGCAGTGAGGTCTGTGCTGACACAGTGAAAGAAAAAGTGATTATTTTTTATTTTCTGGTTGTTTTTACTTTGTGGTACCTGTAGTTGTTGCAGTTTGTAATGACTGTTTGTGTGTCCTGTGTTTTTCGTTTGTTTGTTTTGTTTTTTTCTCTCTCCTAAATCTGTGGTTACCTCAGTTTTCAACTTCTGGGGACAAAGACAATCATGTCTGTCTCACACTTATTCTATGTCTTCGTGTTGAGGACAGGTACTGTTATTTCAGACAAAATTAAATTTGTCTGCATGAGGCAAAGTTGCCACAGGAAAAAGTGGCAATGTCAGTGTCAGAGAACCAATATCTGTTTTAAAGTAGGAATCTATTTTCTGGACTCTTCGCCTGTGGCTCTATTTCAATGATTGCAAACTCTTCGTAGTTGACTGTATTTGTGAAAGCTGCTGTGTTCTGGCATACTGCTGTATGTGTGCCAGATTCACCACACGTCCCTTTCATTCACTTATGTTTGAATACATAGATTTATTTATTTTTTAACATACCTATTGTAGTCTTGAAAAAATCATTTCAGTAAAGTCATAAAAATTACTTATAAGAAATTTAAGAAAAAACAAATTCACCCTATTGAAAGCATTTTTTTTAGTATATAATACTCTCTCTCTCTATATATATATATAACTTGTTAGATTTAGCTGAAGCCTCTTTCTTGAAGTAATATTGCAAAAGAAATGCCTCTCATTGCCATAACAAAAATTAACAATATTTGGTACTCTTAGGCACAGGTAATAAAAGGATATCCTGATTTTTGGTAGAGAAAGCTGAGCTCCTAAAAGGAGCTACAATGAGAGGGATGAGATCATTCAAAGTAGAAACTACAAAATACTGAATGGTCGGTAGTTTATTTAAGTCGTGTCCCCTCAATTCACTTAGTGCTCAAGAACAAATGTTTTAATTTTGTGAAAGGCAAAGTAAAAATGTAGGTTGAAAGTTCTAAGTGCCAAGCTCAGTTGGTAGAAACTCGAGTCATGAATGGACTGCTATTATTGTGAGGTTAATTCATGAGTTTGATTTACTACCTATAATTTAGATTTTTAATGTCTGCACAGCAGCATGTGCATCCTTTGTTAAAATTATGTATACTCAATTGTGTGGGCCATGTGAACTATAGGTAGTAATAGAAACTCACGATCTGAGGTATTAACTGCTTGTATGGAAAGTTATATACTAACACAACTATTTGGCCTTTGAAGTATACTTATCAAGTGATGCTGAGTGTATCCTTTTAAGATTGCTGTTGCCATTTAGGGAAAGACAAGCCTGTCTGAAGAACTCCACCATCAATTAATGTGACATCATTGTATGGTATCACCATTTCTGTATTTATGTTGGACATACAGATAATGTGTGATTTCATTGCACCTTCAGTTAGAGCTAGTGATTATTGCTTAGTATCTGAAGCAAATAGTCCTTGCAAAATATGAACAGATTTTTGTCCTTAATAGCTTCTGATTAGAGACTAACTTGCCAAAGTCTTTACAAGTTTTCCCATGTATTTTTTGATCTGTAATCGTATCCTTAGAGGATTAAGTCTGAATTCCATAATGTTCATAATACTCCCTTCTGATCAGAAATGTAATCACTTCTTTGAAACAGTTTTAAAACAGTTTTCTTCCTACTATTTCAGTTTTGTTGTCTTTAATTCTCTTCTGCAAAAACTTACTAAAGGTAAGAAATTGTCTGTTTTTTTAATTGCCTTATTTTGAAAATGCAGTAGATCTACAAATAATAAAATGCTACTTTTTTATGTAGGTACAGTTTTCTGAGGCAGTGTTCAAATCAAAAGTTTTCCAGTATTTATTATCTTCTTTTTACAGTTATATATTTCTTTTATACTGAAAACTTTCCTTCTATTTGGGAATAAGATTTGTGGGATCACAATTATATTTTTGTTGCTGTTGGATAAAGCATTTTTTTCTATTTCTTATTAAAATGCATCTTCACTCACCTCACTTTATCCCAGAGATACAATCTTTTCTTTTCAGGACGTTGGTCTAACTCAAAGGTCTCCTCTAGTCTTCAAAACGTGTGACTGAAATTTCTTCGGCTTAAAGATACTAGGATTTCTGGTGCTTGACTAACAAAAAGGAACACAACATTAAAATTGTATTACTGTCAATATCTAGACCTAAAAAACCTGATTGCTCTCTCACTATTTGAAATGTGGGAGCAAGCCTGTAGATATGTAAGAGTCTTTCTCAGGTTATTTTGATCTCATCAGTAGTCACATTGAAATTTAAGGGAACAATAGTTAAGTGAACTAAATCGTGGCTATATAAAACTGAGTCTTGAGTGTGTATCTATCTACATATGGGAATTTATGGAAAAAACTTTAAATTGGAAGGACCCTTATGTGGAACAATCGTTATAGTATGAAAAATCAGCCCTGAGAGACTAATGGGCTGAATTGTTTGAATTCATCCCTAAGACTAACAAACAAGAAGTTATGAAGCTTTATGAAATTCTGAAACTTATTTTTGCATAATTTATGTCCAGTAGCTTTTTTTAACCTTGTGGAATGTCTTGATAAATACCTATTGACCTAAGTAGTGCTTAAGGGTTAAAATATCAGACTACACTGTGTGGTCTGGTGGCCAGAAATGCCCTAGAAGTAGTGGATTGAAAAGCATTGTGCATTGCGAACTTGGATTGTGATGAGGTCATTAGGAGGAAACAGTTTTTTCAGTATGTTGCCTTGCTTGAATGGTAGGTGATGTGTGTTGCACTGCTTAAAAACAAAAACCTGTTTTGAGTTTGAATTCTTGAATGGTATGACTGTATGCTCCGGGGCTGTCATTTATACATGTTAGAAAGAATAATGTTTTAAAAAAATCATGAAGATGGAACGTATTTGTTTTAGAGAGGGGTTGTGCGGTTGTTCTGTTACCTACGGTTATATTACAGTGGACTTGGAACATGTCACATCAGACTAAATAGATTTAAACTCTGGTCAGGATGTTCAGTGAGAAACTTCATAGACAAATAGGTATCTTCAAATTCCAATTGCAATTTTTCGTTTGTAGTTTTATATATTTTCTGTACAACTGTTTTTTTTTATTTTTTATTTTTATTTTAACTTTTGAGTATTTCACAGCTATAGACAAAACCATATGCCAAAAACAAATAAATAAAACCTGTAAGCCAAATAGAAGTGTGACTTCCTGATTTTTTGGCTTTTATTTGATCAGGGTTTCTGTAACAGCTTTTTGTTGTTGTTGAAATAGGTTATATAGATCTATTCTTTTATTACTTAACTAAGCTCATGTGTTTGCTATGTGTTCCTGTGAACAGTATTTCAAGGTCACAAAATGTTGGTGTCATTATGCTAAGAGGAACACAGTTGGAGGAGGACTGAAGTTACTTGGCTGGTTTTGTATTTTTTTAGTTTTCTCGTTTATATGGGATAGAATCCTGAATTAGTGGTTGATTCACACTACAGAAGTTCAAAATAATCTTTCATAAAATGAAATAGGTAATACAGTCTGTTGGGGAAACCAGAAAATGTAATTAGTCCATGGTAAATTTACTGCTGGACCATGTCTCCGCTAATGGACCAGCATTACATAGTCTTTCTGGTCTTTCAAATCAGCTTGTTACAGCACAGGAATCTGCTCAAAGTATATGCATTGCATTGCTGTAGCACTTTACTTGTAATCTAACACAACCTTCTCTTTTTCTTTCAAAAGGCGCCTAAACAGAAATAACCTCCAGTTGCTTTCTGAACTGCTCTTTCTGGGGACACCGAAGTTATACAGGCTGTAAGTAGACACAACCCAATAACTATTGTTGAAAAATTGGAGTTGATCTGTTACTCCGTTCTGCATTAGGTTTTTGTCTTTTGCCTCAGACACGGCTAAAATGCATTTAGGACCAATGATCTTTTAGGTACTTTGACTACATTGCAAAATATTTTTTTTAGAGCCTGTTAGATGCAGATACTTGTATGAAACAAAATACTGGTTCATCCATGCCCCTCTCTGTTAAGAAGTCTTGCTGAAAGAATGCTTTGACTTTTTGTTACTGTTTCCTTTGTTAAATGAACTAAGTGTCTATAGGGATTCTAACTCAGTGACATAGCACTGTACAAGCACTTTGTGATACTTCTGGTTTTGTGGCTGTACACACTCGATTGACCAAGACAAACTGTGTTGGCAAATGGTGGCCTGTGGAGTTGTCTCTCCCAAAGAAAACACAGGTGGCAACATAAACTCAGGGAAAAAAAAGCTATGAAATCCTTTGTGATAAATAAAAACTATATCAAATTGGGTAACGAGGAGTTGTTTTGATTCTCTTATTTGATTTGATAATGTTTTACTCTTGGCAATATTTTTAAATTAATGTTTTGACCCACTGGCGATTTGTAAGAATCTACTAATTTATGTTACAGTCTGAACATGGAATGAAGTTCAGATACTGATTTCTGTATTTATCTACACAATCACTTATTATTATTAAATAAATTTCAAGGTAACTTTACAGTATGTGGTGTGAATGGAATACAACATGACATGCTTTGAAAAATTAAGCCGTCTTTTAATTAAAGATGTGTATTTGACACATTTCTTTAGGCGAGATTTCTGCTGTTGAAATTGCTGTTGAGTTTCACCACTTGTGTGCTTGGAAAAAAATGAGTGTAGGGGAAGGTGATTTTTGTTTTCACTTTAGTATATGGAAATGTTTGTGAGAACAAGTGTTATAATGAAGCTTTGATCTTTAGATGTTTATTTCTGTTCTAATATTGCAAAATAGTAGTTCTTTTTTCCCTTCTTGAAGTAATTTGAAATGGAAAACTGAAAATGCCTCTATTATTGTTGTAAACATTTAGTTCTTTTCGTATTTCTGTTTCTTCCCTCTGCCTTGGATGCATGTTTTGTTTCCCAAATTTCTCTGTAGATGAAATGAGTTGTTAAATTACTTTGTCAGAAAGCTCCTGAAGGCTTTTGTTCTGACAAACAGGAATATTTTTACACTGCTATAATATTATAACATATTCATATGTGTTTTTATGTATTAACAATTCAGTCTCTTCTGTGATTTCTATCAGCAATCATGGAGATATTACTTCCATCAGGAAGGGAAATGAAAGGGATTTATGATCATTTTATTATTCCAACTGTAGCGTAAAGGTTCTTACCTAAATTTGTAAAAATAGAAACGAGCCATAATTTGCAGGAAAAAAATGGATGCACACTTCATGCAAAATCATGCTTGAATGCATTTAATTCAGAATTGTATATTTGATAAATGTTAGTCTTAAATCTATAATATCTTTTGACACAAAGCACACAACTGCTCATAGTGTATATGGTGGAAAGAAAGTAAGAGATCACTAGCTTCGCAGTATTAAATTTCCTCTGCCTAAGGGTTATTGTTGATCAGACCATGAAAGTGAATGTCTGGTTATAATGTATTCGTGTTTAAAAGAAAATACAAGTGATACTAAAGATCTGTGGTCACTCAACACTAAGTTTGTAATTAAAAAAATGTCAGTCCAACAAAAGTATTGATGCTGGTTAAATGTTCTTGGTCAACTTTCAGATTATATATAGTTTTGACTGCTATGAAGAATATAAAATATTTTCCTGACAACTGTTGTTGTATGTGCTTATACATATTTATATCCAAATAAATATATTTTTAAGGATAATTAAAGTTCTTCCATGATCAATTAAATATATTCTTTGGGTTTAGTATTTATTTTTGGCATTTAACAGCTAATCAAGCACTGTGTGCACTGCAAGTTTTCAACATACTATTGAGCTTCTGTGAATAATAATTACCATTTGACCCTTGGCTGTAAATGAGATGCCAGGTGAAGAAGCACATATGCTTGTTGTGTAGCCTAAATGCAATATAAAAGAAAGAGGGTACACTGTATATGAATTATGATTAGACACAGTTGGTTGCCGCCAGCGGCCGGCTATGCTTTCCCTTTGCTGTCTGCTCCAATTTCTCTTTGGACGGGTTGAGAGAGCACTGCATGTTCAGGTCAAGATGTTTGCCTAGAAATAGTAGTACAGTTGCAGCTGTGTTTGCTGGAGCAGGAGACTAGTTTAAATAGCATTACCATTTATCCAGTCCATTAACAGAACTCTGTAAAATAATACCAACTCTGCATAAACTACAGGACACTGTAATAAAATTACAAGCACTTGTTGACAGATGGGAAGTGTAAGTAAAGGAAAGCGATAGGTTGAGAGTTTAAAAGAGACAGTGCATTATTTCCTATGTCTGGAGACTCTTGATTTTCAAAGGTAATTAAATGAATTATTTTTCAGGTTACTCTCACATTTAGCAGCTTTCCAAGAAATCTCTTGGAACCAGTTAAAATGGATAATTTTAGTCAAAGCAGAAACTGATTCTCTCATTAAGAGTTATCTGCAAAGGTGTTTTGACACATACATTTCAATAGGAAGTAGTATGCTAAAAATAGTATGACTAGCGCTGCAGGGTATATGAATCTTACCTTGCAAGATCCCTTTCAAAGGAAAATGTACATGAACCTCTGTTTTGACGCAATACTGTTAAAACATAGGTGCTGTTGTAAATCCCAGGGGGTAACACAAGTCCTTGTTCAACAAGTATTTTTCCTGCAGGAGCGGGATGCATTGTTTTCAGTGACCTGTGTGCTCACTCACGCTAACTCGTCCAGCATCAGCGATGGTGCTTTAATGCAGGGAGCTAGTGAGTGCTTGGCTGAGGCAAATGGATTTTGACTGCTTACTTTGGCTGGTTAGATCACAGCTCATTGATTGCTGTTTGCTGCAGGATACCAAGGGCTGGGCCCAAGCTGCTGGAGAATTTGGTTTTAAAAGATATCTTTATTAATTAGTGGCATATAAAGGATTTTGAATGCCATACACAAAGCTTGTCCCTTTTGATCTACATTGCTTGTGCTTGGAATGAGGTTAAGTTCCCTTACTGACCGATATTTTTCTATGAGAGTAATAATGACAATAGTGGCTTTGAAAAATAAAATAATATTTCTAGTGGATGTGGTCTGATATTAAATACATATTAGAAAGGAAAGGTACCTGATACAGTGCACTTGAAAAGAAACACATTGTGAATAAAATATTTCACCTCTAAAGGAAAAATCTCAATATAGTCTGATTAATAAACACTCAGTTCTGAGATATCTGTTATTGACTTAACACAAAACAAAAAAACCTATCAGTTAATAAGAGAAGAAAACAAACACAAGAAAAGAAAATTGGAAAAAAATCCTTGGCCAGAACAACCGGCAGCAACAACAACAAAACAAGCTGCATGGGGGGCCCTTGCAAAAATTCCTCCTGAATTAATTTCTGCCAGCTATGATTAAAGTGTGTGGTACTAGATGTGTCAGACACCATAGTTCTCTGCTTCATTTTACTCTTGGCCTCTTTGGCCCCTGCCACAATAAATCCCACAATGGTTAGGCAGGAATTGCAGGTTACAGTTGCTAGGGTTACCGTTGTCCAGCCGGACCGACATCATTACTCATCCAGCCTGCTACCCCGAGCGAGCGCTGCTGCCCGCTTCTGTTGCGGGGAAGGCTGCGGACGGCTGACGCAAAGAGGAGGAAAGTTCTCCGGGTGGCGTTCGGCTCTGTTTTTCCAGCTGCTGCAGGGGAACCTGTGATTTGCATCATTTGAAGATATACCTTCTTTAGGTTTTGCTGAGTGGTGGGTGGTTTGTTTTCTTGGTAAAGGTAAAAAGCAATCAGAGTGGAAAATGCAATCAGAATGGAAAATAAAGGAAAAGAAGTGGTGTAATGTAAGCAACTAAAGCAGTGACTTCTAAAACGTTCTCATTGTTAAGGTAGCTGTATTTGAGGCTTAATTCATGGTTTTGTCATATCCTATCCCTTTTAACAGTAACCATGGCAAGTGAAACTGCAGTTGTAATTTCATCGATAAGACATTTATCTTTAATCTGGAATGCCTTAATGACTAGAGAAATTGCTCATTAGAAAATGTTCATTACCCAAAGCCTCCAAAATCTTACTCCAACTGCAAGCAGGTGGCTCTGGATGTTAAAAATCCATTGAGGAGCAAGTTTTCCCTTCTCAGAAAGCACTACTGGTGAATCCCTCTTCTGCAGGCAGATTGGTAATGGAACTGCTGCTGGATAAGAACACTGGGTATGTTCCCAGTGCTGTGTGTGCTGCAGTGACATTAGTGTGTTGAGCCTTATTGCCGAAGTGTGCAGGATGTATAACAAAAAAAAAAAAAAAAAAAATTTTTACCTCTCCGTGAATTAATAATTCACCTTTTTTTGTTAGATCCTTCCTGATAAAGTGTTTTTTAGCCATTGCTTTCAGTATTTGTGGTTTGTTATGGGGCATTTCAGCAGTCTGTGTAATACTACTTGATTTTTATTTTTTGTATGACAGATTTGAGTTTTGTCCTTTTAAGAGTAAATGGAAACAAGTCTTTCATCACACCAGTATTAATGACTTTTTTTTTCTACTGTAGTGATTAATTTCCAATTCAAGAATGCTTAAATTGTTTTCTCTAAACAAATAATAGGCTCCCAACCAGTAAAGTCAATAAGAACTTAGCAGTTCTAATACTGATGAACTTTAATTACCAGCATTATTTTATTAGCATCATTTTTGAACAGTAAGTATAGTTCTTAGAAAATAAATATATTTCAAAATTACTTTTATTAACAAAGAGGTGCTACATATCATATATGTATAAAAAATGTACAATTTTGGCTTTGTTGTATTGTAAGGCAATAATTAAAAGGAAATCCCTAATTTAACACACAAGGCTAATTACTATTGCTTGCAGTGTGGATGCACCATTATCATAGCTTTGCTAACTCAGTGTATTGTCACTAATTTGAAGTCTTAATGCCCCAGTCTAGAATGTTTTCAGAGTGAATTTGATCCCCTATGCTGTAAGTCTGCTGTCAGTTCTGTGAGTTTTATTTTTGCTGTAATTTCAGTCCATAGGTAAAGACAGGACTATCTAAGAATACAAGAATCAATAGATATTAAATATATCAACGTTACGGTTCATTACCTATATGAAGGAGTTGAGTAACTAATAATCTGTTGCTTACCATGCTAGGTTTGTTGTCTCTCTTCTTTGGCATTCATTTCTGGTATGGAAAATCTAGGAGGCAAAATTCTGTAAGACGTTATAAACTGATTTTTTTTTTTTTTTTTGCTTCTCTGTCACCTGTTCATTTTTTTAATCTAGGGAGAAACATAAATCAGAAGCTTTAATGCTTTTTGCAGCTTAGCTTGTGTGTGTGAGTTTTTTCCTCTTGTCCTAGTACTTGCCTCTACCTTCAGTTCTCATTCTCTGCTATAACGTTTCAAAACTGAAAACTCAGTCACCCTTTACAACGTAGTGAGCAAAACAAGTATCACTACAGCTTTGTTTCAGACATAAGCCCTACTTATGTAAGGTAAGAGATGGCAAGATGACTATAGAGATTTTGAAAGTACTGCAAAAACTTGTACAGTGCAGCAGGTGATTTATTTTTTGAACACATAAATAAGAATTATATATATGCATTTCATGTGCAACTTGCAGTAGTTATATCCTAGCAACAGGAAACATTCAGCCTTAGGTTTAGTTGAGTGAAAGTGTTGGTGGAGCCAGAATGAACTTTTGAAATGTAGTCAGAAGAGAGAGAAAAAATAAAGGAGTAAAATATATCATCACTGTGTTTGGCAATTATTACTTAAACTTAAAATTAAATTATTCTTCCTGCCCTTTAGTGTTTTAGAGTCTCTTAATCTAAAGGCTTTTCATCAGCTATGCATTTTTTCGTATTTCCACAGCACCTGGTATAATGCGGTGCAGGGAGGGGAAAAAAAGGTGCTCCAAACATACAAAATTCAGATTAAACATTGCTACTTGAATAGCATAGTATTTTTTAAATTGGAAACTTTTTTTTTTTTTTTTTTTTTCCCTGGGTCTCTCATGGTAGATGTTTAGTTTTAATTTTGGAGATAATTGGAAAGCATCTTTAAGTTGCAGTTAATATTTTCTTTATTTTTTGTAAAAAAATACAATTTCATATATTGTTTTAATGGTGATATTTCATTTGCAGTGGGATAAAATGACAAATTGAATGGACTTTCACGGCTGTAAGATAACTCTGCAACCAAGCATATCATTAAATCTTTACATAATCTGCATTACCAAAGCTATAGTTTACTATTTTCAGAAACAAACATCTGTAGGGATACTTCTATTGACTTTTTATTGTAACAAACATTCCAAAACTGTTTATAGTTGCTTTTAACCTTAATTTGAAAATCATGTTAAACACCAAGCAAACACAAATATGGCTTACAGCGATTCTTCTGGACCAACGTAAGTATCTGTGGTACTCATAATCTTTTATTGCTGTTAGCATTTAAATATATCTAATGTAAAAATATGAATCATTAATAATTGCTTATTTAACCCATAACACTTTTAAAATAACATGGTGGTATTCGAAGTAATTAAGTCTACTTTAGTAATTATGGCCTTGTTACCTTGACCTCCTTGGCTCCGAGCAAAAATAATTATCCTCTGTATTTTTGATGATATGATAGTCATTAAAGTGGAGAATAACTACTTTCTTAATATAAAAATTAAAGTAACTGGATTTAGATCACCTGTAACCATGTTAATGTCCAGTTGGAATCAGTCTTTGGGTTGTTCCTGGAGGGTTAACCATAAAAGCTTTGGTAAATTGTGATATAGAAAACCTTTTAGGCAACAGTTAAGTAGGAAACTGAATCTCAGTGAAGGAAGTAATGAAAAGTAAAAAGGCATGTCAGAGGAAATGCCATTATTATGTGGTGCAGAAACATGGTGTGAAATGTTATAAAGGGGACATCTGTAAGTCTCAGCTTGCACACAGTGGACATTCAAGTGCAGCCATGTCATCTTGATTAAAAAAAAAAAAAAAAAAGAGGAATAAATCAGGCCAAGGGAAAATGTGAAAGTATAGAGACTTGTCCCTATGATGGCAGGCTTCTTCTGCGAGTGGAAGATTAAAGCCTGACGTAACTGAATAGCTCAGAAAAGTCCAAAGAAAGGTTGATTGCTTCCCCTCCAACAGTTCCAATTGATTGAAAAAAGCCTAATTTAAAGTTCTGTTTGTTCTGTGTCTTAAACCATCAGAATTTTCTTTTAGAACTGGGGGAATGCTCTGGAAGAGAGAGAATCCAAGGATAAAAAGTCATTGCAGGCCAACAATTGTTCCTAATCCTCACAAAATGCTGGAGAAATTAAATTTATTCTTTATTGCTCAAAGTGTTACCTAGGTCACTGGGCGATGGGAAAATTGAACTGGAAGTCGAGTAGGCACAATCTTTGTTTTGTGTCTAGATGCTTAACCTTAGACACGACAAGGCATCTTAGTGTGTTGTGGGAACTTGGTTCAGAGTATTAACACCAGGACGTTTATTACCCTGGATTTATAATAGGCTATGTTGTCAGTAGATGAAAATGTTGTGTTTACATTTCAGTGTTAAATGATCATTTAATTAACACCTAAGGAAAAAAAAAAAGAAAAAAAAAAGGAAAAAAAAACTTGTGAAATTCTTAGAAGCTTTTATTGTTGGTTTCCTTGGAGGTTTTAATATCCAAGTTACTCTGCAGTTGCTTCTATAAGTACAGCTAGAAAAGACATTTATGAATGTCGTCAAGAAGGACAGACAGTTTAACCCCTGTTGACCCTTCATCCTGAATGTTGATTTATATAGCATTTTAAATGCATTGCATTTGTTTTAAAGCTTCTCTAAAGTTACTCACGTAGCATTCAAACAAGAAACTTTTTTTCCTTTTAAAGTATTTCCCTAATTGTACATTCTTGTAAAGAGCAAAGGTAATTCATATTTTTCATAGAAAATTACTTACAAAAATAGAATGTATCAACCAAAATTTTACAAAAACTTACAAATATTAAAGATCATTGTTTTGCAAGATTTGTCTGTATGCTCTCAATAGGAATGTGAGATTTATAAGAAGAAGGGTTATGAAACAGTATATCGTGCATTGGTTGTAGTAGCTACTGTGAATTTTTCAAAAGGACTGGGAAATTGGCTAGGGAAGCAACATTACTACAAAAATGCATATCCATTTTAGGCAGCACTGATATACTTTCATATGTTCCATTGTATCAAAGAAAGTCAAGGCTATCTAAAAGCTTTAATTTGCTCTTGGTCCTTAATAATGCTTTTTGTTGTAATCATGATCTACAAATACTTTTTGCAATAATGTTGCCCTACAAAGCATGTTTGAATAGGTGTTTTTTTTTTTTGCATCCTAGAGCTAAAGCTAGATGAAATGTTCTTTGTTAAAGAGCAGCTGCTCTTCAACTGATTTTTTTTTCCATAAATATTCTGTAGTAAAAAATAAAATTACAGCTAGGTTGAGACATTGTATTTTTTTGGGTTCTTTTTTTAGAGGCGTGTTTTTAATCAGACTGACAGGCTTTAAAACCCCAACTTTAAAGCATATTAATAGATTAATAATAAAAACCCAGAATAGATTAATTCAATTATTGATGACACAATTTTTTTGGTATATTCTTTTTCTGATGATCATATCCTTTACACATGTCAATAAGTGAGCTGGAAAACTTAGGAATCTGCTGATACAGTAAATGTTTCTTTTCTCCACATAAATGACATAAAACATCCAACACTTGATGAGATATTACAGCTGCAGCGTGAGTTCTATCCGCCAGTGAGATCTCAATGTTTTGCACAATTCCCTGAATATATTTATTTAATTGAAACCTAATATTCAGATACAGGCTTGTCAGATGTATTTGCATTTGCTTTTCTTGAAAATATTTGACCGTTTGCAATTAAAGTCGTGTATACACATTCAGCTATTATGTTTTTTCAGGGTGTTTAATGGGAATTTCTGCAATACCTATTCCTCTGAATTGTGATATCGGATAAAAGAGTACTTGGGATAAAAGAGAGACTTGCCCTGCCCCATGCTTACGTTACCTTCTCTTCACAATACAGTCCTGCCAGAGATTTTAGATTTATTGGACTAGTGAATGGTTAAGGTAAGTATGCGCGCAGGTAGATGCAGACTTAACTTTCCACAGACAGACTTTGGCTGAAACCATGGTGCACTATGTGGGATGCAGAGTCCCAGTGGTAGGCCACATGGATTATCTAAGCAGCAATTGAAGGGACTCTCGTTACGGTAAGGATAGGGAAAAGCGCTAATAGACAAAGTGCAGTATTTGGCCTCAGAGAGGAGAGCTGAAGGAAGGGCTGCTGCAAGGGACAACCAAGCCTGTTGTCTTGAACCTTGTAAGACTGTTGGAGCCTAGGCTGGCGGTGTTATTTGGGAAAGGCTGCTTATGAATACAGATCGGAGTTTATTCTATCCTTCAGACACTTGAGGGGCCAGCTCTGCTAGCGGCTGTTCAGGCCCACCTCATGGGGAATAAAGCTGGGACTTGCTGAACTTTTTTCTTCTTTACAGCCAGGCCCAGGTGCAGGCCCTTCCTGGCTCAAGGGTGTTTACAGGACCATGCTCTGAAGGCTTCTTTCCATGGCCCTTAATCTTTAAGGGAGAGAAAGAAGGGGCTGAAACGGGGGTAAATCTTTGGTTAAGTACTCCTTGAGGATTTGCACGGTAATGCATACAAGAGACAAAATCCTCGCCTTTTTCTTTTTTGTTTCCCTTTCTGTCCAGACAGTTCAATGACATTTTTATTTTTATTGTGAATGTCTAATCCATAGAGCTGTACATAAGGGCTGCTTGCACTTTATAAGGTAGCACTTCAGAGCGTGCGTGAGGGGAGGTTTCGTGGCTGTGGTTCAACGCTTTTATTAGTACTTTAATATAAGGGAGATAGAGGAAACATCAAGCCTCTTTTTTTTCTTCTGTGGATTTTTTGTAGGAATTCTGGATAGCTGGAAGGGATTTAGGTAGCTGTTTGACCTCAAAACTGAAAAGGTTGCATCTTGTAAGTTCAATAAGGCCCACAGGGAAGGGTTGCAAAGATAGGATAACAGCTAATGTAATGAAAGGGTATTTGTAGTAGCTGCTTCTTAGAGTATAAAGATATGAAAGGCTAAATGGAGAGAGAAAAAAAAAAAGAGTGTAAATGTGTATCTTAATGTGGGGGGAAAAAGTCTGAAAAGCTTAGCAGAACCAGAGAGAGAATCAAAGTGGATTACAAATAAGACACACCCAAACACACACAGACGCTTCATGAAAGCAGTGATATTTTCTGAAATTAGAGAAAATACCTGTTTGGTCCTTAATACATTAGTGTTAAATGTAGTATGTGATTAATTGTTTTATCATGTTCTGTTTTTTATGAATTGTGCATCTTTTGTAAAAGGCAAGAGGCTGGCTTCCCTCTTTAATTATAGTAATGAGTTTGTAAATTCAATAGAAATGCTTTTATTTTTCTGTTTGTCAAATTTTACAAAACTTGTCCTATGTTGTTCTTTGTTATCATCACTTATACCTCTTCCATCACTTATGTCTACAAGACAAAAGGACAAAATAATACCACCCAAAAAAGCTCATTAGATCAGAGTGATTCTATAGAAATGAAAAAACCACAACTCTTAAAAAGTGGAGAGCCTACCAAATCTAAATAGGAGCGACTGCTGCTGCTTCTCAGGTGCAGTGTTTATAGCAGAGGTGCAGAAGCCAAAAGCACAAAGTGCAAAGGTGGTGCATCCTGGCTGAATTTGCTTTATGTAGGTTTGGTAGATACATCATTTAAATTTCATACAGAAAAAAAATGCAACTGAGAGTAGCCAGATTTGAGGGTCTAACTGCCAAAGCAGATCATTGTCACCATTCTGGCTGATAACAGTGGCTTTATCTGTGCAAAATAACATAATCTTAGTGCATATTACAAGACTTCCTGGGACAGGAAATAATCAGAAAATTGTTAAAGTTATGTTGGGGTCTAAAATAAAGAGTACTGTAAGTAAAAATTGTTCAACTAGAGTGCCATATGAACATGAAAGTGAATTTTGCAACATGCAGTGTACTGCTACTTTTACTTTGTAATTTTACACACAAAATTAAGTTCAAAGCTGCTGGGGTATGGCCAGTTGTGCTACAGACTGTTAAAGTTTTAGATAAGGTGCTGAGCTGAAATATTTATATTGGGTCCATTGTCTTTCTATCCTGTTGATGACTGATCTAGACTGTGTAAACAGCATACTGATAAACTTGTTAGTAGGGACAATTTAAAAAAAAAATAAAAAGAGGAAACAATATTAAGGGATTTAAACTTGAAATAAATTAAGTATGCCAGAATTTTTTATCCTGTGTGGATGGGCTGGGGCATGTGGAAAATGTAATATACTTAGGTCAAAATCAAGACTGATCACAGGAGACACAGCTATTTTATGACACTTAGTGATAATAAGCCATAAATGTACAGTGCAGCACAGAACAATAAGATTGTGCAGTTTTGTGCATATGTATAACAGACACTGCAGGAAATGGAAAATTAAAAAAATGAACTATAGTATGTAGCTCTGCAAAACCAATGGAGAGGTTAAGTTGTTTTCTTCTGGCTAATGTGGAATGTGCGCATTGGTTTTTTGTTTGTTTGTTTGTTTTTCATTTTGTTGCAATGCTTAAAACCATTTCACTGTGATTTTGGCTAAACTGAGTTTTTGTTCTTGTAATCAGGTTGCAAAAGCTGTTGTTGTTGTTTTTGTTTTTTTCCTCATTCAAATGAAATAAAACTGAATGGGATTTGAATTATGGGGAAGGCTTTAAAATAAATATGTGCTGTTAGCTTAGTTATGTAACAGTTGAATAGAGGCAGAATAGAAGCATTGTGTGTGTGCATATACAGAGTGAGAACAAAGAGCAAAACTAGGAGAAATGTAATTAAGAGGTTGGATGGTCAAGAAAAGATTTCTGTGACGAGTTGCAAGTCTTTGAGATGGGTGACCTAAGAATGATCATTTGGCATACAGTTGGTACTCTGGTTAAAATACTAGTAATGCTTCCAAAGTCAATTAATTCTTACTAGAGAAGTGGACCTTGACAGTCTGCTGGAATTATAAATTCACAAAATTTAACATTTAGGAGTAAGAATGCTTATTGGATTCACACTGCAAGAGCAGGAAATCAAAGCTTTCTTTGCCATGAATTTTATTCACTGCAGGTGTCTGTAATAATCTGTCTTCTTAGTGAATTTATTCACAAAGGAGTCAAGTGGAGAGAATGGCCTAATTCTATTTTACAGTATAACAGCTTGCACTGTTACGTTTTATGTAATGTATTTGACTAGGATGGTGAAATAGTTTGAAGAAGCAAGCATTGCTAACAAATGGTACATTTTATTACTAGATAGGCCCTAGACAGTGAGTTTGTAATAGGAACAAACTTATAAAACATAGGGAAGATAACATTTTTACCTGAAAGTGGTGAATACTGTATTTGACAGTGTAGATTAGAAATCTGCTGATGGCTGTTGTACTTGTCTTACAAGAGCTGCAGGTCATCATGGTAGCTTTTAACAAAGGAATCTATCAGTCTAAAGAGCCTGCCAACACTGGCAGAAAAGTGTTGAAGTATTATTAGTGTATTATTTCATATGCTTTCTTCTAAATAAATTTAGAGTACACAAGAATTGTTGCATGTTTTAATAAACAAAAGTAGAAGGAATTTTGTATCTAAATAGATCTAAATAAAATCATATGGTTATGCTACTGTTCCCCTAACAGACTTGAAGGTTTGTTTACTGAAGTGAAGTACTGTTAGCATCAACACATCTTGGTTTTGTGTATTCCCTGGAAGAAGAATTTGAGTGTTCATAGCTGTACCTTTCATGCATGCAGCAAGCCCCTAGTGTGTGATATGCTGATATGCAAATATGTTAGCAAGGGTAATTGTTTGAGCTTTCATGATGATGTTTAAGAACATAGAATCATAGAATGGGTTGGGTTGGAAGGGACTTTAAAGATCACCCAGTTCCAACCTCCCTGCCATGGGCAGGAAAGGACACTTCCCACTAGACCAGATTGCTCAAAGCCCCATCCAGCCTGGCCTTGTATGATGCTAACATATGAACAACAACAAAAACAAAAAATCACAGCCTTCGAAGTAGTCAGAGGAGAGATGTATTGCAGCTGGAGATGCCTCTCTTAAAAACATTTTTGAGCTTGTCCAAAGGAAAGTAATCGAGATAAATATTATCTGTACATTTTACCTGTATTCATTAGATCTTGCATTGTTATTTATTGAATTAGATGTATGTGTTAGAAACTTAATGTCTTCACAGAAAGGATACGAATGTGATAAAGGATGCTATAGTTCCAGAGTACTAGTTCATGGTTCCTTAGCAATGTAACATTATTTGACTATGCACTTGGTTGAAACTAGAACATTAGACTTTTTTTTTTTTTTTTGTAACAGTATTCAGTGCCACTTTTTTTTCTTTCCTTTTCCCATGAGCTAACTGTGGGTGAGCTTGTTTTGTAAGAAAGTCTGCTGTTCTTAATCTGACTTTTTGTTCGTTTTACTTGCATTTTTTAATTATGGCCGTATGACTTTGTATTGTCCATTGTGTTTTATTTTGGCTTCTGAACTCAGAATGACTTTCCAACTACTTTGCTAAATGCAAATGTTGCAGAAAACTTTTTAGTGGTGTAACATCTCACCCTGCTTAATACTAGTGCCAGGTCTTATGAATTTGGCAAGTATTTAAACAAAAAGAGTAATTTTGTATCTTCCAAAGAAGATATAGACAAAATGATCAATGTATCCCTACTACTAAGTATGTGTTCATAATTATTTTGGTACTCTAAAGATAATGAATTTGCCTGGATCTGCTAACAATCTCTTTCATTTTAATGTAAGGTGTGAAAAATGCTAGGTCTATTTCCTGTAGAGTTAGTTAGGAAAAGAAATGGAATACAGAAACAAAGTTATGACGAGTAATTAAAAACTAAATGAATAAAATTAAATTAAAAAAAAATGGAAAAAAATATTTCAGTTTAAGTTGGGTGGTCCAGAAGATTGAAAGGATGTTCTGACTTTGGTGTCAGTTCCTTACCAGTGGAAAATACTGTATAACCAGAAATCACATTTTAATTGATGCTTTGTTTTGCTTTATCCGTAATTAGAATACCCTGCTGGCTGTAGTTTTATCAGCAGTGCTTTGAGATTGTGTAATGGTTAGAGAGGATTACACTACGTAAAACTTTCCAGATAGGAGTGTCATTTATTTTTATTTTTATTTTTATTTTTTTTAAAGAAATGTGGTGCGAATTAACTAGTTTTGAAAGGGATCATGGTGAGCTTTTCTTTTTTTTTTTTTTTTTTTTTTGGGGGGGGGGGAGCTTAAAGAATGTTTGAAAAATAGGTGTTTTTTTTGGTCTTTTTTTATGGTTTTTGTTTTGTTCTTGGATGTGAAGTTGGAGATGTGAATCAGAAGAAACTGCTCCAGAATGTATGAACCATAAGGGGAAAGTAAGGCAATATCTATATTAAAGTTTTATATAGAATTGGTACTCTGAAGTAAGCCTAGGTAGTGTTTGAACACATGGGAATTTCTTAAAATAAACACATCCACAAGGGGAAAATGTGATAATGACTTGATGATGATGAGTGTCTGCTGTTACGGGTCCAGTGAGATGCAAGTGCCAACACCCCAGCCTCTACACCATGATCCAAATTGTAATGAAGGAATTTGGCAGCTCTGGTGCCTTTATGTGAATGTATTACCATGGCTATGAAGATAAATATTTCCAAAGTGGAAATACTAACAAATATTTGGTCACTTCCAAGCAGATTATAAGTGAAGAGGCATACTAAAGGAATCAAGATAAATAACAAACGGAAACATATCTTCTGAGTACGTGTGTTCCATTCCTGTTTCCCAGGGCTTGGTCTTTCCTTTTAAAATCAATATATTTAGACAGATAGATGCATTCTTTGTGAAGGTTGCATGCTAGTTTCTTAATTTCTTCCAACTTCCTTCCTGTTCTTCCCCTCCTGTGACTCTCCTCTTATGTAAACATCATCCGTGATTAAAGCCTGAAGCTTGCTGGAAGTTTTCTCTTCTGTATTGCAGGCCAGTGGGCTGTCCGATACCACAAACTATCTACCAAAGTGCAAGAGTTCAGATTTATTCACAAGGGCAGGCTCCCCCTTGTGGGTATAGAGCTGGTTACTTGCCAGCCTTTCATGAGCTCCCTGGTGCTGTATGAATTTAACCTATGCTTCAATTTTATTTTATTTTATTTTACTTTTAAGGTAAATAAATTTTTATAATTCCAAAGTAATTTTTTGTATCCTCAAGTAGCTATCAAGGCAGACTGAGCTGATAACTAAGAAAGCAGATTTATAGAATGGGAAAAATATTGCCAGAACAAAAAGATCTTTCCTATTTCTGTCGCAACTCCTTTTCCTTCCTTTTGATGTAAACTATTCTTGTATAAACTCAATATATTGGCTTTTTCTTAATATTCTGCCTAGCTTCTCTGCTAAATAGGCTTGTGTCCTGTAGTGTGGATGTCTACCATATGGTGCTGATACCTGTGGTGAGTATCAGCCCTGGTGGCTGGCAGATTATTTCATGTCAGGTTCTCTGGGTTTCTCTGCCAAAGGTTAGGGAGAGCTGTATTGCTTTGGGTAGGATGAGGTTGTCCGTTCTCTGTTTTGAATTATGATGCACGATTCTGCAATGGAATCTGGGCCATGGCAGAATTTAAAATTTCAGAAATTAAAATTTTGAATTTCAAGGGTTGAAGACAGTTTTTCCAGTTCACTTGGCTGACTCCTCCACTCCACTTCTTCACTTGGCTGACTCCTCCTTGCAAGGTGTTCGATGAAGCTCAGTGAGTGACTTATTTACACCAGCTTAAGAGGCTTTTCTCCTTGCCTGCTAGCCTAAGCTGAGTGAGTCATCTGAGATCAAGCTGTTGACAGAGGAGATGCTTTCAGAGCTGCAGATGGCACTGCCAGCATCTTAATGAAAGCTGGTGCCAAGACAAGCATATGAAAATGTAGGAAACAATACAGTAAATTGCATGTGAATTTTAAGAAATAGTGATGTGTCTGTAGATGAAAGATGCTGTGTATTTTTCATAATGACAAGAAAATTAATCTTCATTTCCATCAGTGCCAGCTTCTAGCCCTGTCTTTACAGCCTACAGTTAATTGGGCTGATAAATCAATCAACACAATTTCCTAGTATTTGGACATAGTCTCTAAAGTGAATAACTATCTGGGGGTAACATGCTTACCTCTGGAAATTCTGAATCATTCTGGTTCTTCCAGATTATCTTTTTTCCTCTAACACTACTAACCAGTACTTCTGTAATCTACATATACAGGACTCTGGCTGAGGGTGCTAAACTCTGTATCTCTCCATTATTCTCGATTTGTTCTCATTACCCAAGTTTGTTGGCTGCTCTTTTCATACATTTTTTTTTCAGTGTGAAATGGGTAAGATGACTGTAAGAACATAGTGGCAGACGATACCACCAAGCGATGTAGCCTGCACATTGAACCAGAACCAAGAAATATTGCAAATTATATAACTCCCTATCTTGCAGATGGTCACTTGAAAATGCTGATTATAATTCCCAGGGGTGTTGTTTAGCTGTAAAATATTTGTAAGGCATTCCAGAAATGAAGAATATCTCCATGCATTCATCTCTCTTGCATGTCTAAATTATCACAGGTACTACTTCCTGAATCCAGTTTATATTTGGAGAAAGATGCTACAGTTTCTCCTATATCTCTGGACAGATGTTTTGGGTTATGGACAATTTTTTTGTTGTTGTTTGGTTTTTTTTTTTTCCCTTCCACTTCTTAGATCTTAGGGTTTCAGGGTTTTCCCTTTCTAAAGGAAACACAGGCTTGTCAATCCTGAACAGAGTCACAGGACAGGGAATATTTCAGTGTCAAAATTTGTATTTCCTCATCAACAGAAGCTCTGACAGTGTATAATGCAATCAAACCTGTAATTTGACAGTGTTCCAGCTTAAGTTTCATGGGCAGTCAGGAGGAACTTTACGCTAGTCAAATCTACTTTTTAAATGTCATGGATCAATGAAATATAGAATTAGGTGCAATGAAATAGAGGATCATTTAATGGATAAGATAGCAATAATGTCTGATGACACTTTCTTCTTGTATAACTTGTCAGAGCTCAGGGGATATCATAGTCATGCTTCTTCATTCTTCAGTTATTACCTATATCAAATTCTTGGGTGCAGTGAAATTTTTTTGCCTTCTCAATTTCTTCATCATAATATTTCTAATTTTTTTATCATTTCTCCTTTGCTATACTGTCCTGAACTTTGGTGTGACCTTAATTATTGGTGACTCTCACTGTGATCTCCATTTATAGACAGTGATATCTGGACTTTTGCCTTTGCTGGAGTAGATGACTTTTTTTCTCCTGAACAATTCTCTTTTCTGCATTCTTAATGGAAACTCTGGTTAGTCTAGCTTTACCATGAATGATTTCCAAGACACTTCGTATAAAAATACATATTTTCTTATTTATTTTTCTGTGGGAAACATTGAGTGGAGAAGAAAAATTACGTGCTTGACTCAGAAGTCACTGATCCTATTATTCACACATTTACCTTTTTCTTTTTTTTTCATAAATAAATGGAAATCATACCTGAAAAATAAATATTTTAAATAAATGACTACAAGAGATTTTACATGTAATTTCCAGTTGCACAAAGGTAACCATGACATTACTTTTTGTTCCTTGTGCATGTTAGTAGCTTTAATTTAGTAGATTTGTTAAAGGTATCTGTCATTGTGTTAAAAATTTTAATTACTGAGGTTTGTGAAAGTGCTTCCAAGTACAAGAGGTATTTGTAGATAGCTGGATAGATTGACAAGTGATTGACAGGGTAAATAGTCCCACTGTGTTCTGATATCCCATGCTGTGGTGCAATGCTACGGATACGTCATAAGCCTCAGGAAGTAGCTGCAATCCAATTTTTATTAAATTCTTAGTACCAATGTATCTTGACGTTATTGTTAATTAGTAAAATAAGTGTACCACTATTTTTAATTATTCTACTTAGAGAGCTTCACTGTTATTTTGCAGTCCTAAAATGTGCTAGTATGATATAACCTAATAGTGGTATGCTTATCTGTGGAAAAAAATCATATGACAAAAGCCATGTTCCATATAATAACTGTAGACTAACACTGATTGTCCTAATCTGCCTTCAGAACAAGAAAATAACTATCAAGTCTATGTAGCTCTAAATTTTTCGTAAAACAAACAAACAAACAAACAAAAAAACAGTTTTATTTTCCTCTCACCCTCTCCTTCCCCCCACCTTCATGAAGGAGAAAAAACAAAACAAAACAGCACCACCAAAAAAAAAAAAAAGCAACACAACAAAAACAAACCTCTAAAAGCAGAAATGTATTTGTTGGTTCACTGTGAAGGTCTTTGCTTTGTAAAAACTGGTAAATCTGAGGATGATTATTGACTCTTGAGCAAAGAAAGTAATTCACTCATTTTGAAGGTTTTGCGGTTATAACTTAACTACATTTCTTTTAGGGAGCCAAAAGGCAGCCATTGTAACTTTTAGGCAATGTTAGAACTTAATCTTGAAGAGTCACATGTGGATCAGAGAGATGTATGACTGTCACATCTCAGGTTAAGGGGGTGTGGTGGTTTTACTCAGCTGCCCGGCTGAGCTCCACCACAACTGCTCTCTCACTCCCCCTCATCAAAGGGAAAGGGGAGAAAATATGATGAAAAGGGCCCAAGGGTTGAGATAAGGACATGGAGATCACTCAATTATTGCACAGGCAAAACAGACTCAGTGTAGAGAGATTAAAGAAATTTATTGCCTATTACTAACAAGCTTGATAAGTGAGAAACAAAGAAAACAAACTAAAACTACCTTCCCCCATCCACCCTCTGCCACCTCCTCCCCCAAAGCGGCACAGGGGAACAGGGAATGTGGGCTGTGGTCAATCCATGGCATTTCATCTCCACTGCTCCTTCATGGTCACTCTCTGCCCTTGCCCCAGTGTGGGGTCCCTCCCACAGGATGCCATCCTTCCCAAACTGATCCTGTGTGGGTTTCCCACAGGCAGCAGCTCTGGGGGAACTTCTCAAATATTGGCCCATATCATGGGATCCGTCCATCAGGAGCAAACTGCTCCAGCACAGGTCCCACACAGGCAGCAGCTCCCCCCAGACCCCTGCTCCTGCGTGGGCTCCTCTCCGTGGGCTGCAGCTCCGGCCCGGGGCCTACCCCTGCCTGCCCCTTTCCATGGGCCGCAGCCTCCTCCAGGCCACATCTACCTGCTCCAGCGGGGGCTCCTCCACGGGCTGCTTTGTGGAGATCTGCTCCATGTGGGACCCGTGGGCTGCAGGGGGACAACCTGCACCACCACAGGCCTCTCCACAGGCCACGGGAGAACTTCTGCTCCATGCCTGGAGCACTTCCCACCCTCCTTCTGCACTGACCGTGGGGTCTGCAAGGCTGTTTCTAACTCCTCTCCCCCTGCTGCTTTTGTGTAGCATTTTTTTCCCTTTTCTTAAATATGCTCTCACAGAGGCACAAACAACATCACTTACTGGCTCAGCTATGGGCAGTGGTGGGTCCCTTTTGGAACTGGCTGAAACTGGCCCTTGTCTAACATGGGGCAGCTTCTGGATTCTTCTCACAGAGGCCACTCCTGCAGTGCCCCACTATCAAAACCTTGCCACATAAACTCCCTAGAGGGGGCTGATGATGTTAACTTGCAAACTGGATCTTTTGCTGTGAACCAGACTTCAGATGTGTTCTCAAATTGGACCCTCATTTCATGTAAGTAGCCATCTTTTCCATGTTGCCTGGAGGTTTCACACATTTTGCCAACTTGCTTTTCATTTTCTTCTGAATGGGTCATGGCCAAGTGTTTAACTGTGTTAAGAAATATTGTAAAGTCAGGCTCAAAACTCCTCTTCACCTTTATTAGTACAGAGAAGTCCAGATGTCAAGTGAAGAAAGCCTTAGAGTTCTACCGTATTTTTTTTTTTTAAGCATTATCTTTCAGCTTTACCTTTAGCTATCTCTCCGCTAAATTTAATGAGCATTTTCACTTTGCATCTTCCTAAAATGTGTGTGGTGCTCTAACCTTGCCATATAACTTCAGAGATTTTGATTGTGAATGATTAGATGGTGAACTATGTAGTAGGCGTTGCCCTAAAAATACAGCTTTTGTGGCTGTAAGTATTAAAAGAGCTGGCATATGCTAGTGTGTTCTGCTGAGCGTAGTGGAGAAGAAATAGCTGAAAATGTTGTGAAAGGGAAATGGAAAGTGGATTTTGGGAATGAAATCAAAACTATTTCTTTATACAGTACATGCTACTACCTGGACCTGTCCATTTCCTTCCCCAGTGCTTTGGCAAGTAGCTTCAAAACCTGCAAAACCGAGGCAGCATGAGCCTGAGCTCATTCTGCTGTGCTGCCTCTTAGGAAACTGCTGAGTGACTGGAGGTGCTCATGAGGATGGGGGTCCTGAGTAGAAGCTGAAGGAAGAGCATTCATGCCCCTTCCACTCCTGAAGAAGCAAGAATGCTTCTGGCAACTGAGGAGAGGAACACAAACTCTCCTCTTTTAAACTATTTCTAGCAGAGAAATAATTGATGAGCTCTCGCAGTTTTGAGAAGATCTTTTTAGGGGGTGCTGAAAAGAAATACTGACTCTCTTCCTAAAGGTCATTGTTGGAGAAAACTAGCTTTTTAATTTGTTGCCTTTTGGACATGTTGTGTCTTTTTTCCAAATGTTTATGATCTGCTGTTCCTACTCCTTCAGATAAAAGGCTGCATTAGTTGTAAAACCAAGAAAGTGGGTGACTGAATAAATTCATTGTTAGGGTAAGGGACTTTTCACGAGTGGGGTAAAACAGAACAGAGACCAATAAAACTGCATCTATAAATAAAAGGAAGAAATTATTAAATTGAGAGTTGACTGACTTATGTGTTGCAGTGTGGTTTTTTATGCTTTGCCAAACTTTCAGCATCTTAAGTAGGTTTTACTTTGGCAGTAGGTATGGGAGAATTTTTCTTCAAACACTGTTATACTTGAACCTTTCCTAACAGAACCCAATTATTTTAATGACAAAATTACTAGGTCTCTTCTGATAACTGGAGTTGCAAAGGCGAATAGTCTTCTTCTAGAATCTAAAACCTTCCTCATCAAGAAAAAATCCAAAATAAGAGAAAACTCAGAAGCATTTTTCCTGTAACTTTTCCCACATTGTGTGCATTAGAGTCTCTAGCATTCAGTGATGTAAGTTAATATGAAAAAAACTGAATTTTCAGAAGGCTGTGTCCTCAAAGCTAACTGTAATCCGCAGTAAAGAAACTTAGAAACTATCAACATCTAAAAATATATATATGAACGCAGAACATAAAATTAATATGAGAAATTGAGCACTTTAGAATGAATATGAGTAACATGAGCACTTCAGAATGGTGTTGAAAATACTAATTCTTAACACTATTTGATTCTGATTTCATGCATGGACATCTAAATTGAAAATGAAATCACAATTCACAAATTTAAATTTAAAAATACTTTGTTAAGATATTTTAACTGAGTTCATGGAATTGGGTTGTCATATCTTGTCACCACAAGTTGTCTAGGTGAAATCATCTGCATAATCTTCTAAATTGAATAATATTGTAATGCTAGAATTTATAAGCTAAAAAGTGTGAGGACTGGTTCTCATTCTTCTTGGTCCTATTTTTGTAATACCTTTAATAAAATGTGACTTAAATAACACTGCATTTTTTTCCATTGGAGCACCCTAATACTCTTATATGGGTCATGGTTTTACAGGAAAATATCCCAAACTTTAAATAGAGGTGGATAATAAGATTAGAAGTTAAAGCAAACAATTGTAAGTGCCACTGAAGGAATAGCTTTGGTTACAGAAATGCAGATACAATCTTGTGATTTTTGCAAAGCAAGTAAGACAAACGCCGCCTATTTCTTAGCAAAGACTTGTTCGTCTGGAGCCTGGATATGGCTGATGTAGAAGGGGGAGAATAAAATTATTAGTTTGGCCCAGGTGAAACTAAGGTCAGCACCCAGTTGTGCTTGCCTGCCGGCTTGCATCCTGGCTTGCATCAGGAATAGTGTAGCCAGCAGGACCAGGGCGGTAATTGTTCCTCTGTACTCCGCTCTGGTGAGGCCATACCTTGAGTCCTGTGTTCAGTTTTGGGCCCCTCGCTACAAGAAGGACATCAAGGCCCTGGAACGTGTCCAGAGAAGGGCTACAAAGCTGGTGAAGGGCCTTGAACACAAGTCCTATGAGGAGCAGCTGAGGGAACTGGGATTGTTTAGTCTGGAGAAGAGGAGGCTCAGGGGACGCCTTATTGCTCTCTACAACTACCTGGAAGAAAGCTCAAATACTTGCTTCAAGTGAGCTTGGTAGCTCCAAGTCAGCTTGTGTTTATGTAAGTATGCATGCCTACTTAAAGCTCAGTGCAGTTGGGATGAGGTAAGGCTGCTGAGAACCTATGTTGTTGCTCTGTTTTTATCTCACTGAGATGTAGCATAGTGTTTTTCACATGTTTATATGCCTTAACAACATAAGGCAATGTTACACTTCAGTACACTGAGAGGCCAGCCCTATCCTGGGCTGCATCAAAGGCAACGTGGCCCACAGGGTGAGGGAGGTGATTCTACTCCTTTACTCTGCTCTCATAAGACCTCACCTGGAGTGCTGCATTCATGTCTGGGACCCCAGCACGAGGACATGGACCTATTAGAGTGAGTCCAGAGAAGGGCCACGAGGAGCTGGATCACCTCTCCTATGAAGACAGGCTGAGGGAGTTGGGGTTGATCTGGAGAAGAGAAGGCTCTGGGGAGACCTTAGAGTAGCCTTCCAGTACCTAAAGGGGGCTACAGGAAAGCTGGGAAGGGACTCCGTCAGGGAGGGTAGTGATAGGACAAGGTGTAATGGCTTTAAGCTAAAAGAGGGTAGGTTTAGATTAGGTATAAGGAAGAAATTATTTCCTATGAGTGTGGTGAGGCACTGGAACTGAGTTGCCCAGAGAAGCTGTGGAGATGCCATCCCCGGAAGTGTTCAAGGCCAGGCTGGATGGGGCTTTGAGCAACCTGGTCTTGTGGGAGGTGTTCCTGCCCATAGCAGGGAGGTTAGAATTAAATGGTCTTTAAGGTTGCTTCCAACCCAAACAATTTTATGATTCTATGATAACTGAAACTTTCCCAAGATAATGATTGGGAGAGCTCTTTCCAACCTGTTTCTGTAACGGTAAGAAAACAGTAGTTATTTTAATAATCATCGATGTCACCATATTAAATACTTTCCTTTATCTTAACTTGATTAATCCATATACAAAATCTTTTAGATAAATTATTTTCTTTATTGATAGTGTCTTTACTATCTTTATTGATAGTATAGATAAAGCCACAAACCAGGTTATAAAATAAACTGAATTTGCACTCTTGCAACTTCATTCCTATTGCTGCTGTTAATAATGCAACAGAAGAACAAAATTAGGTTTTGAGCTGTTAAAGAAAGAGTCTTACCTAACCCTTTTTTCCTGCTCAGTGGACTATTCTGTTGATCTGCATTGTAAGTTACAGCATCAGTTTATTAGTTGCTCTGATCTGCTGTATTTTAATTCTGTTGTTGAATACATGAACTACTACCCTCCTGAAGTAGTAATTGCTTTAGTAGGTGGAACATTTCTTTCATTGGTTATTACTGTGAAAAGCTACAGAATGCCTTTTAACAAAAGCTAAAGGTAGTGTTCCAGCAGCAACAGTGAAGTTAGGTGGCTTTTCAATGCATTCACCAAGGTCCTTGCTTTTGACAGAGAAACAATCATTTACAAAGAAAAATGCATTTGTATTCACAGTAGTGCAGAAAATGCAAACCTTCTGATATGCTTTGATAATGTAAAAGAGGGTGAAGGTGGAAAGAAAGGCTTTAAAAAAAAAGTGGCTTTTTTTTTTTGTTTGTTTTTTTTTCCTGAAATTTCTCAGCTCTCTCTTATTTAAAAATTTCTGGTATTTTTTTTCCCCACTATTGACTATTCTGTTTTATTATGACTGAAGAAAAAAAAAAAAAGGATTATTTAAGTTGGAATTAGAACTTAAAATAATAATATCTGTTGCCCTTATATTCTTAAAATCTCACTTCCGTGTAGTGCAGCGTGTCTTGCTGAATACTTGCAGATAGTTTTCAGGCTGTTTCTAGTTAGCTGAAGGATTTGGCAGTTTATCTAACGGGGGGAACAGAACACATAATTTATGCCCGGAGCATTCTGTTTCCATCCTTCAGTGTATTTCATTGTGAAACGTGCAAATATATTATGTTCCTCCCAAACTAGTTTTGAAGTATTTCATATCACTGGTTATCTGTTTCATATTATTTAAGGATCAAGATGTAGGACTGTTTTTAGAAGAGCAGAGACCTTTGTGTTCCCCCATTAATTTTATCTATTTTCTTACAAATGCACTCATTTCCTTCTTTTTTTCTGTAGCACTTTTTTTTTTTTTTTTTTTTCCTAGCTTCTGATTGGTTTCATTGTCTGTGCCTTGATTTTAAGCATTTTAGGATGCTGAAACAGAGAGGTGTACAATAACAGTTTTATGTGGGATTCAATTACCATCTTTTTACAGCACCCATGATAAAAATTAAAGTTCTATTTGTGGTGTTTTTCTTCCATTTCAATTCATGTTAAATTCAAGTATATTTTATACGTGAGTATAAAATCATCCTCTTTTCAATTCTTATTAATTAATTGGGGATATGGCCTCATCTTTGCTTTCAGTCTACAAAATATCTGAAAAGATAAGAAAGTAATCTCCCTGGCACCTTGTTTTAACAATGATGTTTGTGCTTGATTTTGTGAGTAGTCAAGTAGTTGACTATTGCTAGAACATATTTACAGTATACATCTGGGATATTAGCTGCAATTTCCTGAAACGTGTAGAGGTGCGGGAGAATTTGTGCTCATCTTTGATGCTGAGTAAATAGACCAGAGGTGATGCAGCAGGACTAAAGCAGAATACACCGAGCTAGAAACATATGTTTCTAGTCTAAAATAGCCAGGGAAGAAGTCACTGTTCATATGCTACCCTGTGGGATTTTTTCAGAAGTGGAATATCTTTAAGCTGTTCCCAAGGCAGGGACACTACGTATTTCTTAACTTTCTGGAGGCGGTCTGTAATGGTCACGATGCAGGGTTTTCTGAGATGTTTCACTACTTAATGGATCTAAAGCCAACTGAGTCAAAGAAAGAAACTGTAACACAACGCTTCCGTGTGCAGTCCACAAGATTGGGTCCATGCTTCTCAGCTTTTTCAGGACTGGGATGATGCTTGGCATGAACAAAGGCAGCAGTGTAGTTACATGCTATGTTGCAGGTAACCTCCTCCAAAGTTGAAGTGCCAACTGAGAGTGATTAGGCTTGCAGTTTGCACCCACATGCCTTTACTCTTCTTGAAATTCCTCACTTTTATAGTAACTTCTTGTAAGTCTTGAATTGGTGCCCAGGTCCCCTTTTAGGTGTCTAAAAACAGGTTTATTAGGAACTTGCAAGCTGGCAGGGAGTGATTTAAGAAAAACAGTAGGAAATGCTGAGGGCAGATGTGTGGCTTAAGATTTCTTCCTCCATACCTGTTGGGTGAGTCTCCTTTGCATCCGTACTGGTATACTTTCTCTTGATGTTTGGATGGCTAAACTTTTCTCACAAGAAACAAGAGAAAGCTAAACACAAGTTATCTTAACAAGAAAGGTAATTGCTGCGATTTATCAAGCTAGACAAACAGGACTTACCCATTGAAGTCTTATTTTCATTTGCACCCATGCCTGGAAGAGATGCACCCAAGGCCCCAGGAGAAGGTTCTGCTCAGGTACTGAATGTTTTGGAACTTAGTTCTCTTAATTTTTTTGTTTTGAAAACGTTCCACTGCACAGCCAAAATGAAAATTGGTTTTAGTCCTGCTCTCTGCCATTGCAGTACCAATGGTAACTCCTCTCTCATTTTCCCCAAGCCTTCTACTGAATAGTTGCTCTTGCAGAGTAAAACAGTGTTGAAAGGTTGCTCTTGCAGAGTAAAGCAATGTTGGAAGAATGCTGCGGCCTGGTGGTTAGAGTAATCACCTGAGATGCAGAACATCCAAGTTTCAACACCTTTCCAAAACAGTGATGTGAGAACAACTGCATGGGCTCTCTGAACACTAAAATCAGCCTGTCACTTGAAACAGTGATCTGCTTATGCCCAGCAAAATCTGTAGTTTGGGGATGGAGTTGCTTAATTTTGTCAGGGTTATGGCATTAGGGAGGCTGCGAGTGTCTGAATGTTCGAATTTAGGTGGTCTTGTACTCACTGCCTAAATAGCATAAATGCTCCTGTCATGGATTTTTTAGTTATGTAGAGGGTTAGGTTGCAGCTGAGCAGGAAATTTGAGAATATCAGTGATTTCTGAATATTGGTACCTGCAACTAAGGCATTTTGTGGATTTAATCCTTGGTGTTTCCTGCTGATTGGTGTTACTCATTAAAGACCAGCAGGTGCAGTCCTTTTGTACACAGGAATCTTCGTTATTTGGGTATTAACATTAAAAGAGCTTTTGCAGTTTGTCATGTTAGAAGCTTTAAGTGGTTAGCCTGAAACATGATGCTGCCTTAATATAAGATAGTTTTAGGTTACCCAGATTCCCATTGAACTCGTGTTCATTTGTTGAGACAGATTGGCATTGTTATCTATGGAGTTTATAATTTCTTAAAATGTTTTTGTAAATCAGTTCTTGAAACAATGAACAATGTGCTTAAAAAGAAAAATCACAGAAAATAATAATTTGGAGCTAGTTTAGTTGTACTGGAATAAGGTGTTTGTTTTTTTTTTTTTGTTTGTTTGTTTGCTTTTTTCTCCATATTTAATAAGAACACTTCTCAAAGAAAATATATATAACGTATTTATAATAACAGTTCACAGTATGTTTTTATACTACTAATAAAATACTGGTATTCAACAGAGAGCTTTCAGGTGCTAGATTTATTAAGAGCTTTTTTTTTTTTCCTCCCCTCCCCCCCCCCCCACTAAAGGCTAGTTTTGGAAGAAGGCCATTTTGAATTTTATGAGGAGAAATTTGTTATAGTTGAGCCAAGATGTAATATCTGTGATGCAGTGTTAGAACCACTAGTAAGGGTGTCTTAGAGACAGGGTATTTTTTAGGAATTGAAAGCTTTTTTTTTTTTTTTTTTAAATCATATATTAGAAATAAGTTAGTATCTGACATTTTGTATACAATTAAGTGTCTGAAGTCTTTACAATGTCTGAGGACTTACAGAAAAGGCATAAAGGTTTCCCCCTGTCATTCCCGCTCACAACTTGTAAGTGCTTTTAAAAAGCATCACTAAAGAGAGACATCAAGAAAGCAGGGATCAATCCTGGCCCTTGATTTGTGTGTCTCACAGGCAGCCTAATCTGGAGGGACTTCAAAAGTAGGCAGCAACTCAACACTACTTTATTGCCATTGCTCTGTTTGAAGTTTTATATTTAAGCTGCAGTTTCTTCCACTTACATGTGCCCACCTTCATACATAACTATTACTGCAAGCAGTCCTAGTCAATGTTGTATCAATGTAATTTTTCCTCCCAAAATTGGAAGGACCATTCGCTTGATGAAGGATAATGTTTCTGAATGTAAGTACTGTATCACCTCTGGAATTTTTATGGTGGTGTGGGATAACTCTGCAGAGCCTGTTAATCCAGGAATGGGTTGATATTCACACGTTTCAGAGCAAAAGATAGTTTTTCAAAGCCCATGATAGCTTTTACACTGAACAGTTAATTATACTGCTACTACTTTGGACTTATGCTGTGCCTTTCATCCTGCGATTTTCAAGCACAGAAACAACATTAGCCTTGCAGCAGCATCCATGTCATTGATGTAGGTAACAGTAATAAATCATTCTGAGGCTTGGTTTACTTTTTTTTTTTTTTTTTTTTAGTAAAGTAGGTAAATGGGCTTATCCAAGGCAACTCCTTATGCATCTGATCAAGAACTGCATTTAGATTCTTTCTTTTCAGCCCATATCTGTATAATGTAACAAAATCTGTGCTCTCTGAGAAGGATTTGGTTGCTTTCAGAGGTTGTCTGAATTGATCTTCCATGTTCCAAAACAAATTTTAGGTATATATTCTTCTTACATGATGATAATACAGCTTTGGGAACATCAGCTTCCAGGGGTGAGAAAAATCACTGATGCTTTGATTTAGTCTGTGGCTTGTTTTTTTTTTTTTTTTTTTTTTTTTTTAATAGCAACCCATGTAAGAGTTAAGCCAGTTGACTGCAGTTGACTGTTGCCTGTTTAGACCACCAGAGCTGCCATCTCTAACAAGCAGTCCCAGCAGACTTCTGCCTAGAAAAGAGATGCATCTCCTGTCAGGACTTGACAAATGGCATTTTGTTGTAATACTGATTCTCTGGATTGGTGTCTCTTAAGAAAAAAAAAAAAAAAAAAAAAAAAGGTTTCCTATGGTGGTTACTGGCATTCCTGAAAAGCATTCCTGAAAATTCAGCATTAATTTAGTACAGTGATTTATTTAACTTTCTAGGTTAAATTATAGTGTTTCACAGTAGATATTTCTGGGTATGTTGCATTGAATTGAGCTGAATGCATTTTGGTGCCTTAATAGAAATATTATAGGTGTCATATAAATAATGTGGGTGTACATTCTGGTACTGTTTGGATATCCATATGCCAGCAGAGTCATGCTTACTGACATCCCCCTCGGTGCCATCAGAATGCAGATTAGATTGTTCAGCGCTATGTATGGCTCATGGTTCAGTACCAGTACTCCACAACTCAGTCTGATGCTTCTTAAACTCATATTGGTGTAGAAAAAGACATTGCGAGCTAGGAAGGTTGAGGACAGCTTTTTGCATGTTCCGGGTAGGGGTATTGAAGTATTATCTGATTATGTTGTCTTTGAAATGTTCAGATGCGTTTGTCCTCATGTCTTAATTTGGGGTGAAAAAAAAAGAAAAAAAAGAAAAAAAAAGGTGCTTTAACTTTAGTTGTAACAAATTGAAGTGATATATTGATAGGGTACAGGTTTTTAGATGGTACTACACTGAATCTGATTCTGTTTCTTTGTGCAGCTGTAGATGTTTTGTCATTTTAACGTTGAACCTTGTAAATGGATAAATATCTGTGCCATGCAGTGTTGTGTGGCAAATTACTAAGATGACTTATAAATACAGTCTAGATAAGCAGTATGTGATTCATGTCATTTACTTTAATCCTTCTTGCTTCAACAGACTATTCCTGTGATTAGTTATTTGTATTGATTTTTAACTGTATGCTCATAAACACTGAAAAGCTGTCTGGACACTGGGTACACCAGAACAGAAGGAGGATGCCTTTCTTTTAAAGATTTGGCGTATAAAATGGAATTCTTGTGGAGCTGCAATGCAGAAGTTTTCCTTTGACCATTGGCATGCTGCACTGATTTGCATGCATGGAACATGAATGCAGCTTGTTATTGGCATTTCACGATCAGATTCTTTTTGGAAGTATGTGGCTTGAATCTTTCCTTTTGGCTCTGACTGTTGTACACTCTGTACATATGCAGATGCAGTGGAAGACAGGGAGATGTGTAGTAATTGCTCTAACTTTAGGATAAGAATCTTTCTCTTGGCCTCTCTGGCCAGCAGCCAGATAACGCATTGACTCAGTTGAAATAAGTTATTATTTGAGTCAGGTAATTTTTGTTATTAGGTGGACAATTTAAAAAGTTAATTGCAGTGTTGATTGCATGACTAAAATCACTTTTACAATTAAAATCGTATCTTCACAATCGTATGCATATACATGTTTGTATCCACACATAACAACCATTGTATTCTGGGAAACACAGCATCGCTTAACAGCAAGTATATTTTTGTGTGCCTTTTTCACATTTGAGTCAGTCAGCGTGTGACCAAAACTATTAAATCCTAGGTGAACCACTGTTCTTCACGTCAAAGAAAGTAGATGACAAAGCTGAAGATCCACATTAGAAAAACATGATTTCAGCTTTGATTTCAGTCTAAAAACTAGTGTACAGGCATCTAAATCCCTGTGGTAAACACTGGTATCGTTGTATTAGAAAGTCTGCAGCATCTCTGAATATTTCTTCTGAGCTTTTATCTAATACACTGTTTCCTAGCAGACAGAACTATCTGATAAACTGTTGCTTCCATGTAAGAACACTTCAAACTGGAACACATTTGTGGTTAATTTTTCTCTTAAAGCTTATAACTTCTTAGATAATGTTGCTCCTTAATGTTTAAAAATATTTGTGTCCTGAAAATGTTGATATTGGTTATTAGTATAGAATCCAAACTCTGAGCTAACTGCAAACTCAAAGATAAAATAGTAAAACATAAATAATAATAAAGAGGGCCAACTAGGCTTTGAATGTAGATTGTAGCTGTTCTTAAAATCCAGCGTTAGATTCCCAAGTGCAGTTAGTACCCAGCACTGTCTTTACTTTCTCCTGTTGAAAATGATGCTAAGTTGTTTCTTATGCACTACATTAAGTCTGAAAAGGAATTCTTTTGATGTAGGTTTTTACTACTACCAAGTCATGGACACTGTTCTTATTGGTCTCTTCCCATGTTATAAAACCACCTATTTACTCTGTGTTCTTTTGTTGCATACTACACTGTTGAATTCCCTTAGAAAAGAATCCAGTATCACTGAGATAAGTGTGGTATCTTGATAGACAGATTTCCAGATCACAGTTCCTAGAGAAGATAGTGGTATGATAAAAGAAATAGATGCTGTTGTAGTGTTCCTTACCAGAATTCTTATTCAGGATTGGTTTATTTATTAGCACAAATGATATGGTCAAGGGTAATTTATCTGTAAAGTGGTGTTTGGAGATAGATCACATGGACGTATAATAATAAGGTTATTAAAATAACCAATATTAATATATATTCTATTGTAATATTCTGTGTGAAGGATATTGATGTTAATTAAGAATTATGGTATAAGGACCCCCAAAAAGCCTTTGTGTTTAATAGTACAAGATAATATGAGAGTAGCAGTTACTATTTTTAAATGACAGGTGTAACATTATTTTTTTTCCCCCAAGGAAATAGGTGTTACAAGGGCTGTTTAAATAGGACTGTTATGAGTGCTGTAAGCAAGAATTTAACTAGAGTTCTTCATTATGACCAATACATTGAAAAAATAAAAAGATTACAGATTTCTTTGGTATCTCCAACCTCAGGTGTCCTCTCAGTGACTGATTTTAGTAGGTGTTGAGCATCCAACTTCTGAAATTATTCTGCCTTTATTGTCCCACCTAATCCGAGGTATTGTATCTTGGCTTCCAATCTCCAAATATTAGATTTTTATAACCTAGTGCATAATCTCTGCATAGTTTTCAGGAGCACTGGTGACTTGTATATATTTCTATAAGTCAATTTGTATTTAGTGAATATAGCATAAAATTGAAGAGAACACACAAATGGGAAGGGGAAGGTTATGAGGACATGCTTCAAGTTCAGAGCAGCTCAGTAACAATTAGGAAATAAAATAAATGATCAGAAGAAAAGAAAAAAAAACAGTTAATTCTAGTATATACATATGAAAAAATAGACATTTTCAGTCTGGCACATGAGCATTTTGATTACAACCATTTAAGGAGTGCTCCAGAAACCCTGATAGTTGAAGGCAGTTTGATCTTTTAAACAACATCAGATTTTCTTGGCAGATGCCTCCATGTGAGGTTCAGAGATTCTTTTGTATTAAATAGTGGGTGCCTAATTAGAAGGGTTTAGAATTAGAGAAGTTTCAGTGTAAGCAAAGAGGAAACTTTAAAATGTTAAGCTATTCATTTTACTTTGTGTAATGTCTCAAAGCAGTAAATGTTGCAGATGGAACAATTTCAGTTTTTTATGGAATCGGTCCTAGCACATGAACATTAAAATGAAAATCACTGGGAATAAAACATGTGTGTGAATTTATGCACATTTATTTATAGAGAAATGATTTACTTTATCTTTTTTACATTACATGTTAAGCAATCTTGTTTTGTGATTAACTCATTATCTATTTTAATTAAATGTTTACATTTTTATCAAGCTAAACCACATTTCATTTGTGGGTTATACAATGCCATTATAAAGTATGTTTGTAATAAAGACTTGGTTTATGAAGGCAGAATTACAAGCAGAATAACTATTTCTTTAACATCACTGTGGAGTGCTTTAAGTACCATTAGTTATTCAGACAAGAGCCACTTTTAGGGAGAAATACTTTGAGTTATTTTATAGGAAAACATTTTCCTCAAGCATTTTATCATTGAAGGAAAGGAAATATAATCTTATTTTGATATTATACCAACTTAGGAAGGAAGTGAACAGCATAATAATTGGAATAATGATACCATTATAGTGAAGTAAATTGGAATTTACTATTTTTTCTTGTAATAAAGTACTTTTTTCTTCTAAATTTTTATGTTTAATCTGTGTTAGGGCTTTTGCTGCTCTTCAAAAGAAGTTCCAAGTAATATCCAAGGCTAATATCTGAATATGAAATCCAACGCAAACAAGTGAGTTTAGGTTTATTAACTGTTGTGTGGATCCTGCCTATAAATAAAGCAATCATAGAATGCAGAGTAACTCAGTCAGGCCTTTAGCCCAAAGCAGAGTGAACTATGAATTTAGAGCAGGTTGCTCAGAGCTTTGTCCAGGCAGGTCCCAAGGGCCTCCGTGGCTGGAGATCCTGCAGCACCCAGGGGTGGCTTGTGCTGGTGCTTCACCAGCCTCTCCCCCAGAGGCTTTCTACTGCTGGAAATCAGTCCATGCTTTATGGTAGGATTTTTCATCTAACTGTTAAAGAAGAATTCCGTTTCTTGTAATCATGTGGCAGCCTATACTGCATCAAAATGTGGAGACTGTTGGAGAAGAGTGTGGAAAATAAATATTTGCACTGTAGCATCTACTGTAGGAAGAAAGAATTAGGTGAAACTGAAAAGAATCTACCACAGGATTTTAAAGAATCTACTTATTCATTGAAAGTCATAGTACACGAATGACATACCCCATTTAAGATTTGCCCTACTTTCCCCCCTTTGCCTGGCTCTTGAAATTTCTGTTTCACATTACAATAATTCAGTAAATGAACTGCTACACCATGCCTAGTCAACCTGTTTCATTCCCTGTAGTAGCAGTATGTCACTATTCAAGAATCTTATATTTATTGACCAATATATCACTCATTTTGAAATACTGGAGAGTTTAGTAAAGCTGAACCAAGGAGGAGGAAATCCATTCAGATTTTTTTCTCCTGCTATTTTTCTTATTCCTTGGTAGGGACCTACATGGCATTAGTCCTTTGTTCATTGACTGTTACTTGAGTGCTCATATGAAGTTCAAGGTTTTTATGAGCTAAGACTTGATGCATTTATCTTAATATTTTTGTTTGTTTGTTTTATATTGCATGTTGAAATAAAGTCATTCAAATTCACAAACATGACTGGGTTCCTTATCTGTGATGAAATGTGCTATCACTGTTTCTATTTTCTTCATTAAAGAATTGATCACTGAATTATATTTATTGCACTGTTTGCTGTGGTGCATGTCAACGTATCATTATACATGAGTACACTATGAACTAAAATCCTAAACTCATGCATGTATAGGCCAAACCTGAGATGAAAGCTTTAGGAATACTGTCTTCACGTAGATTTCTTTTGGAGAGGAAAAGGCCAGGGTGGGGCTGCAGTCATCATTTAAAAAATTCTGAGCGTAGAGCAGAAAAGACAGCCTTTGTTGATGTGGTCCCTGATTCTCCCTCATCCAAGCCGATAGTGCATGTTCCAGCTCGTACTCATGGTCAGGTGCTAGTTGGCACCAGCAGGTCCAACTCCATAGACTTTGGGGTACTGTGGTTATTTCCATCCTATTCTTTCTTGTAGCAACTTGTCACTTTGCTCCATGGATGCCAGGAAGAGTCATGTAGTAGTTGTTTCCGTTCAGTATCTTTATTGAGCTAGTTTGGTGGCTTGTGCCAAAGGGATATGTCAAGGCTACAGAGATTTTTTTGCTTTTCTGCTCTGTAATGTGTCTCGATTGATTTGTGCCTGTATTATTTGTTCTCTTCTCAGTTCAGTATTTCATTTCAAAGACACTTTGCTCATCTATAACTTCTTGTATTTCTTTATGCCAAGACCATGGAGGAGCTTGTTGCATTCCTTTTGTCAGAAGTGAGTTGTTGTACTGGGCATTTAACAAAGCCCAGTAGGTTCCTTTTTATGTTGCTGCCCGTTCAGTGGACAGAATTTTCTCTCATTCAAAGAATTAATACCATTAATATTTGATAGATATGTAAGATAACAGGCAGTTGTGTTATGCATTTTCCAACAGAATCATTTTCCTTATATCCCTGTGTAGTACATAAGTTGAGGGTACTCCCACTGAGATCAGAACACTAAATTGAGGTCACACTTCACTAAATGCTAAAATGAATTGGCCAGTTTTATTTTCCTTCATTTTGAAATGATTCAAGTTCTCTCTTTTCTTCCCACCATTGCAAGCAATTAATGATTCTGTTGAGGTGGAGAGAGGGAACTGTACCTCTGTTGCATCCCAGTTTTATTTCTGATTGAAAAAGATTGAAAAAGTTTAATGGGCTTAAAAGATTAGGAAATGTACTACGGTTGAGGCAAGGAGGTGAAGGGTTAGTAAACAGAGAAATAAATACAAAAAAATCCTAGAAAGACTTTTATTGGTTCATGTATTTTTGCCCCTTTCCTTAACAACAAAAGAACAGGACCCCTTAGGTATATTGAGAAGGAACATCACAAAGAGGAATAGCACTGAGGCAGGCAGTACCTCTTTGCAGAGCATTTCCCTCCCGTCTGTCCTAGCTCTTTCTGTTCACAGAGATGCTGCAGCAAAACCCTGGGGACAGCTGAAGATCTCTGGGTGTCAGTTTGTGAGCTTCATAAGTTACCTGGGAAAATTTTTGTTACTGTGGTCTTGTTGATTACTAATATGAGTCTGAAAAATATAAGATAATTAAATTATCTCTTATCTCTGGTGCTAAGTTATATCCAAAAAGTGCCCTTGAAAACCAGGTTTAGGTACTCTTCTGCTAAGGTAATACCGTATTTCTGCTTCTCAACTCCTGCTCTTTGCAACGTAGATATCTTCTAATTCCTATTGCCTTGTTACTCTTCTGAGTTGCTTGCCTGCAAAAACTGCTTGTAGCTCCACTGCAGGACCTGGGTCTATAATCAGAAAAATGAGGGTATTAGGTCAGTGATAGTGACATATCTTGGCCTGTTTACATGTACTGCATATGAGATGTCAGTGGTGCGTAGGGCAAAGAATTGATTACATGTCAGTTAAAGTGCTTTTGGCTACTGCAACAAGTTTACCAATCTGCCATTGAGAAGATGAAGCAATAATAAAGGAAACTAGAGAGTTTTCATATTATTTGTTAAAAACTTTTTTTTTGACATTATTTTCCTTTATTTTTTAACACTTTTAAACTTTTGTCTTCATTGTTCCTTAATTTATACTTGGAATGCTAGCAAGAAGACTGTGTTCTGAGCCATGCAATTCAAGGCACTGAGATGAAGCCAAATTGAAGGGGTAATGTTTTGTCTTTCCAGTTTTTGTAAGTAGAATTATTATCACAGTTCATATTTATCTCATCAGTAGATTATAGAGTAGGTAGCCACATAATTTATTTGTCAAATATTGATGCAATTTAAAAGAAATTTAAACGTTTTTAATCATTCTGTGCAACTTTTTTTTTTTTTTTTTTTTTTACTGTGCTGATAAGTACGTTTTTTTTAAATTGCAAAAGATAACATATTTTAAGAAAAGCATGGAACATCCTTAACGAGAAAAAGGCCGGCTTATAAATGCAATTGTATCCCTTCCCCTCCCTTAAGGAAGAGAAAAACTCAGGTAGAAAAAAGAGAAACCTTGTTATATGTCTGGAGACACCAAGTACATTTCAGCAGCTTTTGGACTGAGGGTGAGAGAAAATCAGGCCATGCCACCTTATCAGGTATGGGAAGGGGACTTCAGAAATCTGAATCCTTTCTGATTTGCTAGAATATAAGAGTTGGGAGAAGTGTGGAATAAGCTAATCTATTCTGCCTCATCCAATCTACCTTTCAGAGGATCCAAAGTCTGAAATACTAAATGTTGCGGGAGATACTAAGAGGATCTTAATTTTAAGAGTTTGAGAATCAAAGCAGGTATAAAGATCTTCTACCTGTTTAAATTAATTGCCCAATTTGCGAAAATACAGCAAGTTCTCTGTACGCAATCTCAGATTCTTGCAAAACCAATCTCTAAAACTTAAAAAAAAAAAAAAATCACTGAATTCATTTTTCCTGTGCATGAAAATTACCGTGCCATTTGTGAACTTCATTACTTGTGCAATCATAAAAGCATAATTTAAATAATGATGCTCATTTCAAAGTGAACACAGATGACAAATGTCTTAAAGCCTGCTTTTGTTAACAGTTTTGAAACACTTCAGAAAAACAGAGTCTGTCTGCAATAGCTCACTTCATCTATGATTAGGGTTAACTTCTACTTTTCAATTGCTATTCCAATTAAAATTAATCAGGAGACAAATGAAAGCAAGTTCAGTTTATAAAAAAAATGTTAAATTATACTTTCCTGTCTAGTTGTTAGAGAAGCTTAGCATGGTGCTTAAAATATTATGGTTTTTATTTTAAGTAGAAAATATTCCTCACTGCTGAAGGATGGTATTCCTGAAGAAGGTTAGGATATTTTCTTGTAATTTAGCTATCATGTGAGATGATTTACTCATGAATTAGTACTAAATTGAGTACAGCTATATTCATTTAATTTCATAATATCAAAACATTCCATTGTGCCAAGTACTTTGTGAGGTGACTTGAACTCTTATATTTGCAATTGGAAATAGCAACTTCACGCATAGGAAACTGTTTAGGAAGAGGTACTTTAAAATGGTCTGCAATTGCAGTCCAAATCACAAAGCAGACATTCTCTCTGGAGTTTTTTGTTTGTTTGTTTGTTTCATTGTTGGCTTTTTTTTTTTGGGGGGGGGGTGGGATGCTATTCATTGGTTTTTAATTTTGTAGAAGACAAATTTTAGTGTTGGATTCAGGGAGCATGAGAAGAAGTGCTGAAGTAATCCCAAAGGATTCTATTAATATTATCAAACTTAAATTAATGAGGTTTGAGTTGTAAATGGCCAGATAAATAAAGATGTGTTGAGAAACTTCAGACTTAAAAAGAAATGTGAAGCATTTAGCAGCTTTGAACATCAAACACTTCATTGAGGATGTAAAAACCCAACTTTTATAATCACATTTGACTCAGTCTTCATTCCTAAATTCAAGATAATTATTGGTTGTGTCTAGAATAAAAGAGAAGACAAGACCTCCTTTATACCATTCGATCACTTACAGTTATCTAACTGTTTTGTCCTTTTCTCCAAGTTTACTGATCTTGTCAGGAGTTCATGATGAGCTTTTTGGGGAGGCTCTTTGTACATTTTCATGTATTCTGTATGGCTCTGAAAATGTGAGTCTGTATGAAAAGCATGTAGTGTTTGCCTTGTTCTTACATCAGAAGAATTTTTTCTTTTGTCCATTTTATGCTTGTTTCCAAAGGCTTAAAATGCAAGCTTTGTTTCTGCAATAATGGCTTAGTGTAGGCTTACATTGTTGATCCCCTCAGTAGATGCAATGTAATCCACTTTAGTAATGTGAATTTTTAAACAATCATCAGCCTTTGCTATTAACCCTTCTATACTAATGGTAATACCCTAGAAGAACTACAAAGGAATTTGGTGCTCAAGCTTAACATAAGACTTGAAGGACACTTAGCGACATTTGCATTCCTTAGTCCAGTCATAATGAATTGCAGAACTGATGTTGAACTTGATTGGTACTGTATTCAATATAAAATAGTTGATTGTGAAGTTGATGCTGAAATAACAACTTTGCAGGAGATTTCTTTGGGAATATGAAAAATTCCTTAAAAGGTCCTGAATAATTAAATGCTACTTGAAGACTCTTCTGTCCTCTGCTTTTGTTCACTATTTAACTAAGCCAGTGGTGTACTGTTTTTCAGAATGCTTGTTCTTTCTTTAAACTACATATGCTTAAATAGCTGCTGAACAAAGATATGTAAGATGTATTCAGTAATGTTATTTGCCAAGCTATTTGAGAATGAGTCTTTTTTCCTTTTAATTGGACCTGTGACATCTTCATAGCCTAACATCACACATTTTCATGAAGCTTACTAGTGTGATATTTTTTTGATAGCATCTCACTCTCTTTTTTCAATCCTACCTGTTGACTGTTCTCCCTCCCTCCCTCCCTCCCTCCCTCCATTCTTGTATGAGAATGCAGATCAGCAAAATGAAAACTGATTGATTACAGATATGAACTTCATTGTGAAAGGAGGATGGATGATTGGATTTTGTGTCTCAGCACCCAGAATTAGTGCCCTGGATATCAATAGTCCCACTACAAAGACCTATCCAAGTTAACCTGTGCTTACTGCCTCCCCTTGGAGTATCATGGGTACCTCTTCTGTGATGCAGCAGAATGAAGAGCTCTCTTCTGATTCAATGCACTGTGGGAATTGTGAGCATGGGTTTATGAAAGGCAGGTCCTGCCTGACAAACCTTCTATGACAAAGTGACGGGCTTGGTGAATAATGGAAAGGCTGTGGATGTGGTCTACTTTGATTTCAGCAAGGCTTTTGACACCGTTCCCCACAACATTCCGCTCAAGAAACTGGCTGCTCATGGCTTGGACTGGCATACGCTTCGCTGGGTTAAAAACTGGCTGGATAGCTGGGCCCAAAGAGTTGTGGTGAATGGAGTCAAATCCAGTTGGAGGCCGGTCACTAGTGGCGTTCCCCAGGGCTCGGTACTGGGGCCAGTTCTCTTTCATATCTTTATCGATAATCTGGATGAGGGGATCGAGTGCACCCTCAGTAAGTTTGCAGACGACACCAAGTTAGGTACGTGTGTTGATCTGTTGAAGGGTAGGAAGGCTCTGCAGGAGGATCTGGATAGGCTGGACCGATGGGCCAAGGCCAACTGTATGAAATTGAACAAGGCCAAGTGCCAGGTCCTGCACCTGGGGCACAACAACCCCAAGCAGCAATACAAGCTGGGAGATGAGTGGTTGGAAAGCTGCCTGGCAGAGAAGGACCTGGGAGTTTTAGTTGGTAGTCGGCTGAATATGAGCCAGCAGTGTGCTCAGGTGGCCAAGAAGGCCAACAGCATCCTGGCTTGTATAAGAAACAGCGAGGCCAGCAGGTCCAGGGAAGTGATTGCCCCCCTGTACTCAGCTCTGGTGAGGCTGCACCTTGAGTACTGTGTTCAGTTTTGGGTCCCTCACTACAAGAAGGACATGGAGGTGCTCGAGCGAGTCCAGAGAAGAGCAACAAAGCTGGTGCAGGGTCTGGAGAACAAGTCGTATGAGGAGTGACTGAGGGAGCTGGGACTGTTCAGCCTGGAGAAGAGGAGGCTCAGGGGCGACCTTATCGCACTCTACAGGTACCTTAAAGGAGGCTGTAGCCAGGTGGCGGTTGGTCTATTCTCCCACATGCCTGGTGACAGGACGAGGGGGAATGGGCTAAAATTGTGCCAGGGGAGGTTTAGGTTGGATATTAGGAAAAACTTCTTTACTGAAAGGGTTGTTAGTCACTGGAATAGGCTGTCCAGGGAAGTGGTTGAGTCACCATCCCTGGAGGTCTTCAAAAAATGTTAAGATGTAGCGCTTAGTGATATGGTTTAGTGGAGGACTTGTTAGCATTAGGTCAAATGTTGGACTAGGTGATCTTGGAGGTCTCTTCCAACCTAGACAATTCTGTGATTCTGTGAAAACTATTCCATGTTTCCTGAGGCCTGGGTTTTATGAGAAATCATTGAAGGACTATTAACTGTGTCAGTAATGTAGCTTACATCCTCACTGCAAAATTATTAACTCAGTTTTGTGAGCTGAGTTGTCTCTTAACAACAACAAAAAAAAGCCACCTGGCTTTGATAAATATCTCAGATAAGTAGTAATTTTGTGTGTGTGTTTTAGAAGGTACGGGCAAGAGTTTAGGGCCAGTACTGTGCAGGAGCAAAGACATCAAAGACCATAAATTCAAGTAGTACAGATTTTCACTACAGTCTTATAGCATAGTGAGCAACTCAAAACAAGCATGTACCTTCAGAAACTTTCTAAGAAAAAATGTTACATAGATAGTGTTTTAGAAATGAGCATAGTTTCTGGTGCCAGCCCAAGCAGCTACAGTCTTACAGTACCTGAAAAGAAGACGACAACTGAGAAGATACACAAGATATGCACAAAATAAAGCTCCTCCCCTAGCCTCCACCTCCTGGATTGCACTGAAAAGACAGTCACCTTGGGATAATCAAGCAATTAAGGAGTATACAGCACAGTTAACTAATAGGCTTGATTTTACAGCCTATGTAAATGGAAGAGCTGAAGGCTAAAACAGGGAATGTTATAAAACTGGGCTCTGTACTTACTACAGGAGCACTTACCAGTTGGGGATTGCTGCCTGGGGGACAAGAAATTTCTTGTCCTCCAATAGCCATGTCTACACAAAGTGAGTTGATCATTTACTGCTTTCAGTTATAAAAAACTCAAGTTTCGTTACAGTTTATCCTTAATTAAAAAAAAAAAAAAAGTACTGAGAATATGCTCTGTGGGAATTGGTTATATGTTCTGGTCTTGTTAATCTGTCTACAAATGAATTTGAGGACCAATGTAGAATACTCATTTTAAAAGGAAATCTTTTTTACCTATGTATGTTAAATTATTGAATGGTGATTTTTTTTTTTGAGCCTTGCTTAAATGTTTTGAATTCTTTTTTTGAGTGAGAAATTAAACATTATGAAAGCATTTTGTTTCATAAATTTTATTTCTAAATCATGTTGTCTTAGTATCTATGGAAATATTGTACATTATTCTCCGTAATGTTTTGTAATTCAATTTCAGAAACAAAATAGTGAACTGAAGAATTCTCTTTAAAAAAATGTTGGTACTAAAGCATAGGGTAATTTGAAAATTCTGTTACCTACTGTTCTGTTACTGTATAATGAGCAATAATGCTACTATATTCCAAAATTGAGAAGAAAAAAATTAAATGGAACAAAATAGGCACAAAACAAAATAAAAGTAGTTCAATTTAACCATTAAAATGTTCTTTAAAAGTTCTGAGTTGTTTGAATCTCCTAAGTTAACTTCAGAAAACAAGAAGGTACTCTAAAAATTCTTCTAGTGTTCATTATGATGCTTGAAACCTTTTTCTTAAAAAGCTAATTCCTGAACTAGAGCAGATTTTGTATGAATAGCAGTTTAAGATAGAGGTGCCACACCTGTTTTATAATGCAGCCTACAGGGACCATAGGGAAACCTTTTCAGTAGCTGGAAGAATAACTGTGGAACTTCAGAGTTGAGTGGCATTGGTCCGTAACAGCTTCAATCTAAGAAAGATTGAAACTTCGAATTGGTGGATCTGCATGAATTTGTATGACAAATTTGTATTTGTATTTCTGTTTTTACTATCCCCTTAAATTTGGGTATTGTGCATGCTGTGTTTCTTGATGCTTCATTCTGAGTCTGTGAAGGCTGCTAATTCTGGATAAAGATTTATGGGATGCCTCTCAAATGGGTTGTAGTCCATGTACTCTCAAAGGCTGGTTCTACCTTTGGTGAAGGATTGAGATGATAGGGATGCATCTGAAAATTGTAGCCAAGGGGTGATGAGGTGTGAATCATTTCTGATTTTGTATGTCTGTCAGAAACCCTGTGCGCAAGGGAGACTATAAATGAATATGATGTTTCTCTGCCTTGTTTAACCTCCATCTTATACTGTAATTCCCCAGAGCAGTCATCTAGAACTAATACATATATTTAAACCTTGATGGTCCTAGTTATATGGATTCAACCTTGTGTGATTTGCTAGTTGCTGCCTAGGTGGATTATTAGTTGTTATCCCACACAAACAAACTCATTGAGAAAACTTGATTACCTGAAAATGATGTTGTGATGTTGCATACTGTCAAAATTATTGGGAATTTTAAAAGAAAGGGATGATCGCTGGCCATTTTAGGAGAAGAGGCAAGGGAGAGTGATCTAGTTGCAGGCAATCTGGTGTTTTGAGGTGAATCCTGAAGATCTGGTGAATTGAGTTGAATGAAGGACGGGTAAAATAAGAAGTAAAATGCTGGCGTCTGATAAATTTGTCTCAAAGCATTACAAAAAGTGAGATTTGATAGGAGTCAGAGAGCTACAAAATTACTAAGCTGTTTAATAAAGACCTCTGTTTCTTCTGCTGCTTAAAATTCTCCAGAAGACAATACTTACATTCAAAATGATCTCATTAAATTAAAAGTATCAAAACTGTTTGTAAAAGGGGAAAAATAGCACTGTTAAGAACTGCATCCCACAAAAAGTACTATATTTAAGAGGAAAATGTCAAATGCATTTAAAATAAGAGATAACAGCCTATGCAGCACCAGAATTCAGGATATTGGTGCATTGCTGGACATTTCCTCAGTATTCAGCCAGGATATTATTCACTAATGCAATGATTTTTATATAAACTACATTTTAAGACTATACTGTATGTGAATTTTGGACATATAGCAGATACAGTAGATGATTTATTCCAGTCAAGTTGATAGTGGGGAGATGTCGGTCAGAATACTGCAGCCAGATTCAGTGCACCACTCTTGCAGAAAGATGTGGACAGATTAAAAGAGGGCCTGACGCAGAACACAATAAGTTAGTTGTAGGTTCAGTAAATACAGTGTATGAGGTGAGTTGGAAAGAAATAATTTGGTTTCATTTAGAAAAGAGAAGATTTAGTGGTTATATAGCGGTATTCAAATATGAATGCTTGAGGGAAGACTGGTCCTTCAATTAGGAGAGGAAGTAGGAAGGATATTTGAGTTAAAGAGAAGAGCTGCTGAAGTAGGTGGCTGCTGATCACCAAAAAGCTGCTTGTGAGGAGCAGCTACTCAGGACTGCTGAAGGTGGCTGCAGCCCAGCTGAACTGAGTTTAGAAGAGAAATTAGGAGATCAGGAGTCCTAGAATGGGTAAGATATACTGGAATGTTTTTGAGTTCCTTCTAAGACCTTTGTCTGTATATTTTTCACATTGTATTTTAACTTGGAGTCATACAGAAGGACGCTGTTACAGTAATGTTTTCAGATCATGAATTTTAATTCTGTAAATATATATGATGTGCGTACGTAGAAAAGACTGAACTTTAAAGATATAGCACTGAAAGAATCTGAGAGTTTTCAGAGAAAATTAGAAAGAGACCCTATTAGCTAGCACTGAAGAATTATGGTATTAGAAACATTTGTAAAGCTCTCTGCTACAGAACATATGGATTCAACATGCCTTGTGTTTGTCCAGCTGGGAGCTTGGCATACTTACCTTGAACTGCTTCCCCTCGCATGATCCAGAGGTCAGCAGACTGGTTGGAAGTGTCTGCTGATCTGCAGTGCCCTTTCTTTTTTGCTGCATGAAGCACTACAAATAAGAAGTGGAGGAATACTGTCACCTCGAAGAATAGATGGAGACTGAAAGCTTGTGAAGCCGTGTGATGATGTTTAAATCTATTTGAGTGAATAGGAATCATCAGGACAAGTAATGGGCTGGGTGATTTGGCCTTAGAATTAAGAAATTTCTCATTCATTGTCCTCTCAAATGCTTCTTGATCCCTTCAGCTTTTTTAATATCTCTCCTGTTCCTGTCATTGCTTCAGTCTTTGGCTACCATCAGATCCTATCTTCCATCCCTCTGCTTCTTTTCAGGTTTTATTTTGGAGTTCGGATGCTGTAAATCTGTTTAAGTCCTGTTTATTCTGTGGTGCTACTCTGTTCATTAACTGACTATAGATTTTTTTCTTCACATGCTGTAGAGATCAATATTCCAGTAGACAGGGTAGACAACTATAGCAGTTCAAAATATTTGCCCATCATGATATGCTACTGATAGGTTGGTTGGAAGTATTGATGTGCTGCTTTGTGTGAACATACATGATTGTATTCCCAATGTGGTCATACAAAGTTAAATAACAAATGGACCAACTAAGATTGCATCATTCAAAATTTATTTGTAAAAAAAAATAAATAAATTACATATCCATACCACATAGCTTATTCAGTGCTTGAAGGACATGTATGTTCTTTGTCAAAAGCTGGCAAGATGGATTTTTGTTTCACATGATTTTCTTTATCATGGGCTAGGTATGAGTGGAAAGGAATGGGCATGGGGGAGAGGCGGTTGATTTTTGGTAAGGCATTATAGTGAGAACTCTTGTGGTATTGGTTAGTTTGTAGAAAGTGTCAATATGTTGAAGTCTTTTTTTGATCACTCTTGTTTTATATATATATACAATGACAAAAATAATATCTGTCAAGATTAAAAAAAGATGTTTTTCTTTGTACCTCCTGTGCTGAAGTATCATGTGATAGTGATATTAATATGTTGAAATATGACAAACATAATTGAATCAATAAAATGGAGTTCCCATACTTAACCAGAAGCCTGTTAGGGAAGGATGATTATCTTTTTGATTCTTATTTCCTGAACAAAAAGTATCACAGCAAACCAGCAAACTTCTAATAAAATTGAAAAGGCCTTTTTTTTTTTTTTTTTTTTTGATAGTGTGGTAGATTAGTTCCTTCAGGTGGCATAAATTCAACAAAGGAAAATGGCATCTCATTGATTTATGCTTTAAAACATTAAATTAATTGCTACTCTTTCTTCTGGATCAGTGTTATTGTTTCCAGTAATGTCATGTGCCTACTCAACACTTCTTGTTTATTGGAAATTGAACCTTTTTGGAGGAGTCCCAAATTGCTTGGTATTCATTTTTCATCCAACAGGAACACTGTTTGATCACTTTCTAATCTCCGTCCAAACCAAGCTGGCTAATTTTAGACAAAGAATCAGTGAAGTTGATAAAGCAGTGATATAATGTAGCAGAAACTTACAGCAGAATGAATGAGTCTTTATCAGCAGTTATTATTCAGAGGATGGATACACAAAAGAGTTAAGTATTCAGAAAGAAAAAATACCATGATAAAATTGAATGTCAGGTGATGTACATTGTGATTTTTCCTAAAGAAATAAATATTTAATAAACTACAGACTAACTACATGTTACTGCAGTTTCTCCTAGTATCCATTATTCTTAATTAATAATTCTTATGTTAGAAATGTCAAGATGATTTTCTGAGTGCACAAATGAGGAAAAGCCTTATCAGATGTGTCATATGTACCTGATGCACAGTGAAGAAACAGGCATAAGCATCAAAGGCTTGCCAAAACTGATTTCCCTGTTAATGCTTTTAAACAAAAAATTAATTCTGTCTACTAAAGATATTACAGAAAAATGGATGAGAGAATAATCTCTTAAATGTGCACGAGTTCTTGCATCTGCTAGGGGTGTGGGTGCATTTACAAGTGTAATCGCATATCTGGGCCCTAAAAAGGACATCTTGTTTGCTTATAAACATTAACACTGATTCTACCTTGGGACTGTTTATTAGAAAGTATAGATCTGTTAAACAGTAGTCTATTTGATCTGTTTTATTTCTCTGATCTAGTTCTCTGGCCTACCTTTGGCAGTAAACATAAATAATGAGGTAGTTGTGGTGAAAGGTCTAAGAACAGAATTTTCATAAGACCATTTTCAAAGCAATATTGTAATGCTCTTTCATAATATAGGCCAGTTTGCTAGGAAGTTAGTGTGTATTTATATGAAGACTTTCAGCTATGAATTGCTAGACAGTTTCTGTAATCTTCAGTTTTAAACTCGACTGTCTCAAAACACAGAGGTGAAACTGTAGAGTGGTGACTTGTCCCACTAGCTAGCAGTCTTCCCAAAGAAAGAAACTCAGCTGTGACACCACTGTAACTGTAATAACTGGATGATCTGGACACCACCCCAAACTGTTTCTGTCTTAGTGGCATACCAGGAAAGACTGTGTGTCAGTGACCTGCATTTGAATGAGTACTGCTTTGTCAGATGCAATTTATCTGGAGATACTGGGAAAAAATCTCCCTTGCATTGCAAGAATGCAACCCGTTTCTTCCCTTTTTTAAGCACAAGTCATTATTATATTATTTGTATTACACTAGGGACTCCAGAGGGTTTTCAGATAAATCCACTTTTCTGAACACTTGGCAAACATAGAGTAAGACAGTTCAGGATCTCAAGGGATGCATAGGTGAAGTAAAAGCACAAGGAAATGTGTTGATTTTCTGTTTCAGTTTCATACTGCTCATTCAGTGCTGACCAGAAGAACTCATGTTCTTCACAATTTAGCACTCAGAGTACCCTGACCAGTCTGCTGTGTGATCAGGTTTTCAGGCTGAAAGTAATTTACTTGAACCTAAATCAAAGTCCAGCTCTGCTGACACAATGAAACTTCATGGATTAAAAAAAGATAAAATGGAAACTGAAACAGTAACACTATGCAGTTTGTGTATAATTCGAAAAGTTGAAGGACTACATTCTCTTCAAGGAGAAGATGTTTTAGGAGTTAGGAATTTGTAATTATTCAAGACACCTGGATGGTCACTAACAACTTATTTTTCAGTTCTTGTTTCATACTCTCTATAAAGACTAAATTGCAAATTGCAATAAAAATGTGTGTATATACATACATATATATGCTGTTCTTTGATTATAGTAATCATTTTAATCTTTCTTTGGAAGCATTAGAATATGATGGTGTTTTGAGATTATCTGTCCTTTTGCACGCTTTGTGTTCAGGCATGTTTTGTGAACTAACTAGTAGTAACAGCAGCATCTGTTGGAGGTGATCTTTATTGCAACTTGAAGAAAAGCCACTGACTTGCAGCAGATTTGTCAGGTTGGTCTGATGTTTGTCAAAAATACATTTAGAATTATATCCTGAGCTAACAGTACTAAAGATTTGGATGTAACAAGTATGTAGGTTAAGGAAAAGTAAGTAAAAGCAAGCAACCAAAACCACCTAGCTCAGTGGGATTTTCTAGATGTTTGGCATGTTTGAAATCCTTGCATTCTAATCGCGTAATTTTACAGGGGCCTAATTTTATTCTCCCACAGCTGATAAAATCTCAGTGACTGAATTTGTGGAATGTGGATATTATTAACACTTAATGAATATACTTCTTTCTTCTTCTTAACTCTTTTCTTTATGATCGTACTTTATTTATTTATTTTTATCCATCTCTACAGGTGAGGGATATGACTTCTAGTCTTCAACTCCATTCTTATTTTGAATCTTTTATCCTGATTCACTGATCTGTCTCTTTTTTCATAATCTTTTATTTTATCATACATATTGACTATCTGCTCTTTGTATTAGTGCTTTCTTTCTTGTGTGGCAAGAGGAAACTCTGTTTTTCTGTCTTCTTCCTGATTATCTTCTTGGATCTAACTCTTAGCAAATTTATGCAGGAAATAATTTTAAACTAACCTAATTTCCCATGGTATTTATGATCTGGACAACAAATTTGCAGGATCTTCTAAGGAACTAAAGAACAGGCTTGGTTATACCAGTGGTCTCGTCAGTGCAAGTTGGAAAATGCTAATATAGAACATTACTGATGATAATTACTATAAATGCAAGTGTCTCTGAAACAGTCATATTTCTCTGTCTGACACTTAAAACATGTTAGGCCATTCAAGGCAGATGTTCACCTTGAGTCTTACAACAATCCAAAGAAGTTTTGGTTTACTGAGGTGAAATATGCTTTCAGTGTTATGGATGGACTATATTATCACCTTCATTTTTTAGAGATCCTAGTTGTGACAGGTGTCAAAATTCCATCCATTTAAAATCAGTGAAGCAACTAGGACATGAAAAAAGCTAGCCAGTGTAAAACTACACATTGGTTCTTAGTGTAACAGGTATTTCACCTAGTATGAACAAGACTTGTTATGAACAAATATTTAGAAATTTATTAATTCTGGAAGTGAAGACATTTCTTAAGTATTTCTTCTAAAATAAAATTAATGAAACTTTTAATGTATTACTCAGATAATAACTGATGGTTCTAACTGAGGATTGGTAACTAATAGTTTTGTAGTTTGTGCTGAAGTATTTGTATATTTGGAGACAATTTTTTCTTTTCTAGCATATCCTTTTTCTTGAGGAAACTTGCTTGAATAGTGTATGTCTTTGAGAAGGCTTTTCTATTTGGCATGTTTGCTATGAAGCTTCATGTAAAAAATTGGTCTTTTTTTACAAGAAGACAAAAATTAATGCTGGAAAAAAAGTTGGATTGGTTTATTTGTTTTCCAGTGAGTTCTAAATAAGCAGATTTCCATTGAGAGGCGCTATATGGCAAAGTTAACCCCTTTTTTAATTACCTCTTCTAAGTAACAGATTAAAGAAAATTTGTAACTGACTTTTGAGTGGTTTGTATTCATCTTTACACAGTAATGCTGTACTTAACAGATAGGTTTGCTATTCTTAACAGATCTCAATGTTTGCATTTTTTGAAGAAAGAAAAATGGTTAGGAGATGAAATAATAGTGTTTCTCAGTATTTGATTTTTTTTAAGTGCCCTCTTGAAGTTAGTGTCCAGAGATGAACAAAAACTTGACCACTATTGTTAAAATTAGATAAGTGCTAACAGTGCCATTACTGCTTCCTGATTGCTGTTATGTAGGGAACACCAAATCAAACTATAAATAATTTGTCTTGTCAATTGACAGTCAGAATGACCCCGCCAATACTGCCTTCCCACAGAGCTCCTGGGATTTCAAGACTGCCAGTAACAGGTTTATCTTTCCCTTTGGACTCTCGGCCAAACTGTGCCAGTTTGGTAATTGCCTGTTTTTGTTTTGTTGGTGTTGCTGTTTTATTTTTTATTATTATAGTTTTTTTACCTTTTAAATTGTTTTCTTTCAACAACCTTAATTTGGACTTTTAGTTTATAAAATCACCTAACATGAAAGAAGGGTGAGGTTCTCCTAGTAACGTTGAATATTCCTCTTGCTTTGGTCTGTACCACATCAGTTTTCTCTTTGATCAAATGTTCATTATTGCTTCATAGGGTAGAAAAACTTAGGACAACGAAAGATTTGGGTATAACCTTTTAATATATATATATTATATATGTATATGTCTTTTTTTTTTTAACAAAGCATCTTCTGGTTAATTGGCTTAGAGCTTTCTATGAAAGATCAGAGAGACTGTGCATGCTATCCTTGCTGTTGGCCATTGGGCAAGGAATTAAATGGGGTTTGAAATGTGTCTGAATGCTACTTTCACATTCCCTATCCCTATAGCCCATTTCCTGGGAAAGGCTGCATGGAAAAGGGGCAAAATTATTAGCTTGTTCAGCTCAGATGACAGTCTTGTTTCTTGTATTGATCACAAGTTCATGCTTTCAGACATTCCCCAGCTTCTGACATGGCTGTCTCGTAAGCCCAGTTTAAAGGATAGCAGAGCTCTATCTACAATATGAGCTCCTTGGGAATTGCATGGGGTAAATAGTTCTGGGGTTCATGGCTCGAACAGAATTCCACCTTATGAAATTTATCTTTGCCTTTTAAAATACAAGAAAATAAAGGTTTAAAAATGCAATAAATAACAATATAAATAAGTCTTAACTAACTGCATTATAGTGACTTGGTGATGGACCTGGAAGGAAAGGGGCTAGTTTTAGCACCTACACTAATTCAGAATGTTCTTGATGAATTGCTTTCAACAGCTTCCTTTTTCAAATATTGTTTTAAACATCTTATGAATGCCTTCCAAAAGGCTGCCATCCAACATAGTCTTCTGCCTCCCATGGAAACTTTTAACTTTTATAACTTAATAAAGCTGTGTGTTGATTTCTTTTGCAAAGGTGGACTTCAATGCTGTATTTCATAGAACATTTAAAAAATTGTTTTCAGTGAAGGTTTTCTCCTTCTGACAGCCACTTGTACTCACATAGCAAGTTCTAGGATTACTGGTCTCAGAACTGTTGTACTTTGATACTAACATCTATAGAGATGTAGGACAAGAAGTAGATGCATCAACATAATTTGGCAGTTATAAATAATATATCAGATATAAATAAGTGGCAGAGAGATCTATCTCAGACCTTCTCATTATTGTCGCCCTACAGTTGACATTATATTTAGATTTTCCAACATTTTAATATTATCTTTATAGTTTATACTCACAAAGCAACACAATCAAAATCTGGTTATAGCTGTCTCTATGGTTCATGATCTTGCATTTTTTTTCCCTAGTTCCAAATGTTAAACTCTCTTCCACTCCCATCAATATATCACCAATTAAAATTCATTATTTACCTTCAGATTTAACTTTGTTAACTTTTGTGCAATTGATTATGACCTTCCCTTCCATGGATTTCTTTGTACTTTAATATACTTGTTTGCATGAGTGTGGAAAATAAGCAGTGGTCTTGGTATTTGTCGTTCTTTATTCAGACAGAAATTAACTTCAGTAGAATAGCAAGTGGATAAAATGAGCTGTTTTCATCCAGCCGAAAGTTTAATCTTGCGGAACACTACTGATTGTATTCACTTGACAGGGTTAGTAATTATACTTAGGGAATGCATATTGTTTCTTTCTGCCACACTGCCATAAAATAAAGGTTTGTTGATTGTTGTTGCAAAAATTGGGCCCTCTTTGTATTGTAATATTCTAAAAATAAGATTGAAGTTCCTAGTGGAATCTAATACTCTCTAGGCAACTGTTATACTTTATAGCAACTGATGTCACATAGATTTCTGAAATTATGCCCGTGTGTTGAACGCCCAGAATTTAGTCTTTTTTCCATTTTAATCAAAACCAACTGTGTCATTACTCTGTTCCCTTTCCCTTTTCCAACCAATATTTGGTTTCTGTTGCATGATTTATGAGTACCTGTTATAGTCTTTTGTGTTGATAGTGTTTACCCATCTGGGCTGTCTTAATTTTAGCCCAGCGTAATGTGTCTTTTGGCCAGTTTGCTCTATGCTGTCTGTCTCTGTTTCCTGAAATCAAAATGCACAAGGAATTTAGCACCTGTGAAGTGATTCCAGAAGGAGGTAACATCAGTGAATCCATTACTTACTCTTGTTCTTGTTGCAATAAAGTAATGCTTAAAATCCAGAAAAAAAAAAAAACAAACCCAACCATTTAATAGTCAGTAGGAGTAATAGAAAGGATCCAAGATCCACTCTGTTTAACACACCTAAAGAAACAAAGCTTCATTCTTCTCATAAAGTTAAAAGCACTTTCTCCATACATTTTTTGTATTTTCCTTTTTCAGTCTATGAGGAAAATTATTTACATTGAAGGGTGTTTGTTCTGTGAAAGTTTGATTATTTTACTAGAAAATAGGGAGAAATTCATACAAAGATGGAATGCTCTCTAGTTTACAAAAGAAGCTTTTTGTGCGTAGAGATGTGAATTCAGTCAGACAAATTGCATTTAGAAGAAAAGAACTTTATATATATCCTTATTCACAGACTTATCGCTAGCTCAAAAATCATAAAATAAAACATCCTTTTTTTGTGTTTGAGTGCCAATGCATGTCAGAAGTAACCAATGATAATCTGGCTAAATGAAGGTGGGTAAAGATAATCTGGAAATTTTTGTTGGATGGAAAATTTTCCAGTTGTTCCTGGACCATGAGTTTTTTTCCTCACATTTTACAGCTTTGATAAACAAAAAATGTACATACAAGAGATGTGCAGAGGTTTACAATAAAGAGTTGTATAAGTACAGAAAACTATTTTTCTCTTTGAGATGCTGATTATAGGATGTAGTATTTGGTCTATTGTGCACTATTTGTGCACTATTTTTGCTTTATTTCTGTGTCCATATAGTTGTAAGCATGCTTATCCTCAGTTGTCTTAATTGTTTATTTTTTTAACATTGTTTCTGTCTTCTTATAGGCAACTGTAGGTTATTGTATCTTTAAACTGATGTTTATTGATTTTCACTTAAGATGTATTCTGTAATTATATGTATGAATTATCCTACATATTGAGATAAGTGCTTTTATCATCTACTTAGTGTAGATTCTGTGAGAAAAGAAATAGCTCATTCTGCCCCACAGGGCACGTAAAGATTGTTCATCAGACAGTATCAAATTTATTCCAAGTAGTGTGTATGGCTTGCAAAGAGGAAGCAGATACAGAGTTAGGATGAGTTAGCTGTCGCTATTTGTGAAATTAGTATTATTTTTCCTGTAACTTTCAATGAGATACTTAGGAGCTCAAGAATGCAAACACTGAAGATCAAGGATTCCACTTAAAATGGTAAAAGCTTAGATGACATAACAAATAAACTTAAGACATTTTTCAAAATTTCTGATGGGTTTTGTTATTTTATCTTGGGTTATCATGGTAATAAAACTCTGTATATTATATTGCAAATATATGTACAATTTGGAAGTGGCTGAAATTTTGGTAAAGAGATATCTTAATAGCAAACAAGGACTCTCCGTTGCAGTTACAGGTAATCCCAGTGACACTTTAAGTAATCAGCCTTACTATTAGACCAATCCATTCTGGAGTTTAAACAATACCATGGCATCTAAATGAGCGATCATGAAAATGAGCTGGTTAAGGATGCTGTTGACATACATTTTGTAAGCAATGATGAATTTACTTCTGAAAATAATTTCTTTTAAAGTAACTAATTGATGGGCTGAAAAGTCAAAATCTGGGGGGAGCCTTGTTAACTGGAAAAAAAGCTCTTCGATGACGGTCATGGGGAGTTCCCCACTTCTCTGAAGTGTTTTCATACTCCCTTAACTTCTGAACCATGAATTACAGTGTAGAGGAAAAGCAGGAACCAATGACAGAAATGCAAGATATTTTGACAAGTGTAGCAAAAAAAAATATATAATTATTTGGAGCACAAGTGTCTACAGTATCTATTTATTTCTTATTTTTCTTACTGTTAACCTTCCATTTTAAAAAGCAAGTACAGGTAAGTGCTTCTAAGTATTGAGTATAAAGTAAGTACAGCTGCAGATGTAGTTATTTAAAGAATGGGATGCAGCTGGCTTCCCAGTCTTGTCCATGCCAGATAAGGAAGTGGCTTTCCTTGGAGATGAGGATTAGGAATGTGTCTCCTAAAAAAGAAAGGAAAACTAGATCCAGATCTCTTTCTTAAAGGCAGCAAGAGCTTGCATTGGGTATAAAAAGCAAAGCCAAACAAACAAACAAAAGAACCCCTCACTGTTCTGAAGTGAAAGTTCTCAGCAAAGCTATAATGCTACATAGTTTTATTCTTTGCCAGATTTCCACTTTCTAATAAAAGCTGTGAAAAAGTTGCCATTATATTATTATATTATAATTTGATTATGTAAATATTGGCTCCCTGTTACTTAACATAAATATGTCATTTTAAGTCTGTTACAGTGAGTGTATGAGTGTCTCTGAGTTAAAAAGGAATAAAATGTGGAGTAAACAAGCTATAATTTCTTCCAAACATGGGATATATCTTTGAAATATTTGACAAAGAACACATATCATGGGTCTCTAGTCCAAACAAGATGTTTATGTATTGTAAACATAATTATAAACACTTAGGATGAGTCTTTATTGCAGTATTCTTGATATAGTACCTTATCTGTTCTTCTTGACTGTAGTGACAAAAAGGACTTTCAGTTGTTGAGTTGGCCTTCTATTAAGTTTTAGTAGTTACAGTGAAGTTATGGAGTTGTTCTTGATTATGTTCAAGTTATCAAAAGTAGTTCTGGGGGGCGTGCTTGTGTGCTTTTAGGGGGTGTAAAGGGGAGAAAATATTTAGCATTAGCTTTACTTTCAGTTGTCTTTTTCACCTTACAAATAATTTGTGGTCAGTGGAACCCAGCAAGGAGCCTCCTTTTCCTCCAGATGGTTGTGACATTTGAGTAAACCTTGGAGGATTAAAGGCACTCTAGTGAGCACTCACTATAAACTCCTGACGCAACATGACAGTCCTAATCTGGGTTCTGGGCTGATTAGGTGGCTATGAGCTCAAAGAAAAAAAAAATCCAACTGTGCAATAACCATTTACACTGATTAAAGACCCCCCCCCCCCCCAAAAAAGAGAAAAGGCCTGTATCCTAAGTTTAGTCTAAAGATTAATATGCATACAAACTTATGTAAGTTAAATTTTCAGATACAATAAATTACTGACTCTGTACAATAACTTCACTTTGCATAACACTTTTCTGTGTGTGCTTGAATGAGCACAGCTTGATACAAATGTCTTTTCTGTATATTAAAGATGGTTTGCAAACAATCTAAATGGATAAATGATAATAGAAAATACAGAAATTGATCTGAATGAGGCTCTTAAATCTAATTATGCATTGTCACTATCTGCTGTAATAGGGTATTAGAAAGATGTGGAAAGATATACTCTTACCTTTGTTTGGAATAGGCAAAAAAAACCCACTCTTTTACATTTGTTGTGCAAGAAGAATTAGTGTGCTTAATGGCAAGCTCATCAGAAATTATGCTTTTTATTGTTCAATGTGGTTATAAATATTTAAGGCGAATATTTGGAAAATATTATTTTGATTTGATTAAAATAAGAATATATGGACCCATGACCCGATGATCCCGATGATCTTTCGAGGTCCCTTCCAACCCCTACAATTCTGTGATTATATGATTCTGTGATACGGGTGATCGTGACTTTTTTTTTCCTGGTATTATAAGAGCAATAACAAACTTTCAGAAAATTGCATGGCAACAGGTGTAATTATTCAGCATTACACATTTTAAAGGTAATTTATTTGTTTTGGCTCAATGAATGCTAAGTTGTACTGCTCAACACCTCTCCTGGTACAAGAACAGTGCTTCAACCGTGGCTTGTAAATGGTCTCACTTATCTATGGATTATTTTTTACTGCACAGCAACTGAGTAATTTGTCCCTTTATATTTTTTCTAAGTCTATCAGAGCATGACAGTCCAGTATTTTATTTTCAAAGGAGAGCCTGTGATATTTTTTGTTTTACAGCCTCTGCCTTTCCCAACTCTTTCTTGTCCTCCATGGTATTTTAGCACTCAAGTAAGATGTGCCACAGAAATATCAGCCGAAATATACATTGTGATTTATTCTAGCAAATGTAATTCCACTGACATTTCAGAAAATAAACTACACTGTGTAAGGACCAATTCAAAACCAATGGTAGCACCTAACATATTGCAAATGTTCAGGTATTTGGTAGTACAAGATTCTGTGTTTTTGCAAAGCTCTAACAATCCTTAACTATATTTATTTGCTGAAAAGAAAACTATTGCGTAGAATCTGCAAGAGTTCAAGGAAAGTCTGGCTAGATTAAGTTATTTAGTGAAATCTTCTAAATTATTTCTTTGCATTCTGAATTTCCTTTATAAACATTTCAATTGACACATCAGGCTACTTTTTAAAAAGAAACAAGCTTTAAGGCTTATACAAATTTATCATAGATGTTAATGCTAGAAAACTGGGATTTCATATCAGGTTACCCCATGTAACATAAATAATTGGAATGCATTAATTAAAAGGAAACACTTTTTAAACAGCTTCATTAAAAACATGCTGTAAGAAATAAGGAAAAGAAAACCAAAACAGAATAGAAATGTTATTTCACCATATATTTGATTCTTCTATTTATCTTTTAACTTGCAGTCTAATACCACTGAGTAGCATGTGGCGTCTGAGTTACATCTCTTCCAAACCACCACCAGTTCGCTCAAATGTGTGGCCTGGATTTCATAGATTTTGCCAAATCCTCTGTAAGCATGAAATAAAAATGTGAAAACTCCAAGCCTGACCATACTCAAATGTCTAGCAAGGATCCAAATTATAGTTTTAAGGGGCTGAGCTGGTAACTGGTTATGAGAGTAACTGGCAATTTCACAACACCTACTTATCTTAGTTTTAAGTCAGGACTGTACTTAGATCAAAATTCCAAATGTATTTAAAATATTGCAGTACATTTTTTTTGTGTGTTTTAAGTATTTTTTAATCCTTTTGCTATATTCTGCAAGAAGGGGAGTTAAAACAATGCCAAAACTATTCCATTTGCAGATGCCTCTGCTCACTCCCATCCTCAGGTTTGTTTTTCTTTTATTTCTTATTCTATTTAATGTAGCCTGCATTTATAGCCACTCATGGTGGGAATACAATGGTGTTGCTGCAGGCTTCCCTTTAATGGCTTCTAGCCAAAGATAGTCATTGTTCCCATTGCTTGAGGCTGTTCAACTGTGCAAGGTTGCTTGGAAACCTTCAACTGAGTAAAACCTTCCAGTCACTCTCCTTTACCTCCCAAGTCATACCATTTGAGTGCTTAGGGATTCAGAAGAGGATCACAGTCAATGTGGTTGCTTTCTATGACCTTTTTGATGCTAAACCAATGACCTCTTAAATGCAGCAGTGTAGCTGCATATTGTAGCATGCGTGAAGATCTAGCTAAAAAACAAACACCGTGCCAGCCAGGAGGGAATGACATTGTGTGCCCTCAAAGTCCATTTGCTGATGATTTAAGGAAAAACCATAACTGGTTGCTTTGGCTTTAGATACCACTGAGAAAATTACCTTTAACTTGTGTTGAGATGGTTTGTCTTATGTGGTCTGTAATTAATACTGAAACAACGTAGTCTGGTCCCGATGCTCAATATACCTGTGTTTTCCCTAGCATGAGCTTCCCTTTATCATGCTGTTTCTTTTTCTTGGGTTGCAGAAATCATAATTGTTTCTTATTATTTTGAGAAAGTTAGTCAACAGGGCAAATAAAATCCAATGCTAATTTCTAACATTTAACTTGACCCATCTTTCTCCATACAAATGTAAATAATGTTGCTTGCTGTTGGTCTGCTATGTTAAACCAATGACTTTCAAGCAGCAAGTACACTAGATGTTTTCAATTGGTTTATAACATGTTATTTATGTGTATGATAAATGCTGAGGCATGCTGTCTGAGTATGGATCACATGGTTTCTTGGTAGTAGATATCCCTTTAATATAAAGAATACAATCAAAACAATCTGTTATAACACTGTTAGGAGAAACATTGGCTGAAACATTATCTTTTTCCTGGAGAACTGAATAGTGCCATCACTTCTCCAAGTAGCACAAGCCAAAGATCTGTGGAAACAGATACTGCTTCATGATAACTTAATCAGTTTTCTATTCTCGTGGTTTTCAATTGTCTCCTGCCACTATTTTGAGTTAGTGATTTAAGTATTAGATCATAAATACACATTAGGCTGTGGATCAGGATGTCACTGCTGACTTGGCCCTGTGAGGCTTCAGGAGTTGATTCATGCTGGCACAGACTTGGAGACATCCCCCCCCTCCCTTTTTTTTTTTTTTTAATTTATTTACCCCTTACCGTTTGCTTCTACCCAACCTTCTCCTTTCCTGTTAAGGCTAAATCTATACTGAACTAACTGTCAAATACATCTTTATTGTGTATCCCTACTCTTAGTATTTGAAGAACACCGTGTGATACCATCTGGTTTGTGGCCTAGTTGTACTGTGTGTGTTCTGCTCCTGCACTGAATTCTGAAATTATGGAAAGATGACTGAATAACACCGGAAGGGTTGGAACTAAAGGATAAATTACACGTAGTGCCTCTGTTCTCCTACACCCAAATGTTTTAATTAGTCCACAGAAGCAAAGGGAAGGGAGTAGGTCTTTTTCCCAAAAGAAACTAGGTCCAGTTATGAATATAAAATAGCAAGTTGGATTGAAAGAGTAAGACTCATCTAGAATATGAAAGAAGAGAGAACACAGTGACTCTGAATTTTGCTAGCCTGGTTGCAATCACTCTATGACATGAAAGAGACACACAATTTTATGACATGCTTCTTTTTTTCCCTCATCCCTAACAGAAGCTGAGATAATTGGCTGTGACTTGGGGTTGCTAACTGGTACTTTATGTGCTAATATGTAAAGTCTAGTTATAATTAAGCCAATAAATATGACAAAGAAACAAAAAAAAATATTTTCTTTAATAAAATAGATAAACTTTAACTACCTGGCCTGCTGCTAGCATTCTGAAACTATGTCCTGCAGCTCTCATCAATGCAATTTATTAAGATACATGGGCATCCATAAGCAGAGCAGACTTCAGTCTTGCTACAGAATGAGGTTCACAGTTATTGCAGCAAATAACTTCTAACTTCTCAAATCAAAAGTCTGTGTTGTGAGAACATCTTCTGCGTCAATAAGAATCCCAAAGTGATTTTGTTATCTACTGCCTGGGAGATTGCCTAGAGCATAGCTCCAGGTTACCAGGATAACTGGATTTCTGTAAATGTGTATGGATGTAATGCTACTCTTTATTTTATTTTAACTTTTATTCTGCTAACTTTGTAGATTTTAATGTTGTTAGTTCATAATTCAGTAGCAGCTTGCTTTGCTATAGATAAAACCGTAGTTAAAAAAAAAAAAGTGAAAATAATAACTTATTAGGGTAGCAAAAAACTTTAGGAATAAAGCAAGTTATGCACAGCTAGAAAGAGCAACTATCACATAATAACACTTAGGACCTCTGTTGAAGTGTCTGTTAGTCACCTATTTCTTTGTTTTGTTTATTTACAGGATTTAGTCTAAGTATCTAAATTAACCTCTTTTTATTTATTATTATTTTTTATTCCCTTTAATTAGTTGAATATTTCTTTCAGTGCAGGAAAATAGTGAGTAACAGTGTGAGCAAACTCGGAAGGATTCAGTCATTCCATATTCATGGGCCCATGGATGCCAAATGTGGTTTAGTTTGGAAAATGTAAAACAGTAGTTCTAGGGTCCCAGAAGCCATCATGGAGAAGCCAGGATAAATGGGGGAAAATCCACTCCATTAGTGGGAGTTAGGGGCTTACTCTTAAGAGGAAAAAGAAAACCACATATGAAATGTAGACACAGCAGGGCTTATTGGGAGTGTGAAATATCAGTTGCAGGCTGGTAGCTCCATTTGCTGTATTTCTATCCTTGTCTTGGAGGCCATGCAGAGAAGGACTATAGTGACTATAGTATAGTCCTAAGACTGTAGCATAATCCTATCAGTCCTATAGGATTAGTCGTTCAGTGAAGTTACAGAGGTTGCAACAGTAGTTGCTTTGAAAACTGAGTGGAGAATGAGCAAGGAGTTTGGAAAGACTGTCAAGGAACAGTGAAGATAATGCATGTGGAGTGTTTACACTACTGAAGTGACATAATGCTGTAACATAAATATACACAGAAAACATGAAACTAGGGGACACAATAACTGCAGAGCATTACATGATTCAATAAAGAAGCCAATGAAGACTTACTGATCTCAAAACATAACTAAATATGACTACATTTGGGGGAATTGAGAGATTTTAGGGAAAAGCAGAAGTAGAAAATATTTTTAAATTTCTTGCAACAGTCATTTATTGTGGTATAGATGATTACCTTGCAAAATAGTTTTTCTCAGAAATGTATCATTGTATTAAATCCATCTTGGTTAAAGTGGAATTCATTTTCACAACCATCTGTCATCTTTAATTCTGATTTATTTAACAGTCTTCAATTTCTTGTAGCAACTTGTTCTTAGTGTTTGTCTTTTTCAGCTTTTCTAAGCACTTTTTTTCTTTTTTTCTTTTTTTTTTTTCAAAAAAAGACAAAAAGCAAATTGTGAGAAGAGTCAAGCTGTACACCTGATTTTTCACAGCAAAATTAACTTTCGGAACAGATACAGTAAAGGAATTCTTGAAATAATTGTCAGGGTTCTGGACCTTTCTTCATTAATAGTAATTACTAAAAGAGTACCTGGAGAACTCAAGCAGACTAACACATTCTGTATCAAAGACTTCAACCTGGAGTTCAGTGATGCCCTGAAGTGAGAAAATAGCATTCCTCACCAGAGAGGCAGCACAGGGCAGTGAGACTAGGGTGCAACAGAGAGGGATGGTGCAGGAGAAAAGCCGACAAGGACATTTGTATATATAAATATAGGAGAATATAATGAAGGAAGTCTGAGACATAAAAAGAATGGCAGTGTGTATAAGAGGAAGGATATTAATGAACTGGGTGGATTAGAAAAAGGAGGTAATATAGCTGACCCCTGTGAGTGTTGCTCCATTTCTGTATGGGGAGGTGAGTCACTCATTGTGACTTCCCAAAGATGGAAATTATAGTTTCCAGTGCCCAGATTCACACTTTAGATATTGAACATTATTTCTTTATTGCAATGTATGTATACATACACATACAAAAGAAGAAAGCCGCACATCTTTATAAAAATGCAGGAAATCTGTCTTTTGCTGCACTGTGTGGCATATGAATTGAAGTCCTGTTTACCACGATAAAACAGTATTTTAAGGTGGTCATTTTCAGTCATAACTTCTTTGTAATAAGCCTAAAAACATCTTGGCATAGGGTGATTTGTTTTCAGTTATGATCTCATATACACACTGGGTCTTATTTTAAAAATTTGCCTGTATAATTCTCACGGTAGTGTGTAATGTATTATATGATCATATATATATGTGTTCCTGAGTTTCCTTAAGAATTTCCTGTCATAAAGGTTCTTTAGTTCTCTGGCAGTAGGTTTTAAATGATATACAGTCCCTAGATGAATCTATTTTTATTGTCAAATACAACTTTCAAGCAGTACTGTAGTCAAAGTACAAGGCACCTTTATTTCTCATCATCTATCAAGACACAGTGGAAAAGTTTTAACAATGTGCAAGGAGGCTTCAATCACACTTTATTAACACTTTTGAATTTCTCATGTGGTATGTGCTTCATGGCATCCACAGAGATGCTTGAAGTCCAACAGGAATAGGTATGTAATGCTTTTCAGTCAAAAACATACAAATAGACATGAGCAGATTTCAGTCCTTCAGCAAAGATTGGAATAAGCGTCAGAGTCACAGCCCCAAGCATGGAAAGGTCCGTCAGTAGGAATTTAACATTTCAGTGAATGTCCTGTTGCACTGATGTTGCACAATGTCTTACTCCTGTAGGATTACCTGAGCGTGCCAAGATATTACCCAGAATAAAATAAAATTGAAAAAAGAAAAAAAAAATCTGACAAGAATAAATACAGAAATACTTTGCAGAAAGCATTTAGTAATTTTCAAAACTAAAATAGTTAAATGCAAGTGAAATCACTGATCATACTTTTGACAAAAATGAGCAAAGCTTTATTGGTTAGAAAGAAAGGTGGATATATTTTAGCCCTGAAACTGTGGATAGTGCATTTTTTTCCTCCTATACACACACATCCTTGGAAATACTTAACTCCAACAAGGGAAGAAGAGAATACCTCTGTTTTTATTTGCTGTTGAACTTACTAGTGAGCTTGACCGGCACTACTAGTTTCAATTGTAAGGGGATACAGTTCATATCCTTGGAAGATAGAATCTACTTAGTATAAGCATCTTCATCAGTGGTAACAATGTGACATATGAAGGTCTCAAACTATCACAATGAAAAGCAGTCAAATAGAATAATATATGGATCTCACTTCAGAAATCAAACCTGCTAAACCCTATAGGTTGTTTATTATGAATTTTACATCTTTGCATAAGAAAAAATTAGACAGCCTGAACCCCAAAACTAGAGTTTCTGAACTGTTATGAGTGGAGTTTAAAGAAAGTTGCTAGTAACTCTGTATGTATATGAATGTATATGTATATTACATTACAGCTCCATTCTTAAAACACAACTGCAGTTAGTATCTCTAATTAAAAGGTCTGTTTTCAACAAGTGCAATAGATGGTGAAGGCCAGATCAAAGAATTATCATGAAGTCTAACCGTACACAAAATTTTATGAAGTGATTCCTGCATTAAACTCTGTCTTGTACTTAACTAAGATAAAGCAATAGAAATGGGTCAAGATAAGGGTTTTCAATTAGCCTCATTGTCTTTTTGTCCAAATGAAGAGAAAAGCCAGTGTGTGCTATTAGGGCTGGGATTTAATGTGCACCACCCCTTGAAACTGTTTCTGCTCTCTAAGCCTTCATTGTGTGAAACAGTGGGAAACAAGTTTCTTAGCAATAGTAAGATGTAAGGAAAAAAAAAACAAAAAAAAAAAAACAAAAAAAACCAACATTCATATAGATTCTAAATAGTAATGTAGTAATGAATAAAAACCAAGCCGTGGATTTTTGCTCTTGGATTTAGATTCCATTAGCTGGAGTTTATTTATTTATTTTTTTTAATCTCATACTTCTGTTTTTATTGTCAGCCTTGGTGCGGTGATGAAGCTTTCCAATGGAGATTAATACAAGCAGTGTAGATTTGCTGAAATAAAAATCTTTAAATCTATGTGAATGTAAGACAACTAGAAAATTTATATTATGAACACTGAAATGAAGTGAAACTTTGTGGATTTCCAGAGCTCAGATGTCTCATATGAATATGAAATGTTCTACTTAAAAATAAAGGGAAATCTTTAGGATTAAGTTTTTTATTAAGTGAGAAAAATATTAGAGAACTATTAGCTGTACAGACTAAACAATCATGATACTATAAAACAGAATCCAATATGTGTGGTAATTTTTTATAATGTAAAACACTTGCATAATGTATAGCATACTCTGCAGGGTTTTTTTTATTTTTTAAAAGGGAGTGGGGGCTGCAGATATATGTAATATACCAGTCTGTAAAAAGAAAATGAGCAAAGAATTGGGGGACATAATATGTATCACCATTGCTTTAGATTTTACACTAGCAAAGAAAATAAACTTGGGGAAAAAATTGTATCTGCTTTTCTTAATTTTGTTTTGTTTTGTTTTTCTCCTGAGTTTTAGTTGTGTCCCGTTGTGATGAGTAAAATGGGGGCCACCTGTTTTCCACTGGGCCCTCTTTAGTTTTTGTAAGTTTGTAATACAACATGCAACTATTCCTATCAGAGTTGTTTGGGAAATCTGTTGTGAATTAATAAAACTCAAATAAATAAAATAACAAATGCTGTTCTTTCTAAATGCCAGAGAAAATAGCACAAAATGGCTGCTTTGTGGTGGAAACCAGTGAACTTGTTCAGTGACATATAAAAGATTTGGGTATTTTAAAAACTATCCAACTATAGTCTCCCATCCAACACCTCAAAATGGATATTTGAGTTGCTGAAGACAAGGGGGTATATTTTGGGGTGACCTGGGGGGAAATAGTTGGGCTGGATAGAATCCTGTTGGGCTGGATAAATAACATTGAAAGGATTCCTCGTATGTCTTGTGGCAGTTTTAGTGTTTCCTGTCCACAGGGTCAGTTCTGATCCATCTGAGCTGCAAGTGGGTGCAGAAGGCTTTCCTTGGCCCTCTGCAGGATGGGGTGTAGGCTTCTCCTGTCAAACCCACTGAAGAAATAACCTTCTTGTCTCCCAAAGTGTCCATAAATAAAAGCCCGTCTTCTACAAAATCGCTAGTGAAAAGGAAGAACTCAATCTGCTTCTGGTCGATATGACCTATGTAAGAATTTGCATGGGACAAACCTTTACTGAAACATTTAAGGATGTGTAAATCAAAACATTTGTGGTAGTTTGAAAGACAAACCTTTCTCTTGAAGGAATAAAAGAAAGGAATTATATCCATGCAGTGTTTATGAGAAGAATAACATATATCTCAAGTTAACTGCCTCTTGCTTTTATTTTCTTTCCTTTTTTTTCTCTTTTTTTGGGGGGGGGGGGAGGAGGGCAAAATATATCACAAAATGGGAAGAAATGCAGTTCTTCATGTTGAAATATGGACCATGAAAATGATCAATCACTCAGAATACTTGTAAATATATATATATTTAACTCTGAAATTCTACGTAAACATTAATGTGAAGGTATAAAGCATGTTGAAATGTCAGAATTTTCCATAACATAGAAAACTTTATTTTTATTCCATTTTGTACATCACTGTTCCATTTGTTTTTCTTTCAGATATATTTTTGCATTTGAAAATGACAGTGTAATATATATATATTTATATATATATAAGTTATCTTTAAAATCTTGTAGCCATGCACACTAATTCTTATCTGGGGTAATATATTTAAATAGCATTTAAAAATGAGTGGCTTGTGTGAATGTTAAAAATTGGTAAATCTGTTTTCACTGATGCTTGTGATAACACTATTTTGCTGAAAATTTTGTTTATTGCTTTACTTAAATTTTAATCTGACATGGAGGTAGATTTTTGTTTGTTTGTTCTGATGGGTAGAATTGGTCAATTTATGTTGTGGATTACTCTGTGGATTGCAAGGAATTTGCATAGCATTGGTAAAGAGGGATTTCTATGTTGACTAATCCTTACAGATGTGTGGCTGGTGACTAGAAATTCTTGAGTTTTTCAGTGAATTGTTGTCACTTCCCACAGTTTTCCTCAACTGTTCTGATGAATTTCCAGAGAGATTTCACAGAATTATTTGCGGTAATGCAGTATGAGATATAGTTGCCTGTGCCATACTGTATTTAGGCAATGAAACATCTTTATCTACTCTTGGGCAATAAATTATTATTTTTACTGAAGGTTGTGCATGACAGGAGATTATGTACCTTCTGCGAAGGTGTGAAGGTAACGAGGGAGGTAACGACCTGCTATGTCAGTTATAGTGATTTTTATAGGAACTAGAGTTAACTTAAATCAAGAAATTATGAAGGACTGTCTCCCTACACTCTTGAAATCTGCTAAGGTTTGTGCTTCTACTGTCTTAGAAACTGTTTTTGGTAGGCAGATTCCTATTGTAAAACTTGCTTCTTAACTGTGTTTGTTTGAAGGAATTATTATGATATATTTGGGGAGGGTGTATGTGTATGTCCCTGCATTATTTTATTTTATTTTATTGCATTTGTAATTTATTTTTCCATATGGGAGATAACAGAAAACACCTCTTGAGAGAGTTTTAGGGCATTTTGTGTTTTTTTAAATTCTCTGGCTCCTTCTCAGATTTGGCTGATGCTAAAACATCTGTGAGAATTTACTGCAATAAGACTAACTTTCTTTATTGATTTAAAAAATGACAGCAATAAATTTCCTTTAGGTTATATGTCTGTTAAACTTTGGGACTTCAGTAGGGTTAGTGCATCAGAAGAGGAATATTTAAGGAATTTCTGTATCTGCAGGTTATAAACAAGAACTCTGGTCATGAATGTACTATAGGTATATCCCTTTATTTACCCTTACCCTTAGGAGAAGCTGTATGGTATAATTATCTGTTTAGTTCAGATGAACAGCGTAGATAACACCTGATATAAAGATGTCTCTTTTTTTTTTTATTTTTTTATTTTTATTTTTTTTTTGTTCTCTAGCTGTATAAGCGCTGTCTTTGTTTCTTTATGTGTAAGGCCCTGAACAGATCCTGGAGCTGATAAAGTCAGTGGTCATGAAGTGTAGTTGCACTAAAACTTGTAGATGTCAAAGTCCTATTGAAATAGAAGAAAAGTTCCATAACTAAGTGGTTTTCGTGCTTTGCAAATGAATTTCATTGCTGGATTGGAAAGGCAAGCTCCCATGAAGATGAAGGAAAAGAGTTTTTCTCCACAATGAAGACATCTGATTAAGAGCTATTCATCCAAGCTCCCTTTAAGTGAATTGGGAGAAAAGTAAGTCAAAGGTATAAATGAATAATGGGTGCAAGTTGCTTGATGCAGGGAAAATCTTAAGTCGTTTTGATTATTTGCATCCTATAAATGATTCTAACTAGAGGGAGTATAGATTAGTTCCCCCGTGCAAGTCTGCACTATAGACTTCAGAAGCTTAGTGAGATGAATCTAGCTTTGCCACACCCATGTTTTTGTAATTTAATATCCTATTGAACTTTGATGTCATATTTGTCTCTACAAATTTTTGTTGGTGGATGTTTGATTATTTTTTTTTTCTAATATGACAGGCAACTCTTCAGTTTTTCAGTTCCAGTATTTTTTTGTTTTGTTTTGTTTTAAACTGTTCTCTTTGGAATGTAGAAAAAGTGTACAACCTTAATACTTCCCTGTTTTACTTCCTGAAGAGAATAAAAAACATTTTAGAAAAAAAGGGCTCACAGATTAATCTGTATTGAGTACAGAAAATGAGAGTCCACCTAGGAAGAGAAAAGGAGGGATGATATATAGTTGTTGATGTCATGGTAAAAATGCCATCTAGCATGGCATACACAAAGAGCTCACTGGAGCATTCAGGTATAAAGAGCTGGGCTGAATGCCTGCTAGGGGACTAAGTACTGCTGCCTCTGGAATATTTAATACATGCCTTGCATTTTCTCATTTCAGCAGTTCATATGAGCTATATCTAACCCCTAGGGTTTAAAGAGGGGAGGTTCATTCTAACTATCAAGTTTGAAGATTAACAGTCTTTTGAATTAGTGGATATCCCAAATGCCTTTGCCTTTATATGTGTTTTTATTGCTCTATAGTTGAAGTTCCACTTGGTTGCATAAGTGATTAATTTACTTAATCAGCTCTTAGTTCTGTATTCTATATGCAGTGCCAGCAAAATCCAGTTTTCCTTAGCCATTATGTCATTTCTGTTTTATCTTATGGCCATTGTATGTTAAATTTTCTTACTTATATTTTCAAAAACAGCTTTGTTAGGAGATTGATGCCTGTTAACTAGCAGTACCCTTTGACAGAAATTCTGTGGAGGGTGGAGGGTTTTGGAGTGATGATTGACTTTTTGTTATATCTTTACCTAGTCATTATTGACCTGCTTCACAGTGAGTAGGTCGATGCTGTCGATAAAGAGCTTAGAGGCTAGACACGTTCATTTAATCCTTTTGCACTTCTAACACTATAACAGGACTAGAAGCCTAGACTAGAGCTTGCTCTGCCAGAGTTTTTGACTCCTACTGCTTTTGAAGACAGGCCTGGGAAGAACCAAAAAGGGAAGATGACCTCTTTCCCCAGTCCTACTCTTTTCTAGATGATCTTTTCCGTTCTGGCAAAACTCAATGTTCATGCTTCACAGAGACCCAGAATAGAGTCAGCCAATGAGACAGCAAGTGGTTCTGCACATCTAAAATGGCATTGTGTGTTTACAGGTCACTGACAGTTCAGAAGCAAATGATCACAAAATTGTAAGAATCTATGCTTTAAACAGTTATGTGTAGTATTAGACAGTAGTCAAAGGTTACTACCACCTACCAAATCACAACTGAGAACAGCTTACCCTGTTCATTGAATGCCAAAAAGACAGTGATGATCACAACTTGGTTTTTATTCCATTTATAACTGGGGATGGCAGTGAGCTGCTAAAAGTAGGCATTTTTAATCTGCAAGTGCATACTACTTGTCACTGAGTTTTCTAGTGCTTTGCTGAGGAGCTTTGTTGCTTTTGGGCAAATTGCAGTAAGTGAACTGATTTTTAAAAGGATAAATGGATTTGTACTTAAAATCAGTCTTGAAGAGACATTTCTCCTTAAGGCTCTGTAGTTTGCAAATAAGTCCTGGAGAAAGGAGAAAGAGATAAGAGTGGACCTTCTGTCTTTATAATCTGAGAAGCTGTGTTTCAGGATCACAGAATGAACATGGAAGACTTCTCTTTTAATAAAGGCACTTAAACTAATTATTAACTTCTTTCATTTTGATTAAGAGTGAACAGGAGAATTAAAAAGGTTCTGTGTGTGATACCTGAAACTACCTTGCTAATAATTGGTGAATCTTGGTCCTATAGTTATCTCAAAGTCAATTAAAGTTAATTTATTTAATGATATTTCAAAGAATGCTTAATTGTGTGAAGGTTGTCTGATCATCTTTGTGTGAATTTGGCAGCCTTACAAAACGTTATAACAATGTGATGAAAAGTTTGGCAGAAGAGATATGCTCTACCCCCAAAAATAACATTTTGAGTTAAAAGCAACTTTGTATCGAAAACTCTTTCACCACAGGAAAAAAATAATAAAAAAAAAAAAAAACAGATCATTGGATTGCATGAATTGACATAGCCATAGCAACATCTCTGAGATGAAGATAATTTTTACTGTAGGAGCTGAGCTTCTTGCCTGAGCTAAGGGAAAAAAAAAAAAAAAAAAATACTTTTTCACCCTATAAAATTTCATTAGATGCTATACACCTGAGAGCAACAGCAGTTAAATTGTTTCAAACATAATACAAGTCCTCTTCACCTAGCATCTACTGTCTTTATGTTATCAGCAAACTGTATTGATAAAACATCCTCAGATTTAATAATGTGCAGAATGCCTCAGATAGCCAAGAGGCTTCTTCAGCATCATAGTAACATGAGATGCAATTTGGTTGTTTCCTGCCTCATGCTTTGCTTTAGCTCTCCTCAGATCATCTGCTACCTTACATACATCATTAATGTATTCACAAACACTGTGGAGCACTGTGAGACACTTATAAGCTCCTTTATAATGGTGCAAGGGAGTTCTTAAATTAAGAAAATACATTCATCATTTTGTTTTACCCCTTGCTGCTCTATTTCATAAGTCACTTTGACTTCTATTACAATTTTCAAACCCATGGCACCACAATTTCAGGAAAGAGGGCAGAATTACAATAGAGAATCTTAATCAAAAGACCTTGCAGAATATAATTTGAGATGTTTTTTTCTTTATCTTTTCTCCTGAAGGCATTCACTTGTGCTGTATAAACACACCCTTCTCCTTGCCAAAGGTTCTTGAAACTTGTATTAACTTCTCTGCTCTCTGATACTTTTTTTTTTTTTTTTTTTTTCCCCAAGAAAGCAATCCCTTGTCCATCTCTAAAGAGGGTCCCTTTAGATACAGTCATTCACGAGTCAGTCAGAGTCACTGGCACATTATAGGTACCTCACATTTGGTCTATCTATATCCTGTACTAGGAGAAATTGGGAAGCGGAAGCATTTCAGTTAGCAAATTGAAAACTTTAAATGCATGCTTCTATAATGCTTTTTTTTTTTTTTTTTCAATATGAAAGTGATTTCCAAATGCAAATTCAGATTTTATTTATTTATTAAGGACTCAATTCTTGCTGCTGGCAATGGAATTTCCTGGCACTGTGGAAAAAACCCTCAAGCCGCTTATATTTAGGAGCCTATAAATATGCTGATGGACGGACACATAACATCCTTCACCACTACAAGATAAAATTCCATATTAACAAATGTAAAATATTAAGATACTAGAGTGGCTATTTAAACAGGTTTTTGTACAGCTTTACGATTTTAATCAGAGACAACCACAAGAATAATCACGGCTAAGATAAGGTGAAGCATTTGTAATTTATGGTAACACATGTAAACAAAAAACAGATTGCAATTATTAGACACTTTTGTATATGTACAGTTCAATATTTTTATTTTTCTGGTATTTTATGCCAAATAAGTTATGTCACTACCAACATCATGTTTCTCATATTGCGTCATCTATGACTGCATTTGGCTCACACATACACAACACAACTCAAAGTCAAGTAGTGGAGTTACAACAATTTATGTTTACAAATACGCTCATTTTGTCTGTCTGTAACTGTACTACGTACACATTTATATGGTTGCTTAATACTGCACCCCTGGGCATTTCATATAAAAATGTTTCAGATTGCCAGTTTTATACATTCAATCTGACAGTCTTGCATTTTCAGGGCATAAGCTTGTGGAGAAAACATTTTCAGGAGATCAGAATCAGTTGACTGCTTTTTCCATTCCCCCATTTGCTTCAAAAAGCAGCCCGGTAGAGCTACTACACATGCTGATGTGTCGTCTGGTCTGCCGAAGTATGTAGAAGGCTTCTGTTGCAAGCTGCTGGTCTCCAGCATAGTGATGTTTCTTTAGTACAAGTTGCTTCTGAGTTGCTGTTGACAGTGATGAAGCCTGTTGTGCATTAGAACTATCTTTTGATTGATCTTTTTGAAAAATCAGAAAATATAAAGATTAGTAAAGCCATTGGACATATCTACGTTTTTTGTTGTTGTTGTTGTTCTAATTTGGGGCTTTCAAATGAAGCCTTGAAAAGACCATTTCCACTTGAATTAAATAAAGAATACTCCTATTTCCTGCAGACTGAGCATTTGAACTCAGCTACCATTGTTATGATAGCTGTGTCCCTCATCTGATTTCTAAAGGTTAGTTTGTGTTATCTTTATCTCTGCAGAGATTTCCTAGGAAGGATCATGACATGGTTCAATGATCACAGTGGTATTTTTCCTTTTACAATTTGTAATATTAAAAAATACCAGAAGATTACTGTATAGACTCTATCTATGTCCTTTACTATGTACAAAGAATAGCACAATTGTAGTTGTCCATTGGTGTGCAGTGATATGAAACATGAGCAGGATTTGAAAAGGTAGCACTGCCACAAGGAATCTATGAAAAAAATGATACATATGCATCAGATATAGTGTTCTGGTAATGTCCTGTGGCACTAGTTTTCATCTCCGAATACAATGATTAATTAGCAAATAACTGTGAAAAACTCCGTTAATAATGTCATTTTGTTTGTTCATTGTACTGGGACCTCAAATCATTGAAATACAGTTTGTTAAATACTTATCTGAGTGACGATTACATTTGAGTACTGGGTATTTCCATTGTACCTACTCAGAACTTTAGATCTTTAAGTGACTAAAATTGGTAATGATTGTTTAAACATATGGCCAGAAAAGTAAGTATTGAGTGTTTTTTTTTGTTGTTTTGTTTTGTTGTTTTGTTTTGTTTTTCCCCTCGTTCATGAGACTTGCATAGGTGTTGTATGCACTGAAAGCTTAACTGTAGAGAAACTATATTGAAGTATACATGGACTGCAACATCTTGTTGTTGCATTTATATTTAGACTTGGGTTCTCCTTGAATAATTTCTGATGTAGGTTTAAATCCTACAGAATATTTTCAGTCTAGACTTTCATTTAAAAAAGAATGCATAGGAAAATTATCGTTGTATGTATACACAAAGTTTCTTGATTTTTGTAGAGACATCTCAAGAGAAGTACAGCTCGAAGAATAGATATGTATATACATAGAAGGTGTCCCAGAAAAATTAATTACTGTGGGGAGGAGGGCTTCTGGCATTAGTGAGGAGGACACCAGCTTTTTGCTTCAAGCAGAACAACTGATTTGGGTCACTGGTGACAGAAACTCTTAACGGGATCCCATCCTGAGCCCATTAAAATCAATGTCGTAGTGTCACAACTTAATTGGAGAACGGATGAGGCTTCTGGTGCCGTACTCCAGTGCCTATGTGGTGTTAGGTCTGACAGCTCATCACGATTTTCCTTTTTTCAACTCTGCAAGTACAAAACAGAATAAGCTTGCTACAGTATGTGTTAACAAGCCTAATGTTCTTAAGTTAGTTATTTCACTGCAGTGTGATCCTCTCTATATTTAGAAATCTTTAATGACTATTACCATCTTTGTGTATTTCTGTAATCAGAATAATTTGATAAGCTCTAGTGTCATTCTGCCAGTTTGTTTTGTGTGCACATGACATGAGTAACTTCACAACTTATTTTTGAGAGGTAGGGTAGTAGTGGTAACGTAATTGTCTTCCTGTGCAGACATCGTCAGTGCCTTTAGTGTGGGCAGCAGTTAGAACTGGGAGCAGCCACTTTAAAGACGAACACAGCTTGTGAGAGAGAAAACTTAAGAATTCCTATACAATTTGTCAAGAGGAGCAAAAGCAGTATTTTGCTTTTAGGTCAGGAATATCCTGATCCTTCCTTCCACAGAACAGGCCGGTAGGTGAGCAAATTACAGGCTGCTGGATGCTTGGTTACTACCCACCTGGTGTCCCTGGGCTTGTTTTGACCAACTGGGTTTGTTCTGTATGAGGCTGATGGGCAGCGTGGAGCACTAGGAGTGAGCTTTTTACTGCATCTCAGCTTGATACCAAAAATTAGGCTTTGTAGATTTGTCTTCAACCCCACCGGGAGCTCTGTTGAGAGGATGTGGTTTTGGTTTCCTTTCACACTTTAGTTTTTCCTTTCTTGTCATTGGCATGGTTTTTAAATTGTTCTGTGCCCTTTCTTTTTCCTCAGGAGGAGACGCTGTGCTGTCTTTTACTCCTATATTGATTATTCCATAAAGTCTTCCCCATGAGTATACTGGCTTAAATCCAGACACTCAGGGGTTGAAGATAATGTGGTATTTTGTTCTAGCTTATTGATAGTAACAGTTTACAGCATATATTTTAGGTACTCATGGAAAAAAATAAATAAAAACACTAAAAAAATAAATTGCTAAAAACTATTCTGACAGTAAGTCATAACCAGGGGAAGAGCTGGACGAAGTTAGGCAGTCATTGGAGAATTGATTCTACTCCTATTAGCTGAATATTGTGCTTTACAGTAGATGTTAGAAAGGGAAGGATGTATATTTGTGTGGTCCTGAAGCAGAGAGGATGACAGTCTAATGACAGTGTATATTAGCAACATTTCAGTGCACAATGTTATTAGCACCATATGCAATAGCACATCATTGTAGCTGATCCTGTGTTTGTGTGATTTACTTCATGTTTTACCATGGTGAGATTTGGCCTGCTGGGGCTGCAGTTTTCTGTGGTGGTAGATCTGAACTAAAGGTACCTTACTTCGAAAAGGTGGTGCTCTTCTCCCTTCCCCAGCCTGCGGCACAGACTGAGCTGGATCTGCAGACAATCCAAAAAGAAAACATGGTTAAATTTTCTCTGGGTCAGCAGCCTGATCTGACTGACCACAGGCTTGCTAGATCTGGCACAGTGGAGATAGCTGTACAGACATGGGTGGCCACTGCAGGGAAAGTCTCCTTTTGGCAGTCCACAGTGAGACTGGATTAAGTGTAGAATGAAACTTCTCTCTGTTTGTTATTAAACAAACCCTGCAAATGATTAGATCCCAGTGTAACAATTACTATCTCTATTAGTAATTCTAAAATTCTAAAATTAGTATTCTGTAAACATACAGATAAGCTATTTTTGTGTACCCATGTGTCTCTTTCTGTCGTTTTACATTAATGATATAAAACCTTAACTGATAGTGACTGCGGATATCTATATAAACAGCTGTAAATCTAGGCAATACCTATATGTTTCTGTTGATTGAGGTAAGGATAGGGTTTCAAGATTGATAATAAAACTGCATAGCTATGAAATTCGTCCGATATAGAGAATCCAAGTAAGCATGACTTTAAAAAAAAATAAAAATAAAAATAAAAATCTGGTATATGCACAAGTCTAAAAATGAACTTACGATCTTTTGCTCTCTTGGACTAGAGGGGACTATAATTCTGCCAGTATTATTTTGCATATTCCACTTTTCATTGTAGGTGTACATAGATTTCTGCAATCTGTTATGGCTTAATAGTGAAACATAAATATTGAAATATTGTTTTTTCAACAACTTTCTTTCTACATTAAGAATATTTAATTTGCCTGTTTTGTTCTTAAGACCGCCCGAAGAGCAATGTAAAGAGTATTATACGTTTGGAAGAGTATTATACGTTCAGATGATCCTGAACCTCTTCTAATTAGATCTGAATGTTAATGAGTATTGCATATTTATAGGTTGATGTATTAGCAAAGAGGAGTGTTATACATCATTTTCCACCTCTAGTTTTACAGCAGGTTTGATGTGTATAAGTATGCTGCCTTTTGTGTTATTTTTATTTTTTGTGGGATTTTTTCAAAGCATTCACTCCACGGAGTATACTACAGTATTTGAGCTAAATGATTTCTTGGGGAAGTGCCCATCAGAGTTGGTGTTAAGCCAGGTGGAAATGTAAGGTGGAGAGGCTGCAGCAAGTTCACAGCTGCACTTCTGAATTACTGAGGGGCATATGGTTGCTTTCATTAAGAAGCACCATCAAAAAGTCCATTCCTGTTCCAGAAAGCTTGCTTAATTATATGGTGTCTCTTTCCTGAAGACTCATATTGAGTTCACTTTTGTAGCCTGTGGCATATAGGTATATAGTTGTATACTTTCTCTTCTCAACTAAATTTGCTGCTAAAAATTAAGAAAAAATCTTCCTGCTTCTGTCCCATTATAAATTGAAATTAATCAGTATCATTTCTGACTTAATCCTATTTGAGTAGTTTTGTATGTGCTTTTATACTTTGAGAGTATTGCAGAGAACTAGCTTTCTAAAATTTAGTTTATTGATAAAACCTTGTAGACTAGTTCTACAAAGAAAAATTATTTTCTTAAACTTTTTTTTTTTATTGAGAGTGGTTTGGATTCTGAATACTCTGCCCTGTCACCTCTTGGAGCTTGGGGTAAATGTTAATCCCAGATGCTTAACCATAGTTGCCAACAATTAAAACTTCAGGTGCAAGCACAGAGGTTATTTTAAAATACATCACTGCATAACAGAGTACCACTGCAGCTATGGCAGGGCAAGCTTTGGTTAGCAGTGTGTTGGTCATTTCTCAGTGCTCTAGAACTTTCTTCACTAAGAGTTGTGTTCTCTAAGAAGCTCAGAAGAGTTGAATTTACCTCTGTGCTGGAGAAAGACTTTCCAGAAAGCTGCCTGGTCTACTTGTTGCCTCTTGTAGAAGCGGTGTTCTCTACCACAGGTTTCAGTATTATGGGATTTAACCAAAGGTTTTCAATTTCTTGACTCTGTGGAGGGTGAGCAAGAACAATCTTCACAACCTGCACTACCTTGGTGTGACATCATGAAGCTTTTTTCCCAGCCCTATCCCTATTCAGATTGAAATTAAGCAGAGTTGAGTAGTTGTTGTAGGAGATTTGATTGTTGGCTGTAACTGGATATTGCAACCCATTACAAGTAGGATATAATAATTACTGTCTGTAACTTGATCTGTATCCAGTGGGAGAGCATAGAGAGACCAATGTTTCTTTTAATGTTTAGTCTGTAAATGCATTTATTTGAAGAAAATATTTGATATATTGAAGAAAACCGAGGTAACCTCTTGAACTCAATAATAGAGTGCTGGACTATGTGATGTTTTTCTTATAATAATTTAAATAAGGATACACTGAAGGCTTAGTTAATAAAATGTATGTTTCTCTTACTATATGTTATAACTTGTTTTATACTTTATATGAATTTTGCTGATAAGTATATCCTGTTTTGGATTTGGGGAAATTTCTGTTTGGGGATTCTCACTAAACCCAGGTTAGACCCATTTTCCGTACATCTTAAGACATCTTCTCATATGGAGCACTGGTTTGGCTCTCACACTACCCTTCTGTGACTGTATGTAATGACCACCTGATTCAAATAAATACTAGGATTTTTTCTTTTAAATAAAGGGCACTCAGTAGCCATTTGCTACAAAGACTACTTTAGACAGAAATAAAAGGTTAAACTATTATTATTTTTTTTCTGTTTAAGAACAGAATATGTAAAGCAAGAGCAGAGGGAATCCTTCAGCCATTTCCCATGCAGGAGGAAAGCAGTTTAGGATTTTTTTTCCTCTCCCTTTTCCATTTCTTGACAGAAAGAAAAGCCAGCCAGTGTTAGAGAACCTTGTGTAATTTCTGTACACAAAAATTTATGGCTGCTGGCACTTTTCTTAATAAATCACATACCTGAAGTAAATAAATATTTAACTTAGTCAAACCCCCTGTGGTGGAAAAGAAAAACTGAGACAATTATTCTGTTTAACCAAATGAACTGATTGTTTTATCGTTAAACCAAACTTTATATCTCTTTTGGTGAAAGCATATATTATTAGAACAGTTGAAAATGAAAAGTCTGCTTTCCAAACTGCTCTAATGAATTCAGTTCATGTTTTTCCTTGAAAAGCTTCAGTCATTGAGACACTGCTATGTACACAAACGTAGTAAAATACTACATTATTTTATTTTCAGTGTCACAAGATTTGGACCATGAATGTGAAATTACACATACATATGCACACAAACACAGAAACAGACTGATCGCACAGTAAGAATATTAGGATGCATGCCACGCATTCTTTGATAACTGCTGGCACACGGCTTCAGCACATGAATTTGAGTTCCTAAAACCACCTGGTAGGTTGAGTTGAAAAACCTTTTGAAAAATACATCAAAAAGTTGCTATGGCACTGCAGGGGATACTTACGCATAGAATAAAGGAACTAGTGTAGTGTTCTGTTCAGCAATTCTTCACCAACAAACAGTTCTGAATTCTAAAAGTATTTTGACACTTCTATGTTAAAACACTACTTAGTGTTGTTTAGTGTTAGCATTTTGGTGTATCTTTTTTAAAGTAAAATCAAAGCCAAGCACTTAGTATAGATTTCTTTCCTTTTTCTTCTGCTTCTTTAAAAATATCATGTGAAAAGTTTCAGGTAAATTCTCTGGTTCCACTCCTGGAAGGCAGTGTGACCAAAAGACACTGTGCATGCTTCTGAAACATATTCATCTTCTGCAGTCTTTAACAGAATTATGATTATTTTGTAGGGAAACTCCATATATTAAAGTTGTTTTGAGACTGAAAGGAACAGAATTACATGGCTGTCTCGTGGGACTGTGTATTTCTGTCACTGACTGTAGATAGACTTTGTATAAGTCCAGTTTGACACTGGCATGAGGAAGAACTACAGGATTTGGATCTGGCATATCTGGTAGCCCAGATTATTTGCACTGAAATTATATAAAAATAATAATAATAATAAAAAAATCAGTTTCTGTGCTTCATTGATAGCTGCAGAAAGTATAGTATTATTGAGACATTGTTCTATGTCTGTGCAAATTGCAGTTTTGCTTCTACTCTGGCATACCTAATTTTTTTGGAGGTTACATTTGACTCAAAATTGAAAATATAAATACAAAAAAAGTAAAAAATATCAAATCTGATTGAAATGTCTTTTTCAGACATAAATAACATGATAATCAGGTAATTTGAAACTGCCTAGTAACAAAGGAAGATATGTTCTATAATATTATGAGATCATATCTGTATTCCAAGCTGTCATTTATGTTTCAGTCCTTTCTTAAAGTAAATCAGTATAATGTACTGACTCATCCAAGAACCATCACAATATTCTTGATGCATGAAATGACTTCTGTGAACAATGGGAACACTGTGTGATATGGCCATGTAGCAGACAGGAAAATAGAGAGGAGCTGAGACCACCTAGTGAAATCCCACTAGCCTCATTCTTCCAAAAATTAATAAACATGACAAATAATACATTTTGGCATAAAGTTTACTTTTTTGAAGAAGTCAAATGCATTTTTTTATTATATATCAGCTGCTGGTTGTTTATAGAAGACAATTTTACTGGACATTTTAAGCAAGAATCATAAAATTTCAGTGTCAGGTAGTAAGTATACTGTTCTTAACCTTACTGTTCTTAACCTTAGGGAACCTAAGTAGTTGCCAACATGTTTTCAAAAGGGATGGTGAAAAGGAAATTTTGTAAAACGGGAAGCATTTTTTATGAAAGACTCCTTGAAATGCTTTTCCCCCAGTAGACTTTTCTAATTTCCATTTATTCTTTTCTGTTAATGTACCATGCTTTGTATGGTTTATCTCAGGTTCCAAGTGTAGTATCTTCTTTTAAATTTTCTTTAACTGCTGAGTGCACAGTTTGAACATGTGAAGTATTGTCACTACAGAGCTGGCTTTCTAGATCTCACTTCATTTAGTTTTCTCTTTTCCAGTTTTTCATCATGGTATTTAGTAATGTTGGAATCAGGAAAAAAAGTGTATTTGCAGAATTACTTTCATGCTCCAGGTCAAAATAATATCACATGCTGGTGTTACACAGTTTACAGAATTCTGTTTTATCGATGCTGTTATCTTTGTCAGCTGATCTATACGTCCATCAAACAGGCTGTTTGGCAAGACCCATTTTCCACATGAGTCCATTGATAGTGTTCATCATGTTTGCGTTCTTTACTTGCTATTTCTCTGCGTGTTAGAGTGAACTTGAAATCCACAATCAGGTGAAATTATGCTTCTTGTTAATCAGAAGAGAATCTAGGACCTAAAGCTTTTTCTAATTAAGTAGCCAACATCACACAACTATCTCATTATTTAGAGCATCGACCCACTTGCAAGATTTAACTGTCTTTTAAAATGATGCCAAATTCAATTGAATGATGGTCTGAAATTTGAGAGAGATGTTTTCAAACCATTGTTTAAGGGGTTCTCAGACCAAGGTTTTGAGTGTGGAATCCATTGTGGATATAAATAAAGCAATCATCCGAAGTTCAGTAAGCTAATAATTGTTAATAGGAACACTAATGTGAAGACTGTAGGGCAACAATTAGCGCCCCTGACAGCTGTCATATGGAAGTATCATCAGTTGTAAAGGACACTTGCATGTTCCTCCAATAATGACAGCAGGCTTTCTATGGTTCCTGGCATCTCTCCTCCTCCTTGCAAGAAAATTTATGAGGATTATTAAAGAAAATAATTTGTGGTTGTGTATATTTATTTATTTTTTAGTAGAGAGAATAATAGATTCTATCAGGATGAATGCAATCAACCTAAAGTTACTGCACCACTTTACATCCTCTCAACTGTGGTGTACGAATAAAGAATGAATATTAGTATTTACATGTGTAAACCAAACTGTCATCTTTATATGAATTATTGGTATAACCTGCTATTAACAAGATGTTTCACACAAGTTGCAATGACATTATTTTTGCTTCCTTGCTGGCATCTGGAAAACTTTAGGACTGTGATTATTATGTTTGTATTATATTTACATACTCTCTATTGATCCACATGAGGCACTACTGGCTCATATTTCCAGTCTCTCCTGACACAGTTTCTTACAGCTGACAGCAAAGCATGGTGCCTAGAAACGTAAAAGAAATCATTATGATATGTAAGTTTATGCACTAACCTTGTAGTCTAGCTCAAATTTACATTCTGCTCATCATCTTGTCACACCGGTCCTCCTACTGGAGCACCCTACAAAGGGATTGAAGTCAGCATAATTTCCTCTTCACAAGGTAAGAGTTGTACTGAACAGCAAATGTCTTCACAGAGCATAGCTTTTCATGGAGCATGATCATTAGCAGTTGTTCCCATTAAGTTATCTTATTTTCTACTTCCAGTTTTATATCAGAACAGCCATGTAATTGATCAGATCTGTGTGGTGATGTTCTGGTGGTGTTTGGATCAAAATACAGATTTCCTGAGTAAAATGAGACTCTCAGGTCTGAAGGTGATGCTTTGATATCTTCTTCTACATGACAATTGTACTGACAACATCATTACTATTAACGCTCTAACTGCTAGTGCAGAGTTTAAGATGCATCATCTTCTGTGACTTTCTTTAAAGTCACATATTTATTCTGTGGAAATGTTCAAATTATTTCAGGATGCTGCAAGTAAATAATGGCTTTTTAAATTCTAATAAGCTAATTAAATAAAACAGAAATTCTGAAACCTCCACAAGACTGATAAAAAATGAAAATGCTATTTCTAGACAGGCATCACATAGCCTTCACTTAAAAATCTCTGTGCGTACTTTTAAATTGAAATTGAATACAATTTATTTTTAAAGACAGAAAATTAAATATAATAATCTAAAAAAATAAACTAGAAATCATCTTTAATCATTCTTTCAAAAGAAACAAGAATGCATTCTCTCATACATAGACTGTACTATTGTTCTGTCCTATTTCAACCCACATGGCCAGAGAGAAAGAGAGTGCACGATCAGAGTTTCATAAATAGGTAAAGCTTAATTTTTTTTCAGTCTCTCTCCTTTCAGTGCTCTTCGGAATTGAATCCATTAGGAGCTAAACAAAGCACATCTGTGTTGTTCTCCCTACTGACCATCAGCATACAGTACATTCAAATATTGGAGCCAGAAGGCGCTTTACAAAAACAGCTTTCAAGATGTGCTCTTGAAATGCATTTGTGTACTCATTATGCAGTGCTATCTTTTGTCAGTGGGGAATTCTGTAAATAAAGCACGAAGGTCTAATATTGCAGTAGCTGACAGCAGTAAAGTAAACTAGAACAGAGGCCCCGCGGGACGGGGGGGGGGGGGCCGTGGGGGGGGCCCGGGGGGGCCCGGGGGTAACACTCTACTACGGAGTAAGCTGTGGGTGGAGAGTG
>CM021700.1:78764220-78921963 GCA_011074415.1 Stictonetta naevosa | reverse complement strand
AAAAAAAAAAAAAAAAAAAAAAAAAGTATAGAAGTATTTTGTTATTTTTGCAAAACCTTGGAATATTTAAAGAGGTTCTGCAGGAAGAAACACAGTAGTTTGTTGTCAAACCTTTTACATTTATAATCTTCTGCTTTAACTACCCTATGTTTCACCTGTTTGAGTAAAACAACTATTTTGCATCAGTATATGCAGTTGGAAAGAGATGCATGGAATTTACAGTCCTTTCTGTTCCCAAACACGAAAGAATTGTTAATCCCACAGTCCCACTGTGAGGTTGGTATAAATGAGTTTTGTAATTCAAATTCTCTAGGTGAAGAAAACAAAATGGGTACTTGAATATTTTGTTGACGTTCACGGGACTCTTAGTGAAAATTTGGGGTTTAAGCAGTCTACTAGACTATCCTTGCTTTTGAAACATTGTCTTCTGGCATCAAAAGCAATGGTTGCCAATTATAAAATTATTATTGAAGTATCATGGTTTTATTCCAAATACAATGAAAAATAAATAAATGAAAAAACTTAGTACAGATGCATATATTTGTTTTAACTACTGCTTTGAAAATGAAATTTGAAGGTTGGCTGTTACATTCCAGTATTGTTGGATGACATCCTAAGAAAAAAAAAAGTGTTGTTATTTCTATTTGTAAAACAGTAACATGCAATAAGCACAGAGCATGAAATAACACTACGTTTTCAGAATATTGAAACACTTTAAAACAAACAAACAAAACAAGTGCAGCGTTGTACTTTGGCTTTTCAGAGAAATGCTTGCTTAAAAGTACTCACCTTTTAAACACCTAGTTTAAGAAGGAAACATTGTGATGAGATGAACTTCTTTTGTACAGGCAGTGTTCATTAGAGATCTTAGAAAGGTGGACTGCTTCTACTGCATTCACATGAGTGAATCTAACAGGACAGGAATATCCCTGTAGCTTTTCAGTGCTGCTACCCTATTTTTATACTCAGTAAATGTGCTTTTACTGAACCTAACAATAATATGTATTGGAGGCTGTCTTACAACTGGGCATTGAACTTCACTTTTTCAGACCTTTGTTGGTGGGACACTGGTTTCTGGATTGCTATTCTGTTAGCATGATGAACTAATTGACCTAGCAGGACTCCCTGTGGAATAGCAGCTTCTGCTTAGATCATCAGGAGTACAATTTGTTGTTTCATTTCCTCTTCAAGTCCCATCAGGGAAATTGAATTGTGAAAAGACTACCTACTGGGAGCATTCAGTCCTCATGACTGAATAAGTAACTTTATTTATTTTTTTTTTTTGGTACTGTCTTAATTAACAACAAAAAAGAGACTTTGTTATGAGGGAGTCTGCTGTGATTCTGATACAGATGACTAACCACAGTTATAGAAGCACTTGATCCACATGGCCTCCTGGAGGCTGGGGGCCCTGTGCAGGTGCAAAGTTAACACAAAGCTTCAACAAGCTCTAAGTGCTTCATTCAGGAGAACTTGTCAAGTGTTACTAGACCATCACCAAGCCTGAAGTCCACAGGTATTAGCTGTTTAGCAAAAACATTCCGGGGTGAGAGGTCTGGCTTGTCTAGACTTTTAATTAGTAACATTAATTAATGTTAATTGCTTAGAGCCGTTCGTACTTATCTGTGAAAGTAGACAGGTCTTTGGATTTTCAGTGCCATGACATCGTAAAATAGTGATGTGATTTTAAGATTAAAAACGGTGCCTGGAGCTTTTTATTAGCAGGAAACGTGTACTTCTCTTATTTATCGTATTCCTTGGCAATATTCGGATAAAATATGCTGAAAATAAATCTGTTTAAATTTTAATTTTGCCTTACTAGACTTATTTTTCCCCAGCCTTTTGAAGTTCCCTTTTGTGTACAGGTAAAAAGGAGTGAATATGGTAGCTGTTCACTAAAAGGAACCATTTCCATGTTTTTCTTAAGGAAACAGGTAAATAAGTTCTCCTTTTTGAAAGTTTAATGCTGATAAGCTTTCTCAGGGTACCACGATACAAAAGAAAAGGTCTAGGAAAAATAATAATGCAGGAAGCTCTCTCTTGGTGGGGAAGCAGTTTCTTCAGTGTAAATGTTCTCAGTATTCTCAGTTGTAAAATTTAGTATTTTGAAATAATAATAAGTTTGAAATTATAGCTGTAGATTTACTGTAGGTTGCTTAAGGCCCAGCAAAGATGGCTTTAGAGGAGGTTTACCTGTGATATACAAATCTATTTTCACAGTAAAATGAAAGTCACAGGGAGGATTCAAATTTTATGTTCATTCAACACAGGTTTGTACTGCTAAACTGTATGTTCATTCATATGAACTAAAATGATTTTACAGTGTTGTGTGGTTTGGAATTCAGCATGAGTAACAAGATATCCCCTGCAGCTCTTTGAAGGAAAGCTCTTCCTTCATAGAAGAAGATAGAACCTACCTCAAAAAAAATAGAAAGACAGTAGCAGCCGTCTTAATTTTATCTATTTATTTATTTATTTATTTATTTATTGCTTCTGTGTCTGAATTTGGTCTTTGCTAATGTTACATTAAGTTCAGAAGTGAAATAACGCTTTCATTTTGGTCAGAAAAATATAAAGCAGAGGTGGCATCAATAAACTTCCCTACCTTTCGCTATTTACTCTCCCTATGCAATTTTGTAGTCTTTTCACATGATTTCTGAATGTTAGATGTGAACAAACACACACACAAAAAAATACTGAAATACCTCCTGAGGACACTTAACTCATCCATTGCCATAAGGGTAAAGTGCAGCATACCAAGAGCTGTGCTGGGGAAAGGAGAAGGTAAATGGGGCAATGCAGCACCGTGGGTCCAGGAGAGCTGAGATGGTGGGCAAGGCTGCCCTCATCTTCACTTCTGGAAGGGTCCTATATTTTGAATACTCCTGGAGAAGAGAAAATACAACTATCTTCAAAGGCAAAGAGTAAAGACACAGGTTAGCTTCTGGAATATATTTTTATTTTGCCACGCATATTGGTCATGACTAAAAATCAAATGTGTTTATTTGGATGTTATAGCTTAAGGGAATACCATTAACAGAAATTTGTAGATAGTCATTCTGTTGGTTTCATGCTAATTCTCTTTCCTTTGAATTCCTGTGTTTCGTCCATAAGATATGCAGATACTTCAAAGCAGAGATATATCAGATTTTTTTTTTTGGTTGAAAAGGCTGGAAAGCTGCTTATAGTGCAGAAGACAAGATAAAAATTTTCTAGAGTTTAATTAGCACTGGCTGTTGTGTATGGTGTTTTTTTGTTTGTTTGTTCTTTTTTATTGCTTATGTTTGCAAATGGGTGTGTCTATGCTGCTCTGTTTCTGTGCCTCTAAACACCCTCCAACAATGCAGTGCACAGCTTTCAGTGCTGCACTGGTTCCTCTGTATTTGGAGCATTTGGCTAAATGTATTTTCATTCCAATTTGTGGTATATATGAGGATCTGTGAATACAACCCACTGGAAATTATTCTTTTCAAAAGATGCAAGCATCTGAAGAAGTTAATATTTGGTCATACTGAAAGACTTCTCTGCTTGATTTTCATGGAATTATATATGTACCGTTAATCATGTTTTTTACTTAAAAACATTTTACTAGCTTTTTTCTTTTTTTAATGTTTGAACGGAAATTACATAAAACATGCTATTTCTTTGGCTTCCATATAAGGTATAGACCTTTCAGAGATTATGCTTATAGAAAATTATACTGATAACTGCAATCTTACTGTAACCAGTAGACCTCTGGTTTTAGGAAATTCGCCTCACTTCTGTTAATATTATTAGGCTTTTCCACTCTTACAAATTGGTACCTCACTGTCATTACCTTTTCATGAAGTGTACAAGCTAAGTCCTCTGTTGATCAACTGATTCAATGTGTTCTAAGATCTTAATTTTAGGCAAGCTGAGTGAGCAGTTCTAGAAATCTATTTACAGATCTGTCCTAAACTGATCAGTTGGAAAATTTATATCGAATAATAATTTATATCAAATAATTTCCTTTTTCATTTTATGAAGGTTGGTAATCTTTATTCACTAAGATTGCCTGCTATACTCTTTGCAGAGGATATTGTGTGTGTGTCTGTGTGTATACAGAGATATAGAAATACGTGTGTATAAAACATATGTACACACAGTTTTTAACATGTGGAGGAAGACTTTTGCCTATATTAAGTTATTTATCAGTTGTATAAAAGATTCATTATCTCTAGGTTCTGTGCTGCCAAATAAAAGTAATGATCACAGTTTCCATGCAAATAGATTAGCAATCCAAAATACCCCCTTGAGATCTGCAGTTCCTCAGGCTCAGGCCACTGGAGAACCGTTAGACATTTGAATGAAGAACGATGTCTTTAAAGCATAGTAACTTGTCCTTGATCCTGGATGCTCCTGGCATGACTGATCTTGGTAAAATTAAGGGAACCCATCATGTTGCTTAGAGTTACCTTGGCTGTGCCTCTATCCTAAGTAGTTGTATTCTAAATATATCTGTGTGTGCTGGAAAATCCTAACTGAGATTGAGAATCTGGCTAGTAGTGCTGCACTGTTTCTAATTAAGATCTTGTACGTCACTTCTATGATACCCTGACTGAGCCATAGAGACTTCCCTTTTTGTTAATTAGTTCAGTTCACGCTGCATCCAGCATGGTTGGGTTATACAGGCATGCAAAAAAAAAATAATAATAATAAAAAAAACTAAAATAGAAGAAATCTTAAATGTAGGGCATTTTGATAAGCATTAATATTGTTGCATATATGTTGGCATTTTCCAAAATCTTTTTGTTGCTTTTACTTTATGTTTTGCATGCCTCAGAAGAAATCTGCTGTTGAAGTTCTGATATAATTGTTTTTTGATTTATGCCAGTTATTTTCAGGCGCCAGGATAAGAGGAGAGTAAAACATTACAAAAGAAAAGTAAAGGCAAATACTTTCTATTGTATAAGAACAGACATTAATATAAATAATGCTATTAAGAAATCCAGTATACTTATGCACGCAGGAGGTTTTGTTGCCAAAGAATTTCATATTCAATTTTCATTTTATTTTTCTCTTACATCAGATACTTTGATCAAAACAGGCAGCTTGCCAAATAGCTTTTTATCTTATAACAGCAAAAAATAATGTAAAATGTGAAGTAATTAAATTTGAAGTACTCATAATGAGGTGAAGAACCATATTCAAGAGGTGCTGGGAAGTGAATTATGTATGCGTGTTCATGGGATACTTGCGCTGCCTTCTGTGGCAGGTATTTGTGTTCCTCTAAGGTCAATGTTAGTTATAATGAACGTTGCCAACTCTTTTTTTGATTCAGATGTTTAATGTTTCCTTTCTCTATTTTTATAGCAGCATTGTTGTGGATTGCTATGCTGATCATTTGAAAAAGAGGTTAAATGAGAAGTTCGTTTACAATGCCTAGAAAAGTGTATTAGAAGTTGCAGCCTCCTTTCCTATAAAGTCTTGTTAAGGTAATTTTACAGTCCTCACAAACTCATCTGTAAAATAGGATTGCCTTCCTGCTAAAAGAACGCTACGATGTAACTTTTAAAAAAAGGATTTTTGTGTGAGTGGTATTGTGTCTGAGAGGACTTTTAACACACTACGTAGCCATCTGTACAATGTAGCTTGTCATTACTGGGTTCTGCTTTTTATAGCATTCTGCCTCAGGAAATTTTTAAATATTTGCATAGAGAGCATTAATAGTAACTTGCATCCTGATGCTGTATTTGTGTGATTCTGAAGTGAGTCATCTGTATGCAGCGCTAGCTTGAGTTCCTATAATTGCTTCATCCCGTGTTTGATATAAGAGATAAGAGAATATTTCAAGCCAGGGGAATTCCCCAAAATTGCCCTCCCCTTATTAATTGCAAGTTATTTCTCAGTTAGAATTGCCTTCCTCTCTTGTACCACAATGAGGCATTTTCTTATTGTAAATTTTGGAAATATTTTTGGAAATAGCTGTGGTTTCATATGGAAGAGAAGGCAGGCATCATTTGGAGCAAGATTTTACTTAGTTGTCACCCATCTGTTTTTCTCAATTCAGTAAAACTTGAAGTTCAGTTTTAAAGGATTTTTATGGCTTGGCTTGCTTGTTTATTTTTCTGGCTGCAGGATGCACCCTACCCTCTGGCCAGGGGGTCAGCCTGCTTCCCCAGGGCTTTTGGCAGTCTGGTAGGAAGCAGCGTCTTGTGGCTGGCCACCAGCATGGGTGTCATGGGAAGCAATGTTGTGAGGTTACAGAACTTGGGGAAGTTGAGAATTTTTTTATTTGTCAGAGTAACTCCACTACATTGTCTCCATTCAGATGTACTCAGTCTAAGAATTTTTTTCCTTGAGGCTATCGCTGGTATAGATAGGAGGGTATGGGAGGCTTTTGACCAAAGAAGCAGCCCCACACCAGGGATTGCAATTTTCATAAATAAGTCTTGTATAGGTGCTTGTTTAATGTTACTTGATCATCAAATTCAGTGTACCTGAATCTAGGCAAAATGGGTAGACATCTTTGAACCTTTCAGTTGTAATGATCTGCTAATTTTTATTCACTTCCATGAACATTACAAGTGCTTATTCAAACCTGAGATACCAAACCTCAGAGTTATTTTATTATTCTCTATTAGCACTTAAATGCCTAGTGTATAGACACTTTGGTCATAAACAAATAAAGAATCTAAATGGCATTATTGATGTAAAGATAGGACAGTTTCCTTGAGACATTATTGTTGCAGATGTATTTACTGATATTAAGTTGATTTCTACTGATTTTTGGGCAGGGTTGAAATAAAAGTAGTTTTTGAAGTAGAGGGGAGATACGCAAACACAAAAGGAGTTTAAATCTGTTTCACTAAATTAGCAGCAACTGTAAGTTTAAATTTCATTGTTGGAAGTACAAATAGATATTACTGCTGTCATTACTTGATTTGTGGCATGTAAAAAGGGAGAGTGCTTAAGCAGGAAATTGTCCGTAGTTCATGCAAAGTAGTATGGACAGACAGAACTGTTCAAACGTTTTTTAAACTGTGAGAAAGAAATTTGTGACTCTGTGTGTCTTCTTTTGTTTAAAATGTTTACTTGTTGCAGTTGTCCTGCAAGCTTTGGCTTGAACCGAACAGATTTCTTTGCTGCCTCTTTGGCCACTCTTAGGCAGGTCCTGTTCCCCTTCAGTCTGTGTCACAGCTAGTCAGTACCCAGAAGATTCTGGCTATCTGATCTGTGTGAAGATACTACCTGTCATGTGCAATATCCCCTATAGGAGATGAAGTTCCTACAGATACATATGCTGCTCACACCAATGTAAGTAGTGCCACAGATTGCGCTGTTTTGTAACTCCTGTATGTTTGGGAGACTGCTCTGTACTTCTAAAACCATGCTGTGTCCATGTCATTGATTAACTGGTGTTTCAAACTGACTGGATAAGTTACTCAGATAAGCATTTTGACAAGATTTAATTTAAATTCCGAATTACATTTTCATACATGATTTACTGCCAGTTGCTATGTGAAATAATTCTGTGGTTGAGATTAGTTTGTTTTAAGAGTGTGTCTGAGGGAAGTATCAATCCATGATACTCTCTTTCTGTAATGATAGAATTTCAGTGGCCCCTTTGCACCTTTACATGGATTTGCATTTTTCTTTTTCAGTTTTTGGTAAAGTTCTTCTCAGTGCCCAGTTTTCCTCGTACATGTGTTAAACTGCACATACATTTGAGTTAGCACTGGAGAGTTATCCAGGCACAGCTTTGATGCAGCCAACTGCGTTTTGTCTTTCTGCATGTTACCCCATGAAAAAAGTCAGCTTCAGTAGAGGGAGAATTTGGTGCCTGGGCCTTGGGGAGAAGGGTGTACCAGCCGAGGGGCCAAGCTGTGGTACAGGCAATGAAAAGGAGGGTTTAAATGCTGATTGTCTTTGAGACTTCTGGCAAAAACTGCTTCAGTTTCCTTCTCCCTTGTTTCATTAGATCTTGCCAGGCTGTCCCGCTTGCCTTTCAGTTGTTGCTCCAGACGCTACTTACTGGGTACAGGTGGAAAAAATAAAAATATTATTTATAAATGGTAATATCAATCTTAGCCAGAAGTGAGCTATTTTAGCACTGCACTTGAAATATGCAATGTAGGTATTGCGACATTAGGGATCAAGACCACCCACCCAGTGTTGTGATTTTCAAACGCCGATGATTGTTACTGGGCCTCCAACTAAGGGAGGAAGAACTTTAAGGGAATACATGTGATTAGCAGAATACTAATTTGGCTTCAAATGCATAATTCTAAAGCTGTAATTCAGTAGCCAAGCATCTACAAACTCACCTAACAGCCAAGGTCAATAAACAATTAACTCATATTTGTAGTAATCCAATTCCAGGTGCACATTGCATTTTTTTTGTAGTAATAAATGTTAAATAGTATATGTTTTAAAAAGCAGTGTATGTCCTAGCATTCTGGGTAGGAAAGAATAATTCATAAATTTTCATCCTGGCATTGATGTTGATTCAAAGTATCGCTATGGGCAGTCATTTAACTTCTGTCTCTGTTTCTTTAGCTATAAAATAGAAATAACAGTGCTTATTTTCTTGCTTCCCAGAGGAGTTGAAAGAAATTTTAACATTTGTATAACTCTTCAGAGAATGTTAATTTAATGTCCATAAGCTTTTAGCCATATCCAAGATAAACATAGCCAACGTTATTTTTAGAGAAATTATTTACAGCATTTTTACAAATCTATTCTGTTTGATATTTTACCAAAGTAATCGTCTTTTCATGGTAATACAGCATAGTGTTTCCTTGTGAATAAGAATGCTAATTAACTCAAGGGAAAGAATGAACAGGAAGCTTTGTTCAATGAAAAAAAAAAAAAAACATAGGAAAATGGAAAAAAAAATGACATTTTAAATGATTAGATGCATGTAAATGACAGTATTGTGACTTCAGGAGAGTATAACCATATATATTATTGTGTGTGCAAGAAAGAGGAAAACTACCAATGCATTTTAGAAATTTCTTTTAATTTGTTCAGCATTTGTGAAGATGGGTGGAAATAACACTCCAATTCATGTAGATTTTCAAAGAATTGCTTACTGCTAACTTCTTTCCTGAAATTAACATTAGTATTGAAGAAGTTAAATTAACCTGCAGCTGGAGATGGAGACAGGATCAGGAGGAAGATTCTGGAAAGTTCATGTGAAATGTGGATTTTGGCACATAATGAGTACAGTAGCAGTTTGAGGTCTACATGCATATGTAGATGGTAAAGGAAAGTATCAGTAAGATGTTATAGGTTGTATTAGTAGGGTGAAAATATTGGCCCTGAAAATGATATTGGATAGAATGAGAGCTGCAAGCACTTGGGGGGACATGAAAGAATATGTTGAGAAAGCGAGCTTACACCTTGAGCGAGAAGCCCTACAAATGACACCAAAAGAGATTACCACAAACATTGGCCCTGGAATAACCCACCTGTGTCAAAATTAACAGCTTTACAATTGAAATAATACTTAGAATCTGTATTTTTCAAGTCAAAAAGTTCAGTAGTGTTGCCCACTGAGAGGTTGATCTCAGCATAAACTTGGTGAGATGATCTATAGCAACGTAAAGTTAGTTTCTAGTTCTGCATACTACTAAAACTTGAGAATGTGAGAATAGGAAAGTGTGGATCCAGTAGCTGAAAATTTGGCATTGAAAAGTATTGGCTAGGAGAATACTAACACAGTAAGGTTATTAGATTTCAGGGAATAAGAATTTTGCAAATATTAAAGTATGCACTCAACAGCAGTCATTGGAAAGACTGAAAGTCAGCTTTGAAAAAGAAATGCTTGCATTTTAAGATTTACTAAGCTGAACACATTAGCCAATATAGTGCTACAAAGCAGTAACATTCTTCTGGAGGGGAAGGAAAAAAAAAAAGATGGAAAGGAGGAGGAAGAGGCAGCCAGCATGATTTGATGAAAAGAACTCTGTTGAGTGGAAAGGCAATCTACTCCATTACTTTTGAAGTGTCTGTAAAGTCCGTGTGCATATGTTTTTATGTTGTAGAAGAATTTCTGAAAACATAAGGATTAGAAAATTTAAATTGGTTTTCAAAAGAGATGTTGTAAATATTCTTCTTTCATCCTTTCCAGTAATAGAGATTTGGCAAGTCATGTCCTGTTACACCTGTGCAAATCCAGTCACACAAGTATTGCTGTTCATTCCTGTTGCTAAAACAGCAGCAAAATGAGGAAGCAAGAGACTGAACATTTTACCTCCATATTATTCTGCTGTTTAAAAAAAAAAAAAAAAAAAAAGCAGCTTGAGCAGTTTTGGGGTAAAACTTGCATTCATAAATAGATGTATTGTTCTTGCAAAGTTGTGTAGGTGCCTACAATTAGCTACTGTGTGGCTGCTGCAAATCAGAGGATGAAATCTTGGTTTTATTGAAGTCAATAATAGAAGTCCTGTTACGTGCATATAATTAATTATTTACTGGATTAGGACACTCAGAAAATAGTTAGAAAATTAAACATCTACCTACAAGATTCCATGTGATCACACCTGCTGAGCTTCAAATTAAGGATATATTTTTTTGTTTGTTTGCTATATCAAGGTCTACTTCATCTGCTGTAGTTTACATGTATCATAGAACCATGATGAAGTTAACAATTTTCTGTTCACTGTGGTTTACTGTGGAAGGATATGGGATGATGGGGAATTTGAGAGAGGAAAGAAATAGTACTGCTAAGAAAAGGTTAGGGAGAAGATGCTATAAATTGAGTTGTATATATCTGTCATCTATAAGATGTTTTTAAAGCAATCAAGTATAATGATTAAAAAACAAAACAAACAACAACAACAACAAAAACTAATTTTCAGAGCACTACCTGTGCCTATTGAGTTCTGAGAAAGTTGCAGGTCCCACACACTCAGTAAGTGATTGAATGCCATAGATGGCCACCTGTATATCCAGCATTCCCTTGAGTAGACATTTGTAAAGAAATAATCCAGCTAAAAAGTCACATTAAAGTCTCTTTTTCCACAACACTTTTGTCTCCCTGAAGGGGTAAAATCCTTTAAAATTACTGAAGTTACTGGAGTTAAAAGAAACAATCCACTTTCATGAACAAATTTTATTCATTTTCTACAGTACTTCATATACAGGATTTCCACAGTCCTTCACTGAACTCTTAAATGATGCCTGGATATGTGTGCTAAGACAATTCAATTAAGAACAAGGGAAGTGAAGATTTTCTTATTTGTCAAACTTAAGTGCAAATGCACTTAAGAGTCACATGGAAAATGTGGCCCCATTCTGACAAGCCTATGAGTAGGCAAGCAGGTCTGATCTCTGTACCAGTCTTCTTGCCATACTCATTGGAAATGCTTCACTGGAAACTGTTCTTCCTATCTCCCTTTAGAGAAATGGTGTAGTTTATCCTGCTGCAAACAGGAAATATTTTAATCCCCTGCCAGTTGCCATTGAAGATGGAAGGGGTTACGTGTTTTGATTTTTTATAATTTGTTGTGAAAGAAATATTAAGGTCTACAAAATTTGACAATTACTGGAAGTTCATAGTGTTAATTCCTACAAATAACTTGTCAAATGCCAGTCCTGATTTTCTCCAGGGAAGCCTTTAAGAAAAATAGAAGTGTACTGAAAGGCCTTGCGAGTCCTACATGCATTCTGTTTTTCTGTCTGGTTTCATTGGTAGATGTGGTCTGAAAAGTTACTTCCATTTAAGTTGACCTATGACGAGTAATAGGTAAACAGTTAAAAACAAATCCCCAAATGTACAAATAATGAGTCGTGAGCACCACATTGTTCTTATTCTAATGAGATGTTAGTGGAATAAGTTTAATTTGTTTTCTGTTACTATTTAAGCTGATTTAAGCCAGGAAGAGACAGCTCAGATATGTTGCTTTCACTATTCACCTTTAAGTCAATTTATCAGTCATGAATCTGTGTAGAACATGAAAAAAAAATGCAGAGAATTGTAAAATAGATTAGATTCTGCATTTCTTGTTTCATAGACAAAATAATGAGTTGCATCAAGGAAGTGTTGTGTGTACCAGGATTAGACTCCCAAGTCTGAGGTGAGATAAATATGCATAAAATGTTCTGTCAGTCCTTTTCAGCTGATCTTCAGAGGTCCCTTCCAACTCTGCCCATTCTGTGATCTGTGAGTGTTAATATTATAAAATCAAAAGAAAAATGAAAATTATTTTAAAAGCTTATTTTTTTTTACTCATAAAAAATGGAAAACAATGGATCATAGGTAATGATAACAGTACCACAAATAAAAGACCCATGCAGAAAATGCTTTTATGGATGCAGGAAACTGGCCTTTGAAGTTATCTCCATAGAGATTTAATTTAGCATAAATAATATCTTGTGGAATGGTCTTCCTAATGTCTTACTTATCTAGCCCCTAAGAGATGCATAATTAGGATTTATTTAAATTCTACAGGAATGTTAACATCCAAAGTATTGTTTGGAATTGTATTCTTTGAGTCCATAAATAATAGTTTATTCAAAAATTCTGATCAGTAATTTATTTTTTATTTTGATTTTTGAAACATTAAGATACTTAATTTTGAAAAAAAATAACATGAAAGATAATAGAGATTGTCAAAAAAAAATGAAGGATACTAATGCTATCTTCCTCTTAGGGTACAATTTAAATCTCTACTTCCATTATCAGTCTTTTCAAATCATGTCTAAAAGTCATGTCCAGTTTTGGGCTCCTCGTTAGAAGCTAGAACATATAAGGCAGAACGAATTGGGTCTCTTCAATCTAGAGAAGAGCAAATGAAGGGGAGATGTTGCAAACTGAAATTTATCAGGGAATGCAGAGAAGTTGGAACCATACTCTTCACAGAGGTGTCCAGTGATAGGACAAGAGGTGACAGAAAAGTTGGAATACAGGAAATTATGCGTAGGTATTAGGAAAAAATAAACACCATGAGGGTGGTGTAACACTGGAGCATGCACAGACTGATTGTGGGGTCATTTTCCTGGAGGTGTTCAAGACCCAACTGGGAATATTCATGAGCAACCTGATCTGATTAAAACTTCAAATCTCTTAATATCCCTTCCAACCCAAATTATTCTGTAGTCTTATAAGCTATAATAATAATAATAATCATAAAAACAAACAAAAAACATCACAGTGGTTAAGGAAATACATTGTCATCTAACTCATTTCACTACCAGGTGAGGACTTCTCTTTACTGAAACTCACTTAAAATAACAAATCCTAGAGTAAAACCTATTTATGTTATGTCAGAACTTTTTCCTGGTACGTATCACAAGACACTTAAGAATTAGGTCACTTTTTTTCTAAAACTACTCTCATTTTATATAGATGATTGCTAAAAACTCATGTGCCTATGTTGTTCCTCTTTAAAGGAATATTTTTCCAGTATCTTCAGAATATAGAGATACCACATGGTCACAAATTGTTGACCCATGACTTAGTAATGCATCTGCATATATCATAAAATATTCTGTATGATTAGGTTGGTCATGGGTCTACTTCTCTGGTAAAGTACAGCACTTTAGTCCTTTGCCTTCTGCATTAACTTAGCATATGTGGTACTTTATGAAAAACATACTGTTAAAATTCACACAGTCTGTCAGTTGTTGTCCATATAGACTTTTGGGTATTTTATGTAAAGTGTAGCAAAACTTTAAATTTGTATTTTACAGTGCAGAATCACTGTTTTAAATGAAATTCTGTATCTTCTTCTCCAAATTCACTTCCCTGTCTTCTGGTACCATTTGGTCAATTTATGCAAATGCAAGTGTTGCTTCCTCAATGCTTACAGCAAGGCTGTTCCCTATGTTAGCTGATAGTAATTAGGTATTCACTGCCTTAGCAAGGAGAGACCTTTGGAATTGTGTTGAATGACCATGGTTTGAGAAGCGCTATGTCACAGAATCACAGGTTGGAAGAGACCTCCAAGACCACCTAGTCCAACCACTGACCTAACACTAACAATTCCTCCACTAAACCATATCCCTAAGCTCTAAATCTAAACATCTTTTAAAGACCTCCAGGGATGGTGACTCAACAACTTCACTGGGCAGCCTATTCCAATGCCTAACAACCCTTTCAGTAAAGAAGTTCTTCCTAATATCCAACCTAAACCTCCCTTGGTGCAACTTTAGCCCATTCCCCCTCTGTACCTTAGAAACTGATGAAACTTACAGAAAAAGGAACATAGTCTGACTAAAATCTATCAAAATAGGCATTACTGGAATTGATACAGTGATAACTATCGAGTATCAAATGAGAAACAAACTTTGAAATCAAAAGTGAAGGCTTCTTTCGTTCAGCTCAGTAATTAGTACAGAAGCACAAAGACAATACACAACCCAGGCATTAGAAAGTATTAAGAATTTTCTATTTAGAAACTGCTTACAAATTCTCTGATTAGTAAGATAGATATGTTATTTCTTACTTCCAATAAGTGTATGTCCACTTGCAAATCTAAATAAAATAATGAGTACTGCTCCTGTTAATTCACGTTTGCCTAAGTGATGTGAGTTTGCTGAGCCAGAGAAATAACTCTGCTATGGCTTCCAGGGATTGGCAATGAAATGTGTGCTTTGAGTACTTGGCATAATATTATTTCCTGTTCTTTGAAGGTGTAGCAGTACTCATGGTAACTGTGGTAAAGCAAACCTATTATAATCTGAGGATTCTCAGCCTTCTAGTTTTTGGCAACTGGGTTCAGATGATGAATGCTCTGATTCTGGAAGACAAGGATGAATTTTTTTTATTCAAAGCCTGACCAGAACTGCTGTTCAACCAAAGCCTTCCAAACATTTCCAGTTTCCAAGAAGAACACTGAAAGACAGATGTTAGATAACCTGCCAGATTGACATTTTGGGGATGATAAAATAGCTATTCATCTTTTTTTGGTATATGCACTGGTAGAGATAAAGATGTGAGCATATTGTACAAAACAGGTACAAAACCAAAGTGAAATAAAATGCATGTGACCTTTTTTACTCAGGTAGCTGAAGGATTTGAGAGCTTTACAGCTACTTAAAAATCTATTTTTATTAGCAATACATGAAATATTTCAGTACAGTTGCCTAGTGAGATAAGAATTCTGTCTTAACCTGCAGAACATGTCTACAAGTAGCATCTTAAAAGTGAATTTATTTAGATCTCAAAGTGTGTATCTCACTGGTGGGGAAAGGAGAAACAGCTGTTTTGTGAGTTCACCAGTATATGTATCCATAGGCAACATTTTCTTCTCTTTATAGAGGAGCATGAATCTTGTCTTGATATTTTAACTTGTGACATTCCAAGGTTTTTCATAGGAATATTATTTTATGTTCATACTTTTCCAGTGCCTTATACCTATGCAGATACCCTATATGGAATAATGTAAAATTAAACCCACTAATAATTTATAGAAAAACCTTTTTTTATAGGCTGGAAACCTGTATTGCTTTTAATATTTTAACCCTTTTTGAATATATATAACACTCTATAAATAGACCATATTCATATATGTGTACGAGTATGAATGCATATTTATGTATGTTATAAAAACAATTTATGTAATTCCAATGCATGTATTTTCTGTCAAAAAGAGTGAGTTTTATTATCTTGTTAGTTTTCAGTTCTGGTCAAGTCAAGTGGCTTTCACACAAAACTGATTTTTGTAAGAAGGGCAGAAGAGAACTTTCAAGCGTCTTAATAGCTTTAATTATAAATATCGCTAGCCCATGGCTTTATATAATCACATTCTTGATGTCGCCTTCTCTTGCCTACTCTTTTTGCTTCAAACTCAACTGTAAATTCTCTGAGACAGCCATATGTTTTTTTGCACAGTAGTACACGGTGCACGATTCCAGTGTTTCAGGGTGACTTATTAATTATTGTGAATTTGTTAATGATAGTCTCTCCATAGCATTAATAGGGGCTGTTGAGACAATGCAGTAGTTTGTGCCCAGCAAGCTTATGAGGGAAACTAAATCATCAGGAGAATATTTCTGATGTTGTAGAGCTTCTGTGAGGATAAAGTCATTAATGTTTTAAACATATTTGATTATTATTAGATAAGGGGCACTATGCAAGTGAGAAGTAATAACGTATGTATGTGTGTTCATAATGTAAAATACATTAGTACAGTTCTGTTTCCATTAACTATCTTATGTATGTTAAGTATTTCCCAAGAGGAAATTAATCCTCATTTCCATTCTGCAATGGCATTAATTTCTTTAAATTTTATATAAGTGAAGGTAAGATCTGATGAGTATTCTCTTCCTGAATTAAAATCTTGCTTTTAAATAGTAAAATAATTCCGTGTGGAATATTATTTTTTGAGAACAACTGTGAAAGCTGTTAATAATGGCCAGGAAAGGACTTTGAAATTCTTAAGGTTATTTTTAGGGACAACTCTTTGTAATAGGGAAAATAATACTAAAAATGTTGTGTAATTTAGTATGGAAATTTATAGTTTGACTCAGTAGGAATTTGTTACAGATTTCCTTGCTACCTGCTTTCATTCCCACTTTGATATATGAGGAAGCTTCCCGACTGCTCAGAGAGCCGTTTTTACAGTTACGCTTGAATGATTTCCATGGAAAGTTTTGCAAAGGGACGTATAGATTTTTCCCCGTTTTCCTTTCCTCCTCATTCACCCTCAAGACGGGAACTCTCAACAGCATGGTGAAGACATGAAATTTGGACTAGTAGGAGACAATGTAAATTCTGCAAAACTTTCTTCATTTATCAGACCATCAGCCTTTTGAAGAGAGCGATAAGGGCTCGTAAGCATCTTCCAACCTGTTTTTACTTCTGAGGACCTGGTACCCATGGTGTTTTCTATCACTTGCCTAAGAGAAGTTTGCTGCTGGTCTTAAACACCACAAGGCCATCACTCTTTTTTTTTCTTCATATTTCATGGTCCGCAGCAGAAGTCCTTGCAGGATAAGTCAATACCTCTCTCCCTTTGACTTTTGTTTGTTTGTTTGTTTATATTTGTGATTTTGTTCCCTGTGCTTGCCCTTTAGGTTCATTTAGACAAATACAGGAATGTTGAAGTTGCTTTCAGTCAATTACTTCGTCAGTCAATTACTTCGCCAGTATATGTAATCTAGACTCCGGGTAGAAAATACTGAAACATGGTACACTTGCCCCTTCCTAGCAGCCTCTGGGCTCCTGCAGAAAGCATCAATGCAGAAAGCTCTGCCAAAATGAATTGTTGATGAATAAACTTGATTCCATCCACATAAAAATACTGGCATTGGGTTGTTTCCCAAAAGTTAATTGGACAAATGACAGTCTTCTGATGTCTTGGTGCTTTAAGTAACTCTTACATGGTACAAGTAATACAACAGCATCTCATAAGAGCTCTAGTTTTGGCAGGTCTCTGTTTTATAGTTGATGCAAATAAGACGTATATGTTCTCTGTTGATTCCACATGTAGGCAGTTTAACTATAGTCACGTGTTGACACATAATCATACTGTGTTTAATGTTTTTCTCAGCCTCTTTGAGCTGGTCAATAATTGTCTAATCTTTTTGCCATTTTGGGTAGCAGGTTCAGAAACAGCTTACTTTGAGTGCTACACCAAGAGCCCATACGATTCCGATTTAGATACTCAGTTCTTTTAAGAGTTATGTGGTGGCAGGCAGTTCAGCTGTTTTCCATTCGAGATCATTTCCCAGGTAAAAGAGACTTACCCCTGGAACAAGTAGACTCAAAGTTGGGGGACAGATGTCTTCTAAATATTACATAGTAGGCACTCATTGACAGTACATGCCAAAAATGTCATTCTCTGGAGTGTTCTGTTTTTCCTTCCAAGTTTTATTCTCAGCCTTTATAGCCTATGAGAGAGGAATCTCCTTTATTTGAGAATTTGTACAACAGTTACTGAAACGCTAAAGACTTCTGAAAATGCTATTCAACTCTGTTTTCTCGCACATGGTCTTAATTGTTAGAGCTGGTGGATTATATCTTCCTGATTTAAAATATATATTTTATAGTGTAACTCTGTTTTCTGTCTCTGAGCCAGTTTTTATGAAGCTTAGGAAGTTCAGTCAATATTAGGCAAATCCATATACTGCCATAAGCCATGACTATAATTCAAACAAAGGTCCTACATAAGTAATTAGGCTAATTATCAATGGATTTACAGCAGAGGTGGTGTGGTTTTTTTTGTTGTTTTGTTTTGTTTTTTATGTTTTTTTTAAGTTGTAGATCAGTAAAATAGTACCTGATAATTAGAAATAAAGCACAAAATTATATAAGAAAAACTTCCCATGCAAATCCTATTTTCCACTGTGTTAAGTTTCAGAGACTTTAGACTGAAATTCTTGTGTGGAAATTCCTTTTTCAGAAAAGCAGAAACATGTTATTCCTTCCTCCCCCTGCAACTTCAAAAAACTTTTTTTTCTCAAAAACTTTTATTCTCTATATGTAATTACATGCTGTCCTTGGAAACACTCTCAAGTCTCAAACCTAACTTCAATGAACTTGTTTTTTTCTTAATGTCTAGTGGTTGAAACTTTATTTACCTTGATTATAAATTGGATTCTTCAGTGCTTTCTATTAGGCTAGCTGCTTTTGCTGCTCAAATCTGAACTAAGTTTTAAGTTGAAAATGTTTTAGCAGGAATTCTCTTGACAGAGTTGAAGTTATGTGAGAATCAGGGTTGTAACTGAGTAGACAGAAAAGTGAGATAAGAAAACTTGGTACTGTTTGCAGTTTATCTCTAGGTCCTTGCATGTGAAAAGGTTATAATGATGTTAACCTAAAGGAATGCTTGTGACCCATTATTCTGAAACTTGGAAAGAGACATGCTAAGAACAGAAATAAGAAGAAATGTTCATTTTCAATTTATCATCTAGCTTTCAATTTCTCTCCAATTGTATGTTTTTTTCAAATATTTCAAAAATAAGTTTCAAATAGGTTATTTTACTATTGTGGACAGGAAAGAGAAAAGCTGGCTCAAACTGATAAGTGTCTTGTGATTCAATAACGTAGTGTATCAAATCTGCCACAGACAAAATTTGATATGAAATGATCTGAAACTCCCTTTGGCGTAGTTTCCTTTTTCTTTTGCTGTTTTTGATGAATTAGTGCATGCCCTCATGGCATGTAAGTCACATCTTTGCTCTCATTTCAAAAGTCATGATTGCTTTGCTTTTCAAATGCAGGACACATCACTCTTATCAGAATCCAACAGGAATTGGTTTTAGATTTTTGTTATTGGTGTACCATCAAAGCTTGCTGCTATCAAAAGAACATGCTAAAAGATAGTCAGAATTTGGAGTTTCATTATTTTTATGTGTGCATATTTGTTGTTCATATTTCTCTTCAGAATGATAACTTCCCTAAAACAATATTTTGGTTTTTCTCTAGAAATAACTCTGTGGACATACATGTCAAAATTAGACTTGCTAGAATATCACAGACATTTTGTTGAAGGTATGACTGTGCTTGTTACTTTCTTTTTCCTTTCCTCTCATAAGCAGTCAATCCATATGCTTCATTATGGAGCTATGAAAGCAAGTTTCAAGGAATAAGATGTAGGCACACTGCTGCCAACATCTTGGGATAGAGATCCGGTCACTAGGCAGAGCTCAGTTTTTAACCATCACATGGTTTCTGATATTTCATTTGAAATGGGAGGGCAATTAGTTTAACATTGTGCAGATACAAGGGATAATTATGCCTTGCAGTACTGCTGAAATCTCCAAAGAGCTTTCATGCCAGGATCTCTGAAAAGTTGATTGCTAACATGGAATAAGTAACAAAAGAATTATACATAGGAAAACAATAATTATTGAAAAAACACTCATAAATTTCTTTAATGATATTTACTCATCACCTCTCTGTGAAATAACTTCCTAATGCTGGTTGTAACAGGAAATTGGGCTGCATTCACTCTAAAAAGCTGCTGGTTACCCATAAAGTATAGCCACATGATTGTTTTATAATATCTGTGGCATGAGACATAATACTTGTGCAAGTGACCATGAAGATATGATTGTTGTATAGTGGATTTTCAATCTTTGCTTAGTCAGTTGTGTGACACTGTACGATGCTATTGACATTTGGATAAATAGGCTAAGCCTGCACGGTGGTGAGCTGCATGAGATGGAATTAGCATCCTGGGGTAGTGGAGGTCCCTGCTACAATAGTTGCCCTGATTTAAACCTAAACCCAGGAAACAACACAGAGGAATAATCCATTAAAGAATGTCTGTTCTTTAAAGAACGATATTTTCTCCTCTCATTCAAGAATTGCTTATTTGTCTTGCTCAACTTTGTCCTGATGTTAAATCACAAATGAGTTAAAGAATTAAAATATTTTTCCGTATGTTCATTAGAAATAGTACTTATTCCCTTCAATGCTAGTACTTCAAAACATGAGTGGAAAGACAGAAGTTTAAGCAAATAGCTATAGGCTGGCAATCCCTTTGGTCTGAGGACATTTTCTTCATTATCTTTGTTTATTCAGTTTAATCGAGAATATAATGTTTTGAGCTGGGGGAGCTCAAAACTGGGGAATTGGACCCCTAAACTAGATTACGATAGTTAGTAGATATAGCCAAAATAACTTCATAAACTATAACATGCTTGCTTTAATAATGAAATAATAATGATAATAATAATAATGAATACTGTATTTTAAGGTAATGGAACAGGTTCATTAAATTCATTAAAATTACAGTAACTGAACCGCAACTTGCTGTGGATTTCACTGATGAAAAGAGAGCTGTATCTAGGCCATGGTGTCATTATTAACCTTAGATGAAGCAAGTGTTTCTCCTAAAGTAAAAGTTTCCCCTGTATTTAGCTCTATTCCTATTCAGATGCACATTTTACCATAATATATAGGAAATAAGTGACATCTGGTATCATACTGACAAAAAGTATGTTCTCTAAAGAAGCTGATTGGCCTGTGTGTTTATTAAATTTTATATTTGATGTACAATATCATTATGAAATAATTTCATGCCTGCAGATGTGTTGAAGACCTAGAATACTTCTGTCATTGAAATTTCTGTAACAGAGTTAAAGCCTACTTTTGTTTAAATAAAAACATTATGAAAATAGCCAAAATGTTTTTTTGGCATTCTGTGGTTCTCCCACAGATAACCAATGGCAAAATGCTTTGAATTTTTTTGTAGAGAGTTCTAGAATATTTTTACAATGCTTAATTAAAATCCATGGTTTACTTACACTGAAGAAAGTATAAAGGACTTACTGTGGATACTGACAAATTTTTAGACTAGAATAATTGTGTGAGCCTCTCGGTAGTGTTACATAGAGAAACAAATGAAGATGGTATTATAGAATTATTATTTTATATTATTTTTATTTTTGTTAAAACAAAGTTCCCAATTCTAAAAGCAGGAAACCTCCAAAAACCAGTTAAGTGTTTAAGACAAGTTAAAAACCATGAAATACTGGCTGATTCCTCATAGGATATGGGAAGGAATGCCAATCAGAATATCCATCCTATATATACACTTGTTTCATATCCATTACTGTTTTTACTGATAATGTAACCTGCATGTGTTAGCATAGGAGGATAGCTCCAATTGGCTATTTTAGTTGGCTGATACTGCTTTGGTGAAGTGACATAAGATTTATTTTAAGCTTTGAAAAGTCTCTCTCTGAACTCTGTTAAAATTGTCCATACCCAAAGGATTACTTTTATTCTTTTAAATAAAAATACATCTTTTTTCTTTCTTGATTATGTGTTTTTAATTTTTAAATGGGCTTGTTGTCCATAGAACCTAAGTGAGGGGAAAAGTTTTTTAGAAATAGAATACTACCTTGTGGTTATTTTGAATGTTTACTTCAGGGTTTTTATGCTAATGTATTATGCTCTTGTATTTCGAAAGATGATAGATAGATAAATAAATAGATAGGTAGGTAGGTAGATAGATTTTTCTCAAAGGCAGGGAGGGCTCTGGGAGAGCAAGCCCAAAGCTTCCCACAGGCTGGGGCTGTTAGGCTCCTGGCTTTGTATTCCAGAATATTGCATTCGTGGAGATGGAGCACCTCCACAAATCACCCCTATATTTTAGCGCAATTTCATCAGAAGGATATGTTTTCATAAGTTGACAAATGCTGTAATATAAACAATGCTAACATTCTATTTATTAAAAAGTCCTTTTGGCTAACCTCAGGTGAAACTTTTTGTCCACATGCAATTGCATTGTCTATTTTAACTCTTCTCAATTTGTTGTCGTTATTATATAGGTACCATTCATATATAGAGCAGGAATGTTTTTGGACCTGAAGTGGTAAACAGATTTGCAAGTTCAAGTATTAACTGTTAACCCAGGTGGTTATTTAAACAAATTTGGCTATAATACCTGGTGACTAAAGAGCAGCTCTGAGTGGGAAAGAGTATCAAATACTACAAGATGCCTCCGTTTTGGAGAAGGAGGAATAAAACTGCGTGGTAGTTGGCAAGGTCTATAGCTTTAAATAGTTGTTTGTTTGTTTGTTTTTGTTTGTTTGCTTTTAATAAAGACTGCCCTTCTGTCATATTTTAAAGCAGTTTGTAGAGTTTGGATGACATAGGTTGATTTGTTGGAGGAGGGCAGCATTCTAGTTTGTTACTGCTAACCAGAAAAATCCTGCATTAAACAACCTCATTAGAGAATGCCATATCATGTACAAATATTTAGGAAATATCCTTGTATTTGGGAGACATCAGTTCAGTACATGACCACTGTAGACTGTTTTTGTGACCTTGGTTAGACAGTGTGGCAGTATCAGTCTGTGTGCATTTCTAGCCTGACGTTCCTAGACTTGAAATATTGAGTCCAAGCTCACTTTCAGAACTTCTCATATTCTCAAATTTGAAGATGGAAGCAAAAGTGACTAGGTGACCCCATTGCTCGTCTCTTGGTAGTGATTGCTTTTTTCCTATCTTAAAATGAGATTATGCTGCATTTATTTGCTTTGCATGATTAATGTTTATTATTGTTATTTTAAAGGTATTAAATATGTATAGTATTTAGGCAACTTGAAAATGGAATTCTGCAGTTACTCGAGATAGATAAATTATCCTTTAGTAGCTGTATTCTTTTTAGATCAACATTTTGCTTGAGTTGGACAGCACTTCTGCTCATTTGTCTATAGTAGTATTAGTCTCTAGTAGTATTACTAATGCAAATGCTGTTATCTGGGAAATATGATATCTTACATGCAGTATATCCCTGGATTTTGAGAAAAGTGGCCTGGATTTAAATAAGTAGATGTAAATCTCATTATGGTAGAAAAGAAATTAAGTATCCTGGGTTTTTCTTGTCATTCACTAAAATAGTACCTTGGGTTTATAAAAATGTTTCTGGTTTGTTTTTGATTATTGCTTAGAGTATTTGGCCACAACTCAAATGGGACTTTCTTTCAGTCCATGAATGGAACTGTCTTTCATAAGGTGATTGACTACTTGATAATACTTTTATTTTTTTATATTTTTTTTCAATCTGCCAATCAGGATAATAATTTTAACCCAATGATAACTTCAATTTAAAAATTAAATATCTGTTGATAATCAGTAACTAAAGAAATAGCTACAGTAGTTGTAAAATCTGAAATCTGTGAACTCAATTCTGATATACACTGAACTGAGGGTCACTAAGATCTTCACAGAACACCATTAAGGTATTTTTAGAAAATCACATGGGATTCCATAGAACAGAGGCATGTTCAGCAAATGACTGGTTTTCTTCATTTCAACAAGGTTAAAAATATTGAATATCCATTTCAGGCTGCATATGGTACAAGGACTGGTACAAGTACTTTGGTGAGTGACTAAGAAAGGTTCTCTGGAAAGTATTACACACATGACGAAGCTGTGTTTGTCCAGAGAGGTAATACCTGTCACTAAACCACCTGATACATCTGGAAGAAAGCAACAATTTGTTGGGCATACAGATCCTTCTTCAAGTCTGAACTGGACCACGTACTGCAAACATAATGTATGTATATGCATGTAAGGTCTAAGTAAAGGTGTAATAAGCAGCTTTAGTCTTAGCTTTCATTAAGGAGAGAATGCTTTTCTGTGTAATAGAAACATTCTCATGGCAGAGATATTTTTTTATTATTATTGTTATTTAATGCTGGTTTTAACAGCATGGTTGTTTTTAATTTGTGTCCAGTAATAAAGCCTGTTGAGATCTTTATACCCATAACCAGTTGTTTCACTGAAATCAACTCCTGACTTTGTAATGCTAAAGTAACACTGTAAAAATGAAATATATATTTCATAACTGTTAGGATAGAAAGAAGTGTTGGTTTATGTGTAAATTGCTTTGTACTATTAAAGTAGTGAAAGTTTTTTTGCCTTTTTTTTTTCTTCTTTTTTGAGCCTTTACATTGTAGGTTGAAAAAGCTGAAAGCATATGGTAGCAATTTTTTAACCTCTCTACATGAGGTGCTTGTCAACGGAGGTCCATACGGCCAAAGCTAGTTAATAACAGCTGCAGGCCAAAGTTCCTTTAAGAGCTATTGCCATGTTCCAAGATTCTCAAGACTTTGAACAAGTGAAGTTAGCCACAAGGGAAAGCAGCAGGTCTGCATTCTGCTTGTTAAGTGAACCCTGTTTGAACAAAAAAAAAAAAAAAGAGTGGCAGAAAGTCAGAATATTCATACTATAAAACTTGCCATGAAATATCAGATATGATTGGCTAGTAGGCTGCTGCATTTGAGCATTCATGAACCATTGGCTTCAATCTAAAATTTTATTTTGCTAATTGCTTCAGTGAACATATCTAGTTTGGGGGTTGGGAGGAGGAAAAATTGGAAGGCTAATTACATTGAGTTCTTTTATTATTTTTTTTTTCTTGAAAGAATTCAGAGAATCCTGAAACATAGGAGTACAGTTCTGTTTGTCTACATTTTGTGTTTCTAAAATATGAAGTAGAAAGAGAAGAATGCATGTGAAGAAGAAAAAGTTGCCATTCTCTTGACCTCGTGCTGTTTTCTCAGTTTTATATTCATTTCCATTTTTGCCATGTTCTTTTCAAAGCTGTAGTGAATTATAATTAAGAGAATTCACTTGAGACAGCTTTCCATGCAGTTTGTAGTTGCTTTGCTGTTTGGAAGAAATCCAGACTTAAAATGTGAAATCACTTTCTCAAACGATATGGTCTGTATATTTTCGCCTATTGGTTGAAAACCTTCATGGTATATTAAAGCCTTTATCAAGGGAAAAAAAAAAAGAAAAAAAAAAAACTGTTCAGAAGCATTTATAGGGAACAAGGCTGTCTGGTTGGTTATCTGCCAGTAATCAAGTATCACTAAACAATACTCATCATTGTTGTTCAAGTAGAATATAAGGCAGGATGCTTGACAGGAATATGTTTTGTGCTTTGCTTCAGAATGGTGCTGGATCAAAACCCGAGCTTTGCTATGCATTTCTAGGACGCTGAGTGCCCCTAGGTGGTCACAACTAAAAGTACAGCAGAAACAGTTTTCCCCTGTTATCTCATTCCTGCTGATGGACAGACAACCTCTGCTGGGCATCGGGCACTGCTCTTGGGCTCTGTGGCACATTTTTGGGAGGCATAGCTATTGAACAAGTGCTTCTCTTGCTTTGAGAAGTCTCTGCTTTACAGAAGAGCATTTGTGTGGTATTAATTTTAATCTGGAAATTGCTGACATACTGAAGCGGCAGTCTATCATTACACCCACTTATGGCTCCAATTTAGCCCTTGTCATTGCAGTTGTCAGTATCAATTGGGGATTAGACTGGGTTATGGCATGCAGAGCGGATGGTCAGTGAATAAGTACCACTTTTCATTCCATTTTAACACGGTCTTTTTATTATCAAGCCCATTGATAGAATTTTGTTACTGCTTTTATATATGTAAAAAGTTTTAGAGATTATTTGACTCCAGAGTCGCTTTTTGGTTCTTTGTATTCCATTTCTCTGTTGTATTTGAAATATGTAAACAATGAAATGACAAAATTGGTACCATTTCTAAAGTTGCACAGTCAGAAAATGTTTCTCAAATTTCACATTTCACAAATGCACAGTTCAGAAAATGCTCATTCATAAAGCACTGATCTTTAGAACTTGCAGCTTCTACAAAAATGTGTTTTTATCTTCCAGTATAATGGAAGTGAGCATTGTACAAATAATGAAAGTAGGATTTACAAAGATTGTAGAGCTAATTCCAAATGTTAAGATTTTTAAACTGAATACTGTAATGCAGTGTAATACATTTTTTTTAATCTTCATCAAATAGATTAATTATGTCTCAATTATCTGAGTACAGTATGTAAGAAAGAAAACTTTATATTTAACACTAATAGTTAGGTTTTTGCTCATGGACATTTCTGCTTTGAGGGAAGGGAAAGAAGAAAAAGGTAAATCTTTTGTTGCTCTCTGAGAATTCTGGTGAATTTGCTTCTATGGTAACCAATTAGCCAGAGCTTATTATTCATGTAAAACAGGAACTGTTTGCATTTTTAAAACCTTCATTTGCTAAACAGCATGTCTAAATGATAAAGTTAAATTTCTTTCCCAAGACCACAAGTGTTCTTTGTAGGTGGAAACAACTAAGTTTGCAGTTTAAAAAGCAAGGGAAAAGGCGCTCCTAGGCAGCAGCATCCATCCACACTAAAAGCAAATATTTGTTTTTGGAGGAGAGAATGGCTGTCCCCGGAGCAGCCAGCTTAGCAAAAGCAGGAATGGAAGGGCAGAACTCATCTTTTGTGGAAGTCAGATAAATTTCATGCTCTTTAACATCGACTGTGACGGCAGGCTTTTCACTGAAGCCTGGCTCCTTCCTCAGTGTGAACAAAATAGGAAAAGTGATTAAAGTTCACTCAGTCCTGGACAGCAGGAGGCAACCGCTCTGGTGTCTTCAGCTGAGGGTGAGAGGGCTCTTTAATAAGACTTGTGAGACTTCTTTGAAGAAAAGAAATAGGACTCATAGGGCCTATAGATGCCTACACTAACATACATTCATTTCCTGTACTTCATATGGTTTCTTTGACACATTGTAATATTGTCATCCTCTTCATTAAAATGTTCATTATGAAAGGGGAGAGAGAGAAAATGTAACTGTTAACCGGAGTCAAGGGTCAGCAAGTTCTGCTGTGAGCAAAGGGCTTAGAGCTTCCTCGGATGAAACAGTGGCTTTGGGGCAGATACAGCAGACAAACAGGAGATGTAAATGCAGTTTTCCCATTTAGTGTCCTGTCCTTTGAAGGACAGGAATCTTGAATGTCCTGTCAAGTCTCAAGAGGATGAAGTGGCCAGCAGATCCTCCTGGATCATGATGTTTGGCTTTTTCCCTCTGTCTCTTTCTCTTTTTCTCTTTACCTCTTTTCTAAGTTGTGCAATCAGTATTCACACATTCTTATATCTAATGGGATTAGAGGCGTTGCAAAGGGATTTGAACAAGATAATTAGTTTACTGCTTAGCCCACAATGTAACAGGCAAAACCCCTCTGAGAAAAGGCAGACAAAATGGGTCAGAAAATGTGTGGGAAATGAGGTAAGGCCTCTCAAACTGGGCCTCAGTCAGCTGTACTATTATGAAAGGCTATTGGAGCATTCATTCACTGCTGCAGACTGTTGACTTCTTTGACTTGGCCACCAGAGGTGTCGAGGAGGGAGACTTAGCTGAGCGATTGAACATATTTCTGGATACTAAGAACTCTGTTCTAAAGAGTTTCAAGTACTAAAATGCATTTTCACATTCTTGGCTACCACACTATGTAGAGCAACGCTGAAAAATCAAAGCAAGCAGCCTCTTACAAAGATGAGGACCCACCATTCAATCAAGGCCCCCTCCTGTACACCGAATTGTAAATCACATACTCAGGAAGAGACAGGCAAATGAAGTAAGTGTTGAATCAAGAAACCTATTTTGTGCTTCATATTCTGTCGGAATATCTATCTAGCAGAGTTATTTTAATCATAAAGCTAGCAATGGGTTGAAATGATCCACCTAAATGCATCTTCATTTATTTTAAGTAATGCTTCTAAGAAAAAGCCCTACAATTCAGTCCTGCACTGTCCCCCCCTCATTGATACCAGTATCAATGTGAATTACCAAGCAATGATACTAGCTTTCCAAAAGAGCAGCAGGAAATACTTCAAAGTTCCTGCCCCTATTTTTTAATTTTTTTATTTTTTTGCCTGTGAAACTTGTATGAACCACCAGCCTGATCGAAGCTGCCAGAAGTTGTTAGGAGACATGTCAGCCTGGGCTTGCCTGTGTGGTGACTTAGAGGTGCCTCCTCTTCGGTGGAAGAAACAGCAGGAGCTGCTCTAATGAACCGTCCAGCAGCTCCGTGGAAGTCAGTGTGCAGTGTGTGTGCAGCCAGAGGTGAGAAGAGGTTAATCCATAGGGGAACTAGTTAAGAAAGCAAAATGAAAAATACCAGTGAGTTGTAGGGCCAAAATTCAACTTGAAATCAGAGATGGTTGCTGAGATTCTCTGTTTTCTTTTAATGAAATTCACCTTTCAAACTGCTGCTTTTTGTGCAAGCTTGTCAGTTTTAAATACTTTATAGTAGTGCAGTAGTATGCATTATGTACAAGACAGTGTTATGTTACCTGTAGTGCACTGATCTGCAATTCATTTTAAATAACTATACCTTTTATTTCTGGTGAAGAATAGGACACTAATCTTCCAATTAGTCTTTTTCATTTCCTCATGGAGATTTATTACTGTTATTTTTATCTGCTCATAAATGTACATACCTGTTTGTAATATAAATCCTTATATTATAATCCTAGCTGTTGTGATTTTTTTTCCTGTTCAGTGCATTTACCACCTGATTTTTATCTTATTTTTATTTGTTGAAAAATCTGGTGGTTCTCCCTTCACTATTTGCAATTCCCTCTACAACTGCGAACAAAAGTGTTGTCTCTGCCTCAGCTAGGAATCTCCTTTTCATGTTGCTTATTACTGCACGGAATCATGAATACTGAAAATGCCATGGAAAACTTACCCTACAAGATATTTTCTGGTGTTTCAGGTCAGGAGTCATAGCACACAGATATTTATGTATGTGGAGGGTAATTTCACAGTGGCAGTGAAATGTGCCCCTAACTAAATCAACCAAGCAAGAGACAAAACAAAACAAAACAAACAAACAAAAAAAAAAAAGAAAAAGAAAAAGAAAAAAGACAACATAACAACCCTAAAAACAGCGCAGGCACAAATGGATCTAAGGGTGCATGTCTGTGTAAAATTCTTCTACATAGAAAGAGATATTAATCAGTATTATAAATAGTATGTATATATAAAATGAAACTTCAGCTAGGCTAAAGAAAAATGACAGTTAAAACAGAAATTTAGGAGAATACTTAAATATAAATGAGAGTTGATAAGAGCATTTAATTTTAAGCATAGACTTAACTCCTGAATAAAGTCAATATGACTGACACACAAACTTAGGGTTTATTTTCTATGGCCTTGTTTTTTTGAGCATTGTGTCTGAATCTGGTAAGTCATTTTCCTTGTGATACCAGGACTTTAATTTTTATTTAGGGATAGGATAGTCTAATCTCTTTTCAAGCATCTATGTAGCATCTATGTAAAATATTTGTATGATATTTATGTTTGTTTGGTTAGACTGTTCAATTAGTAGAGCTCATCAAAACACTTTGGGACATATTTTCCATTCAGATGCTTATGTAATACATGATATCAGAGAGGAAAAATTGGCTTATTTTCAATATTTATACATGTGGATGGGAAGATGGTTAACAGAGGGCAAAAGGAGATACGGAAGAAAAAACTGAAGAAAAAAAAAAGTATTCTGCAAATCCAGGACTTAATTAGATATTCTGTATCCCTACTGAATGCTGAATTTGATCTTTTCGTTTTCACAGATTGCAGACCTCTCATTCTCACCCACAGTCTAGTTAAAATTGACACTAAGGGAAAATATTTAAATATTTTTCTGAGTCTGGAGCAAACACTTGTAGACATATCCTCATGAATCCTTGGTTTCCTTTTATTTTTCCTATTGTATTTTTAGTTCTTTGGTGGTGGTTTTTGTTTTTCAAATATAAATAAAAAGAAAAATGGTGTCTTCCTTGGAAATAAGTGTCCTATCCATATACCACCAAATTTAATGAAAAGGTTTCCTTTGATTTCAGTAGAATTTGGGAACAGTACTCAGTACCACTGCAGTCTGACTCTTGTAAGTCAGTGATGAATCCTTGGTTGCATTTACTTTAGCTCCTCCAGTATACTTTTTAACAGTTTTTCATTCTTCCCAAAAGACCTTCAATCTACTATGTTGTCCTTGGTATCACAGTTCCTGTATTATTTTGCAAGGATGCAGACCTGACACAATGCCTTGAAGTATATTATGGGCAGTTCTCCCAGAATGCTGACTTTTTAATGCTGAAACTTTCCTCTCTCTGACCAGGACCCAGTGGGTATTTCTATATCTGATATTGAGAAAAAATCTTTAAACATTGTCATTGTCTAAGAACTGTGTGAGGACTTCCCAATTTCAAAATGAAAATCACTATTTTTTTTACAGGAGGCATCTGAAAACGTGTCAAGATCCATCCTCACCCCTCAAACAAAATCCAAAAAGCAGCACAGAAAACGTTAGCTGAGTTTTATTAAATATAAAAGATAATTTTGAAAAGGACTTAAACATGGTCCAATTTCCTTGAATATTATGTTTGGTAATTGAGTGTGATATATAATTGTTCCTCACAGGCTAAGAAAATGTATGAAGTAGGTATGGAAAGGAAAACTATTTTCTTATTTTCCTGTTCTTTCTCTATATCTGTGGAAACTTTTGTCTTTGTTCATATATCCTTCAGTTAAGAGAACCTATAATTTAAAATGTGCTCAATACTGTTTTTCAGTAAGAAGTTTGTGATTCAGAAAAATATTTGATCACATGTTTAACACTAAGCATGTGAGTAGTTACAATGAATTCAATGGGATTTAAGCACATTAAATTGTAGCTGCTTCAGTGCTTTCCTCAATGATGACATTATTTGTATGCTCTCAGTTTCAGAGCTACATTTAACTGAGTTGTGTAATTTTCCAAAGTACATCTGTGGAGGTGTTGTACTATAACCTATATGGTTCACATTGTCACATCTTACAAGAGTGTATTAGATTTTCATTTAAGTGATGAGCTTTGAAGAGTAATGCTTTTGTTTTCAGAATTGGTGAGGATAACAAGAATTCCCATAAATGTACTTCAATCTATGTACTTCAATCTAACCTATTGAATTTAGGATTATTGATTAGCAGAAAAAAAAAGAAAAAAAAAACTAGCAAACTAAAATACAACAGAAAAAGATTGCTGGATTTTTATTTATTATTATTTTTAGATCAAAAGATAGTAGCACTGTTTATGAAAATGCAATCTGTTTTTGCAAGTCAGAGAGGTAATGGATTGGGTCAAGTGCTTTGAAATAAGTGCTGTGAAATAAGTTCGGTTTTGCTGAGCTTGTTGGAATTAGTGTTCACTGAAACCATTTTTTTTCACTCTATAAGCAGCACAGCAGGTGCCGAACTCACTACACTTGTCTGCCTGTTTTCAAGGCAGATACGTTTCTATCTTGAAAAGTTTCCTCAAAGTACATATAAGTACTGGTCTATGATAGGTGTACATAGAAACTATTTACCATGGCCATCTCTCTTCCAAATCACCTTAGAAAGGAGAATAGGTAATTCAGTAACTACATTGTGACTGACCTGTATTTACGTATTGGTTTTAGATTAGGGAAATCAAGCTGTGTATTTCTCATGCATTGGTTAAGAATAAAAGCAAGCAATCATTCTGATAAATGAATGGAATGGGATACAAGGTTACTCTGTGATTTAATATATTTTCCTAAGTATGTTAGATGTATAACTGTATAGAAATTTTATCTCTTAACTGCCATAAAACTGTAACTTTCATAAATGATTTATCTTCAATAATTTTACAGTATTTTGATTCATAAAAGTTGAGTAGATTGGAAAGGGTTTTTAAAAAATGCATTTTAGTAGGCCTTTTGACAGATATGATTTAAAAGCTTAGAGAAAGCAACGTACCTGTCACTTTTAATTGCAGAAAGCTTTCCATCTATTACCTTTATTTTGCCAGAGCCTTCTAATGAAAAAGTTCCAGTATCTAATTTAATTTAATTTTCTTTGGGTTTGCCAGAAGAGCAATTAATTTTTAAAACTTCCAACTATTAAGATGTACTTCAGGAAGCTGTCTCTATATCTTAGATACCATTAAGTTTCATCATGTTCTTGTCATACCTTAGGAACATCTTGATATCCTTGAAGAAATGTGGCAATGAAATGCAGACATAATGTCAGTAGTACTAGGTGTAAGGTGTGGGTTATTCCTATCCATCAGTAGTTTACGCCTCTCTGGATCTATAAGTACATCTGTGCCTGGCAGGCTTGTGTTATCACCAGTGCATATGGGGACCATGTGTCAGTCTTCCAACAGAGATATATAGCCTTGTGTAGAAGCAGGATTGGATATGCTTGTGTTTCAGCCTCTAAATCAATTTCTGGGACCTCTTCTACAGATGTTGGAAGCTGCAGGTCTATAAAACAGTATACTGTAATATGAACTGCAACAGAAGAATAAGCATGAGATGGAATTGGCCATATGGCATTAGATAGCAAGTGCAGTAGAGCCTGTGTAGAAACAAATCCTCACACCTTCTCATTTATCTGTGTAAATATGATTTAAATTCAATCACCTCAAAGTTCTGAGCTGATCCTGTTCTTAGAGTAGATCTGTTCTTACTTGGCTAGAAGAGTGAATGCAAATACCTGTGCTTGCAGTTGCAAGATACATATCCTAGAATTTTGGGGCTGGTAAAACTCTTACTGAATTCTTTAGAAGTACAAATGGATTTATGCTGACTGCTTTAACAGAAAGCCTAGTTGTGTAATACAGAGATGTTGTTCTTTTTAACATCTATTGATATGAGTACAACATCATTTGGTTTAAAATTTAGGTTCATTTCTTAAACCTCAATTTGTAAAAAAAATATTTGAGATATTTATTCCCATTGCCATCACTCTCCTCAATCTCTGTATAGTTACTTAGACCTCACTATCCTGAAGTTGTCTATTTACCCACAACTGGCATGTATAATGCTCTGTGAATTCCACAGTATGGGTATCAGTATCACCCAACATCATGGGGTATGCTGTGCTCTCATTTGATTACAGTTACTTAAATGATATCCATCCCATCCAACTGCCTTTGTGACCAAAAATAAGCAAAACAAAACCTCTTCCAAGAAACTGAGGAAAAAAACAAACAAACAAAAATCCATCCCATCCAACTGCCTTTGTGACCAAAAATAAGCAAAACAAAACCTCTTCCAAGAAACTGAGGAAAAACAAACAAACAAACAAAAAAACTACAACAAAAAGATCCCCACACACCACACACAGGAAACTTTTACTTTTTCCCCTAATTATTGAAGCTTCTCAGGAAGATTTTCTGGATATTTACCTGAGCAGGAGCTTCATCAGCAACTTAGAGAAAGTTGGAGAAATCTTTGAAGGGAAACAATTTGGCATGGAAGTGATTCAAAAAACATCTGAGCTCTGTAGACTTCAAAAGTGAATGTCATAATGAAAATTACTAATAGTGCAAGCAGCTGAAATTTTGTAAGTTTGAGGGGAAAAACAGATAAATATGGCAGAAAGAAAAATACAATGAAATGCTATTTTTTTTTAATTGGCATTAAATTAATTTTTGCATAGTTATTTCATAGATAATTTTTTCTAGAATATTTAAAGGTAATGTATGTACCATTATTGTGGTATCATAGTTTGTAAAAAAAAAAAAAAAAAAAAATTTCAACAAAAACACTTTACAGTATCAAAAATGACAGATGGCTATAAGCAGATGGGTGAAGCACAGAAAAATGATAGAATATTGGTTATCTTGATAAGCAGTAATTATGACTGAAGCTTAGTTGTCAATTTTTTAATCATACTTATTAATCCTTTTATACTTTTTTTTTCTTTTTTATTCTTTTTTTCTTTTTTTCAGTTTTTAGTGTACTTGTTGGCAGTGATGGGCAACGGTATCAAAGCCTGAGGTATACACTATGTGAATGCACACATATTTTGTAAAGCTAGGGCTGTGCAATAAATCTGTCTTGTTAAGCAATCAGCCTGTCTCAAGAGAGAATTTAAAAATTACATTGTTTGACTCAGGTGAAGGAAGAGTGAGCACAGTGCCATTCAACATTAATAACCTGCAAGATCATTTCTGGCCTACTCTCCAAAATTTGGCTGCCCCTTGACAAACTGTTCAAGGTTAGTTTTACTGTTAGGAACCACTTGGAGTACTCAGTTTATTGTTAGACTTAACGGTTTGAGCCCATACTTGATGAAAAATGCTTGTGTTCAGGGATGTAATTATTACTTACCTGTTTTGTAATAGCAGCAATGAGTAATGGTGCTGAATCAGGAATCTGCTCTGCTCAGTTTTGAGCAAAGAGAAGAATTGCCGTAGTTCACTGAGTGATATTTCAGAAGAGAATATGCAAGGGTTATAGACTGTGGAGTGAAACTAGACAACATACCAGACAACCTTTCAATCAGTTCCTAAAAGTGCTTACAGTTTCAATTCCAAAGCAGGTGAAACAATATTAAATATTAAAGACACGTTGACTGCTCCAAACTCCTGCTAAAAATAAGTTTTGTTAAAGGGAACAGGAGTGATAGATTTTTTGTAAACTATTGAAGAAGTCTTTTGGAAAGGCAAGTGTGCCATCTCATCTATTCTTAATGGGAGCAGATCCCTAAACTAAGCCAAGTGGATGTTTCAGCCATGCCTACGCTGAACGTGTCACTTCCCAGAAGTGAATGCTACCTGGCCATATCTTGTTTTATCAGTTTTAAATCCTTAATTTGTAAAGTCTTCTCTAGTCTATCAAGTGTAATAATAGATTAGAAATTAATCAGCAAATCACCTATTAGAGACTGGTGGAATTAAAATAGAAGAATCTTCGCTCTTTCCTTACAAAGAAATGTTCTTTTGTGGCCTTGTATGAAATAATAGCACATAAGAGTTAATGTAAGTCTCTATCTTGTCTTTAATTACAACCTGGGTAAGTAAAAAGGAGAAAAATATGCAGGAACAAAATTATATATGTGCTTTAGAAGTTATTGGCTGGACTAAACTGTAATTTTTGAGATGTTAAATGCAATATAAACTTCCATATAAAAGTCACCTCTAACTATGCAAACTCCAGGTAGGGCTGTAGGACCCCTAACACTTCACAGCAGTGCTGCTATATCAGGCATCAGTTGGGGAACTGGACTGACAGAAATTCAGGACAAGAGACAGTCAGTAGTTGTGTGTACCTTTCTTCAGCTTGACCAGCTTTAGAGTCTATGGGGGATGAAGAATCAGCAAGTGTTTTTTTGTTTTGTGTTTTTTGTTTTTTTTTGGTGGGGATGTTCTTGAAGGGCTTCAAGTTTTTCTTTCAAAAAAGTGTTATCAAAAGGGTTATACTGAAGCCAAATTTGAAGTACCATTACAATTCTCTTTCTTGGAAATTGTGGGTGGTCCATTCCTCTTTAAGAGCTAAAACATGTAATTATTTCTATATTTTTAAGTCCTAAACAAAGAGAATTATATATTAATTTAGTGGAGCAGACTAATAAAGACTACTTGCCTATTCAAAAATAATTTTCTAGGACTCCAGTGAAGTACATGTGTGGTCCTAATACTCCTATTTTATTTTACAATGAGCATTTGTCACACTAGGACACTCTAGCACAATAAAGAATAAATGGCGAATCTTCTTGAGCAATTATTTCCAAATGGTACCAGAGTATACAAATTGATTTAAGTGCACTTTTGGAGACACTGTAGAGTAGAATTGATTTTGTGGCCCATAGATTAACTTCCATGCCAAGACTGCAATAGGAGGCTTTCATTTTTTGTAAACCCCTAATGTGATCCTATTAAAAAGTAGGGAGGCCTGGTACTTGGACTCTATGCTATTTTAATTCTGGGGAAATTACCAACTAGTAATACACAAAATTATAAACAAGTCAATATCATATTGTATTGGATAGGTATGTGGAGTCAGCCTGTTTCTCAAATGTAAAAAGATTAGCATTAATTGTCATTATTTCCATTTTTGATGACTTGTCCTAAAACTTAAGGTTGAAGGTACTTATAAACTGGAGGTAGCAGGCTATCAGTACTTCTAGTGTAGCTCGTTAGTTTGTTGTTGTTGTTGTTGTTTTCTTTTGTTGTATATGTTCTATGCATAAATTACTTGTATCGATGCTCTAAATAAGTAGATAAAACAGATAAAAATATCTGCTGCTTAAAGAATACAAATGATAGCATACAAATAGCTACAATAAGAACATTTTCATTCAATTATAGATTTATAAATGGGTAACAGATGTTAAAAACCCTGAAGCATTAAGAATTAAAGGAACTTCAGTGATATCATTAAAATGATATTAAAAACTTAGAGATGAAAGTGAGCAGGGAAACCTAATCTGAATATTCTTAGAAAAGAGGAAGTCTTGTTCCTTACCATAAGAATTGCAGTGACTCAAATCATTCTGCCCATATTACAGTGGTGATTGTCCTATGTTGAGCAATATGAAATATTCAGCTGGACAATGTAGCACACCATGGCATAGGGAGTGATCCTGCTTTAGTGTGGGAATAGATTGTGTCTACTATTTACAGCATCTGAGTCTCTGGGGAGTCTACAGAGCAAATGCAAATTAGTGCACAATGCAGAGAGAACCTGCAAAAATTCTGTCATCTAAATTCTTCTTGTCTGTTTTGTACTCCTCAGCATAGCACTGATGCATACTGCTACTGATAGCATACTACCTTGGCTTCACCATCTGTAAAAGAAGGTTAATATTAATAGTACCTTTCTCAGATCTGAAATATCATTTCTCATTTGGGAAACAGATGGAAATGATATGACCAGAAGTAATGATTTACAGAACTAATGCTAGAATTTATAATTCAGGTTTTTGGTCATCACAAGGAGATAAATGTGCACCTAGAGACATATTGGCCACTGCTGATAGTATTGAACTCCTTTTGTATCATAATTATCAAGAGGAATAGCTGCATTGGATGCTTTACTGAAGAGTAGAAATAAAAAGTAATTTAATAAATAGGAGACTAAGTTGTTTATTTCATAGTCAAAAAATGTTGCAGCAGGTTTTGGGTGGTTTTTTTTGTTGTTTTTTTTTCTTTGTTTGTAACAGCGAGATATTCAACTGAATTGTTAAGCATATCATTTTTAAACATTTCTTTATTTTGTTTGTCTTAATTGATTTGTAGACCTGCCAAAAAAGCAGGCCTTGATAAAAGGACATGAGAACCCATTTGGGTATAAAATTATCTTCATAAATAAGTGATGCAGTACTGCAATTTGTAATACAGTAACTCTATAAAGCCTAATATACATCAGTATTGTAACAAAGGAATAAGCCTCATTTGGCTGATAGGAAATGTACTTACTTGTTTTGGTATAGTAATATATTTGCTGAATGTGAGATAAAAAGTGTTCAGTTAGAGATTAAAACATTCATGTTTATTTAGTAAGCTCATGCTACGCAGTGGTATATTTCTACCACCATGAAAATTTTAATTCCAAACAGGTTCAGTTCACCTGAGATTTTACTTGTAGAGGAACTATCTCTGCATGATGCTCTCCCTGCATTTAGACCATAAGGTAATATCTCTATTGCTGAAGATTTTTCACATTGGTTTGATTTCCTCTGTGAAGTTCTGAAAACAATTTTTAAGCTTCCTAATACACTAAAACTGGAGCTTGCTGAAGCATGCCTCTGTAGCATTCAGAAAAAGTCTTAGATTAAAGTCATGTTTAAACCTTGCAGTTGAGGAATCCAGTTTTCCTGATTGTGTGACAATAAATAAAGGTTCATAAAAGGGGTGAAGAGAAAATCTGATCAAAAGTTTTCCATCATAGTGCACACCACCTAATATAGAAGATAAATACATATTTATATTTCAAATTTAGAAAATTGAAAACTGTTTGACAGTTTAGTAGTGAAATCCAAATCAGAGATCCAGCAAAGCAGAAGAAAAATTACCTTGCCTTTTCAGTCTGTCCTCTTCACATTTTAAAAACCCACTGCCACAGTAGCTTTTGCAAATGGAGGCTGTTGTCATCATTCCCTCAAGGTCCTCAAATAAGTTTTTTTTTTTGGACGTGAGAGTTTTTCCCAAAGTTTAATGATAATACAAAATAATCTCTCCATCCATTTCTCAAGGCACGGTTGAAACTTGTGGCTGGGGCTCACTTCTATGCTGTCATGTCATAGTATGTTAATGCTTTCTTTCAGGAGCTTAGGTTTTCTTGCTGGTGCCTCCCAGTGAGGTTGAGTACTTCACTTTCCTTAACATCAAAACCAGGGGAATAAATAGGGGCTTGTGCAAACCTGGGCCTAGGTCTGGAATATGTTAGATGTTTTAGATGGGATGCCCCATTAAAGACACTTGCTGGAAAAGTGTCTCAGGCCATGCAAGGCCTTATAGATATCTTAATGATCATCTTAATGATGCTCATCAGTGAGCATCCTATGCCAAAACCTGTTTCACATGCTCTGTTTGAAAATAATTGCTTAACGAATAAGTAATGTCTGTTTTTTCCCCATCAAAATTCCTGTATTTTTCAAGGTATACACAGATAGAAGGATGTTGTGGGGACACTGAATAGTACCGAGGAAGAAATAAATCACAGTAAAAGCAACTGAAATTCAGTAAACCATTTGATATTCAGAAATGAGTTGTTCAGTTATTTAGTTTTATTTCAGGGTAAATTATCTAATTGATACTTATGTTCATAAGAAAAGCTGTTACGTGTCTGCCAAAATATGTTGTTTTTTTTTCACCATCATGTTTGTATTCGAAGCGAAAATCCCCACATCCAAACTCATATATTTGATTTTCAGTTAAATAATTTACAGAAATTCTCATTCTGTTCATTCTTTGCTCTTTCTTTTCTTTGTAGTCTTATTACGTGAGACTTTTTGCTGCCCTGAGTGGGGTTTCATGCAGAATGTAGTTAGCTATTGTTGAAAATATTATTTTCCAGTAAGAGAGGAGTACTAACCAAGGCTTACTTTATTTGTTTCAGCAATAGTTAAATAATTATTCAGGTCCCTGATCATGGAATAGACACCTTTTGAACTGTTTTAATGAACCAACATAAATAAACATAAGTACTCAATACTTTGTTTGACTCAGTGTTTCTGCCTTTTCCTTTAAAAATCAGGACGCATTACTCATTCCCAGTACTCAGTATTTTACGAAGTAGAGAATGGCAGTATAGATTTATGATACCCCTGGTCAGACACTGAGGGAGGTTAAACCATAGAGGAAAATAAAATTACAAGTAATTAAATTTACAAGCAGGTTTGCCATCTTGAAAAGATTTATTGTTTTAGAACGAACAATGGTTTTAGCCACATAAGAAAACTGTGATACCTTCACAGTGCATGATATAGATATTATACATGGTGTTTCAATTTATATGATTAAAAATTTAGCATTGCTTTTAAGGTTGAATGGGATATTCAACTGGGAACTATACATGGTGAGTAATAAAATAGCTGCAATGCAGTACTGTCTGCATTTTTAAGAGCTGAAGCACTCTATCAGGCTCATTAATATCAGGTTATCTGAGGGCTTTATCCTCAGATAAAGAAACAATAGCATATATAAGTTTTCTAGTTTTTCTGTGAGAAGAGATTCATGTGTATGTGACATTCATACCAATGTTATATTGTTACAAATTTCAAATGTTAGCAGGATTCTATTTTTTTTCCCTGTTATACTTCTACCTACTAACCAGTAAATGTGATAGAAATATACTATTTCCATCCTGTTTCTTATGAAGAATTCAGTAGTAACAAGGTTTTTACAAGGTCTTTCTGCTATTTCAACAAAGCATTATGTATTGGGTTTACTAATGGAAACTTCCTGTTTACCACAGGAAAAAAAATAAATGAAAATTAGCCAAATACATAAAATTAAGCTGATTTTTTTTTTTTTTTTGCTTTTTGGGAGCTGGAGCCAATAGGTTTATTATTATCATTTTCATATTTGATTTTATTTTTATTTTTTTGTATTTCATCAGATTTTGAGAGAGATCTATATTCTTTGGCATAATTTCAAATTAGTCAAGTTCTACTGTTGTGCCATTGCAAATATCAGATTGAAATCTTTAATCTTTGTAAACATGTTTAAAAGCTGAGGCATGTATGTTTACCCATGTACGTTGTATGTAAATTGCCTTGACTTGGTTTGTTTAAAAGGGAATTATATTTTCTGTAAGCATAATAATTCCAGAGCTTCCTTCGTTACTGATCTCAGAGACACTGTTGTATGTGTATGTGCTTTTATCACTTGGAGTACCTGGGTTTTAAGCTTTTTTGTTTGTTTGGTGGGGTTTTTTTTGAGTAAATTATTTTAGTAATTTTATTTAGGTGCAAGTCTCTGACTTAGAAATATACACCTGACCTTCTGTGCAGCAAAACAAAAATGTAAGCAAGTTTTCTGGAGAATCAATTCAGACGGGCAAAAGTTCAGACCTCTTTGTCACCTTTTGGCTTGGTGAAACTAGCCTGAGAGCAATCTTTAAGGACATTTCACACTGAAAGATACTGAAGTTATATATAACTGTTCTGGCCTCAAAAACTTGTTTGCTCATATGTGAGCAGGGCAGCGCATTGAAGGCTGGGTGATGGAGGGCTCCTCGCAAGCCAGCAGATGACGTGATGGAAGCCCTCGAAGTTGCACTCAGTAATTTTTTGAAAGGGTCAATGGCTAAAATACTCCACTTCAGACTTAATAATTTGGAATATATCTCTCTAGAAGTGACTTAACAGAGTTGAGAACAATTAATTGAAAGAGACCCATAGGACAACTAGCATCTGTGTTAAGATGAATTTGATAAAATATATTATGTCATTGTGCTTTCTTTCAAAAACTCTGTAGGATATTCATGGCTTTTTCACTCTAGTTTTATACAATATGTTTTGAATCAATTCTGCTGTTCCACAGATACACTATTTTTTTGTGTGTGAAGTCTTGGATTATTGTAACTACAGAGAATAATTTCTTCCAATGACAGTATCTTGGTCAGATTGCTGGTTTCAAATATGAATACAGGTTCATGCTTCTCAGAAAATCAGATTTGTTCTTGTAAAAGCAGGATGCTCAGTTCTTCAATGGCTTAAATTTTGTTTAAATTCATAGAGCCCCTTTTATTTTAGGGTTACCAAGTGCCATCATAAATGATACTGAGTGTACAGACATAATCAAATGCTGTCTCTTTTTGAAATGAGAAATGAAGGGAGCTCACACAGTTGTTAGTGCAGGAAGATAATGCCCAACAGGCTGAAAAGGAGGAGGTTTGCACTTTTATTGCAAAACATAGGCTGCAATGTCAAGTCACTGTAACAGAATGACCTGCAAAACTGTCTGGCTTTATCTACAAAATAAAAAATAGTTTTTTTTTCACCATTTCCCCAGTAAGCCACTTTGTGCTGCTTGTGGCCTTTTTTTTTTTTTTTTTTTTTGTGAGCAGTCTAAGATCCTAGGTCTGCAGTGTGAAGCATAGGTGTAGTTTATGCAAGAAAAAAAGTTAAACGTTTTTTTAATTCCCTCAAGGTTTTTATAAGGAAACGTTTTTAGACTGAGCAGATGAAAACTTGAAGCAATCAATAAAAAATTACTAAAAGCCTATTACAAATAGGCATAGATTTTATGTTGAAAATTGTATTTTCTTTAAAAGAGCGGTAGAATTTTGCAATGAAAAAATGATTTAATAACTTTTGTTACTTAAACAATTATGAGAATATTTCACAACCCAGCAGATGCATCACAAAATATATATATATATATAATGGAAAAAGACTTTTGCCAACCCTACTTAGCTATCCGCATTTAGAGGGATGCTTTAAACAGTGCCTCTTACAGGAAGTTAGAGAACCTTTGCAATTAAGTAGTTTATATTTCAGATGTGCTAAAATTAGCAGGGAATATTGTACTTTATTCTGCATGAGCCTGTGCTACATGTAAATGATGCTGACTGTGCGGACCCAGCTGGCTCTCTTTCACATGTGCAAACACACATCTGTGTATGGGTTATAGGGGAACCTGGGTTAATACCTGTTACTTTTTAAGTCCTTGCTCAAAGATTTGCATTTAGTCAAAGAAAGAAAGATTCTGACCATTTATATTTTTATTAGGTTTTAAAAATAGTTTATGTATTGTCTCAATTTTGTTCGTCTTCCGCTTTTTGATTCTAGAAAATGGTGAATGATGATAATATATTAACTGTTATAAATGGGTAATGCATCATTACCCATTACCTTCTGCAGTATATATTTGTGAGTATGGCAGTGGTTTACACAGATATGTACATATATCTATTATAAAGTAATCATTGATTGTGATACAAATCTGTATTGTTAACCACTTTACACTCAATTTCTATATTGGTAAAATGTATTAATCAATTAAAGAGAAGTGTAAATATAGATATTTGTTTTTTATATTTGTAATATAATTTTTTGAAGGAAGTAGGTTGTTAAATCATGTTACCATAACAAATGCTGAAGGCTGTGCTTTCACTCATTGCCATTGAATTTATTGTCAGAGCAAGTGCAGTCATATCCTATTTCAAGCTTACTTAGGTGTCTTGAAAATTAAATCACAGCTCACAGATTCTCTTGTTTTTCACACACTGTTAATAATAGCTAAATTTGGTCTAATTTTAAATATACTTTGCAAGATATTGCAGTACAGTATGCAGTATTGCACAAGGTATGAAAGATTTAGTAAATAGAACTGACAATGACTTGGTTAAAATAAAATTGCTGTCAGTGTAGTTAGAATTATTTTCAAAAGGATTATATTATATACATTTTGCTAGAGTCAGACAGTGGGGGGTTTTATGAAGTCCTCAAACTATTTTTGAGTTCATAAATCTGAAAGAGATCTCCAGAAGTGATTCCTAATAACTAGAAATATGAGCTCATTCTAGATTACATTTTAGGAAAATAATATGTTTAAAGTGTGATTGTTTATGTATAATCAACTAATGATTTCTTCTTGTTCATTTCAGCTCAGCTAGATGTCTTATATCTTTACACTGTTTTGCAATGTTTCTTCTAAAAGCTCTCTTAGAAAAGGTCATCTAAAAGTTGTCTCTAGAAAACAAGACATTGAAAAACATTACTGTTAGGGATTGGAGTGCATGTAGATTGTGCTTTGGAGTGCTTGGTGTGCTTGTGGAATGAAGCTCCTGCTTTGATTTTAGCAAAATGAAATCTAGCCAGCCACAAGAAAAATGATCTGTGACCTGACTGAAAATCCTATTGTAGACACAGCCTGTACGTATCAGGCTGTATGTGTTTGTTTTGGAATTCTATTCAGATACTCAAGAAAGCCTCTTCATCTAATTTCTTGTGTTTTCCATATTTTCTATAGATATACACATCTCTGAAGGCCTCCGAAACTATATAATGCTATATGAAATTTATATATTACTAACTGCTTTAATCTATTGATCATATCCTGTTGCACTGAACTCCTTGTTAATTGGGGTGTAATCACTTATAGCGTAAGTGAAAAGCCCTGGATTCTACTTTTTTTTAAAAAAAAAAAATCTTTTATTTTTTTCTACTTTTTTCCCATCTCCTCTGTTTTTTATTTTGTTTTGTTTTTCACTTCAGTTCTGTAGATTTTATGTCTAATATGGAACTGGTAAAGACAAAAATATTTATAAAATTTGGAAAAAGGGTTGGATATATATGCTGATGGCAAAAAAAAAAAATCAATGAATAACAATTTTAATAAAACTTACATTTTGGAAAAGATACTAGTTTTAGATAGCCTGGTAAAGCTGGTTGCAGGGTTTTTTGTTTGTTTTGGGGTGTAGGGTTGGGAGAGCATCAAGGGTGTTCCTCTGTCTACTGCTAGATGTTTTTTAATGACTTCTTTCAAAATATATGGTGTTTGCCATTTTGAAACAAAATTCAAAAATATATTTATCTGAGACATTTAAACAGTTTGATAGCTGTTTTTTCTCAACGGCTTACTGCTACTTATTTTTGCATGTTTTCTTCCATTCATAAAGCTGAACATTAGATATTTCATGTCACGTGCCTGGAATGGGTTGAAAATTAATCAGTTAAAAATGAAATCCTTTTGGTCTTCATTGTTAAATTGTGTAATGCTTCTGCTTCTTCTTTGGCATATTTACTGTTGCTTTGTAAGGAAGCTATCTAGTGCAACAGAGATAAACTAATTTGAATATTACTGCTGCTGCTTTTTCTTCAATTACAAATCAATTAAAGTAATAAAATAAGCTTCATCAGAAGCATTGATTGAACTGTAATGGCTGAAATTATTTTCCTATTTTGTTGTTGTTGTTACATACAGAAAAAATATATATGGTGGATTTTAAGTTTCAATTAATCTTTTTTTTTTTTTCTTAGTGATCTTAGTGAAAATCAGATTCAAGCCATACCAAGGAAGGCATTCCGTGGAGCAGTAGACATAAAAAATCTGTAAGTATTTTTCTCCTTCTCATATAATCTCTGATTATAATGCTTTGTCAATACAGTCTCTTTTTGTTCTATCAGATATCTTTTTACTAAATACTTTTATAGTTCTTTTTTTACTAAATACTAAATAGCTCTTTTTTACTAAATACTTTTATAGCTCTTTAAGGAATCTCTGCATAAAACCAACAGTTATCACTTGTGTTGGCAAAATATTTTAATGCATCTTAAGCGTACTAAAATTGCTCGATATGAAATCTTAAACATTGAAATGGAGTTGAATACAGCAAAGCAGTATAAGTATTTGCTTAACCTAATCTGAATTTCATATTTGAATGTCAGGTTAGTTTAAACATTTCATTGTTTCACATGAAAAAAATTGTCCTGCCTCGGGTCTAGGAGTTTGCTTTTTGTAAGCTTGTATAAAAGAAAGAAAAATCAAGCTATTATCTAGTTGTACTCACTTTTTTTTTTTTTTTTTACTTATGTAATTACTTTTCTTATGCAGTTTTCTTTTGTGGCATAGTGAGTGTTTTCTAAAAGCTATATACTAGCTTTCCTGGAGATACTGACCCTGAAGTTCATGGGCAAGTCCTAGATTCTCAGGGCTTAAAAATGTTGAAATATGTTTCAAGAGTTTCAAGAAAAAAGAAAGCAGTGACTTTGTACTTAGAGTAGTGAGTCAGTTTACTGGATTGAATGAGCTGAATGACCTGAAGACCATGATGAACTTCCACAGTAGGAAACATAAGGTCATCCACCTAAAAGCCATAACTGCAGCTCTAAGATGGGGGCTCATCATTTGTAAGCAACCAACAAACACAGAGGACACACATTCTACTGGATTCAAGAAAGACTGTGGAGCTCCCAATGTGATGCAGCTCTGAAAAAATACACTTGCTGTCCTATGTGGCATCAATAAAAATAGGGAAGTAAGCCATTATATGAGGTTTTAATGTATTTTCCTTTGAAATACTTTTTGCTAATTGCAGTTGTCAGGGTTGTAGAAAGATTAACTTTTGTAGTTAAACTTTGAAAATGGAGCGCTCCATGATTATAATATATGTCTAAATAATAAGATATTGTAATACAGCGACAAAAATGTTTTTTTACTACTTTTTTTTTTTTTAATTTAAACACATTTGTGATACTGTCTTTCCCTACAATAAAGTCCTACCCCATCTCAATGGAAAATCTGTTATGTTCAAATCTATTATGCTTAAAAACATGTAAGCACAGTTCAGAGTAGTTTTGTTACTTTGTTTAAATATTTTAGGAGTTTCTGTTCAGAACTGGTGCCATCGTTATTCATGGTTTGAGAGAGTCTTGTCTACAAGGAGAAGCCTGCTTTTTGTGTATGTTCTGTTATATTTGAAAATTGATACAGCTGAAGAAAGAAACTTTGGTAGTAAAAATAAAAGCATCATTGAGAATTTTCTCATGGCAAGGCAGTATTTTAGAATGTAATAAATATATATTCTGAGATAGGTCCAGTCAGAAACTGAGTTGGGATGCTAACCTTTAGCCAAGATAATATTTAGATCTTGGTGTATATTTTCGTGGCAAGGATCCTGAATTATGTCTAAAATGTGCATAAAACAGTAGATCTGCTCTTTAAAGACTTTCTGTTTTGGAAGAGAATTCAAACAAAACTCACATAAAGGCCATAGCATTGCCACAAAGTCCAAATCTGATATGTGGCATATAGTTTATTGTGACAGCAGGAAAATTACAGAAATACACTTTATCAGTGGTCCCCGAAAATAAATAAATAAACAAATAAACATAATCTGAAATACTTATGATCAGTTGAAAGCTCTAAGAAACACATCTCTCTACATTCTTGGTCACACACCTTATGTTGTGTGAGGTATAGGTACATCAGAATGAAACATGAGTTCATGGGGTGAGCCACATGGAGTCCAGCACAGCATTTATGTAACTAGGTCATGTATTCAGAAAATGAATGGTATTTGTGCATTTCCACAAGCTTAGTCAAGAAAGAGAGAGATGTGAAACCTAACCTAGGCTTTTACATAATACTTAGAGAAGGGTGATTGCAAGAATTGTACTATTTTTATTTAATTGTCCAAGAAAAGTAAGAAGACAATAGATGAGTGATGGATGTAGAAAGCATCACTTTGCAAACAAAGGAAAACATGAAATAAAATAATATAGCATCTAAGGAATGATTATACTAAAGACCTGGAACTACATATCTATATTACTGAGAACTGTCATAAACAGAATTCAATATTTGTTCTAATTTCACTGTTTATTCTGTAATTGCCTAGTAGTTAAGCATACTGTTAAAGATATTAACCAAACTTGTGGAAGAGAGATGGAAATAAAAGGCACAAAGAAACCTGCATTAGAACACTTTGTAAATTCAAGTTTTGCTTTGTCTAATATTAGATTAATTAGAATATGAATTGAAGGGACTTTTATTATTATTATTTTTTCTTTAATGCAATGTATGGTAAACATGCCAAACAGTAATTCTAGTAAGCAATTTCAAAGGCAGTTAACTCTCACAGAAATTGAAGCAATTATATATTTTGTTTTGCTGAATGGAGACTCAGCTTTCTTTCACTCCCCCTAAATATTTTTCCACCCAAATCTGCTGTTGAAACATTTTGGAAAAGATTCTGTGGTTGCCAAAGAATGTTGTTCTAGTCTTCACAGAACAAAAGGCATTAGATGTTAACTCAGATTATCTGAAGGAAATTGATTCCTTTAAAGTTGATGATACCACTAGGATCTTTTGATTTCCTGCTAGTTCTAGTTCATTCTAGAGTCCTCTTGATGATTCTCAGAAGAAGCTGTCCAGTTCCCGTGACATGTGGTCATACTTCCTTTATGGGCATCTTCTTAATATTTACAGGATAGATTCTCTAGAAGACAAACAAATTGAGAAAGGCATTCTGAGGAATTACAGCCACAGTGACATGTCCCACCGTCATAGTTAAGAGAAGCAAGGATAAAGGCTGCAGGGCAATGTAGTAGCTACACACGTAGAATTAACTGGGAAAATTAGTAAGGAGACAGACATTAGCATCTACTCCAAGTCCTTCAAATTACTCTAATAATTGTTGTCCAATAACTTCAATAACATTACGATACTTGGTGTTTCTCCAAGGCCTTTTTGGACCTATTATGAAAGATTTAAAGTTAGCCTTGTCACTAAAGGCATAACTGAATTTTGTGATTATCTTGGCTGGCAATGACTAGACTTCTTGAAGTTCAGTTTTATTAGCAGTTGAAAACCAGAAAGTCCTGCTGAAGGTGTTCTCTTACTGATTTCTTCTTAGATTATGCACAAAATTCCACTGCAACTGGAAGTATATGTCTGCTCATCTGCACAAGTGCTAATCCAAACCCACTGCTTGCCTAAGAAATGCTTTAATAATTTAGAATTGACATTTCTCACCTCTATTACTAGTGGGAATCTTTTCACTGGTAGCGAAAATCTTTCACTAGTAGTATATTCAGTGCCTATTTAAGGTTTTTGGTAAAGTCAAAAAATTTCTCTGAAGGACTAACAGAAAGCATAGGTAAACTTTTCCAGTGACTCCTAAAACTGTTGTTGCCAAATAGGTCAGAGACTTTATAACCTTTAGGCAAAAAGGTTTTCTTTATGACTGTTTCAATAAAAGACCATTTCAATACAGGAGCCGAATGCTATTATTAAAGCTATTAGTTTCACTGAAGACTACTTACCTGCTGAACAAAGTTTCCTTTTAGTCACAAACAAATCACTTATGAACTGTTAATTGTGTTTTTAAATCAGGCTTTGAAGATTAGTTTCAAATCAGAATTCTCTGAAAGTGCATTGAAAACTTCCTTGCAAGTCTTTTAGCACTTGAGCCACCAATGAAAAGTCTGAAGTGGATAAAATCTAAAAATCTATCCAAAAGTGGTATTTATTTGCATAATAGTACATAGGTGAATAAAACAAACCTGAGAATAATCCAAATTATGTTTGAGGATTTGAATCTTAGAGAAAATTAGTTTATGCTTCTATTGACCTTCTAAGATTCACACAGAACTTAGCTGAACTCTCAAGAGCGTTTAGGCCTTTACACATCTGCACTACTTTGGAAAGTGAGACTGCCTTTGCTTTACTAAACAGGGTGATATATTCATGCTGAGAAGAGACTTGCAAGGACTTTATTATTATTATTTATTTTTATGTAGAGTAACTAACTAGAAAGAGCTCCATAGGTAAAAATCTTATAATTAATATATGAATATATTTATAATTAATATAATTTAATATAATTAATAAACCATTCTAACAACTTCCATGGGATATGTGCTTACCCTATCTTCCATGCTAGAATGGGAACCTATTTGCTCCCCTATTTGTAACAGTCATGAGGCTGTTTGCTATCTAACTGGCTTAATTAAATAATTTCTGTGAAGTCATACTTACGTCGTAATGTCTTTACATTACATTACATTAATTACAGATGGTTCATTATGTGTTTTTGCTCCTTTTCACGCAACACACAATTCTTCTATTTCTTCTTTTTATCATTATTTTATTTTATTTTTCATTTTCCTTTTTTTTTTGAGAGGATGGGGATGGAGCTATAAATGTTTTCTCCTTTTTCTTATATTTTATTCAGTATGTATGCCTAATTTAGAGTGCTTTTTTGTTTGTTTGTTTTTTGTTAGCTTTTCTTATTAATTTTGGGTTAAAAGAGAAAGACTAATCATTTGCTATATAATGTATATTAGAAAAATACTATGCATTCAAAATGTTTTACAGGACATATTAGGAAAGAACAAAATGAAAAATGAAAGAACTACATTAGCAAGTGCATGTAGATAAAAATACTTCACCTCTGAACAAAAGAATAATAGAGATAAACAGACACAGGGTACAAACAGTTCTTTGAAGTTTGATAAAATCTTAGAGTAAATTTTTGCACAATTATGTTACATCTTTCTCAGCTAATGCCTCTGAAATTATTGATCCCTCTTGAAAGTGAAATTGAGAGGGGAATTGAGAAATAGGAAAGCATAACTCAGTTCTGTTGTAAAAAAAAAAAAAAATACAGCGAGACATTAAAATAGTGAGTGTTTCCAAAAATTCTATTGGAATGATAAATATTGTGCACTCTGTTATTTTCCCAAGGGAAAAAAAATAATGTTAATTATATGAAATACAGCATACAGTGTGCTAAAACTAGAAAATATTTCTAAATGTTTACTCATGAGGAAGACACAGCAGGGATCTAGAAAAGTTTCTGACTTTTGCTGATGAATTCTTAAAAAATGTTTACCATTAAGTTGATCCATTAGTAAAATATAATCATTTGTGAGCAAAAAAGAAGCTAAATCTGCATGGTGCCTTTCTTGCTTGGACCACAGAATGTCCTCAAGTGCTGAAGAGCAGGAGAGTAAAGTAGACAGACTGAAACTGTTGTAACTTTTAACTCAGACTATGAATGAGGAAAAAATGTTTTCTCTGTCAGTCAGATACAAATTATTATTATTTTTTTTTGTATGAGAATAAAGTTTTCAAATGTATGCTACATATTCTGTTAGTCATGAAATACTCTTCTTGTGACATAAGGGTTTTTTTTAAATTATTATTATTTATTTGTCATCTGGTAGACAACATATGCTAAAAATGAAAAAAATACGTTAGCACTGTGTTTCTATAGTGCTAGATGTCATAGCAAAACCAATAAGTAAACAACATTTTAAGAAGCGCATTTTATTATCAGTTGAATGGTCTTCACTATCCATGAACAGTAACATTTTTAATAGCAGTAGATAGTAAGTATATGAAGTACCAGGGTAATGCTGAGGTAATGCTGAAGGTGCAAAAAATAATTAATTCTCTGTGACATCTGAAATATTTTGAGCATAACAGCTGTTGCTTGGCATTTTATGGACTTCCCAGGAACCACATTGCCCAACATAATTAGAGGTTTTGTGGAAAGTCGGAGGGAGAAAAGTAGAGGAACAGAGAAACTTTTCAAAGATATGGAGTGGTCCCACAGAAAAAAAAACATTGTAGAGATGGTGGGGGAAAAAGACCATGAAGAGATACTGGGTAGTGGGGTAGGATGTGGATGGGCCAGAGGTGCTGGTCCATGTCTGATCAACTTCTGTTTTTCAGGGCATTTCAATCATGTGAAAAGAAAAAAAGAAATTCTCGTGGAAAAAATAATGAAAAACTAAAAACCACGCTCTAAAATTAAGTTAGTATTATTTGTATAGTCAATATCTTAGTGGTGAGAAAAGCTTTTTCATAGTGCATAGCATTATTTTAATATATGGTTTTGAAAGTCATCATGCTAAAAATAAATGTTAAAACAGCTTAAAATTGGAGACATATGTACTTTTTTTGCTCTCTTGCTTTGTCTGAAGCAAAGCACTCACACATTCTGCTCTCATGAGACAGCCTTACCCCAAAAATTCAGACTGCTTCAGTATGTCCATTAGAGAGAAATTGTACGTTAATGATACACTGATTATGGAATATTGTCTTTTTGTTTGAGTTATATATGCAGTGGATATCTTTACCTTAACAAATATGGTAAGTTACTATTCAAGCCAGGCACGCAGTCTTCAAAGCTTCCTTTCATACCTTAAAAAAATGTTATGCCAATTTTTCTTAGTATTTATATATATATAAAGAAAAATATATATATATATATATATAAAGAAAAATTGGCATAACATTTATATATATATATATATATAATGGTCATAACTGGTGGAGGATCATTTAAAACATGAAAAAGGTAGTATTTTCCAACGGTGATTTAGAAACACAGGAAATATTTGTCCTACTCCATCCATAAAACTCCCTTCCCCCCAAACCTAAACCAATTCAGTGCAAACAAAGTAATCTTTCTGGTAAGAAAATTTAAATGAAAACAACTCACCATTCACTAAGATAGTGGTAATGGTGATTCACTAAAGGAAGACGTCCAAAAGTTTCCAGGTGCACCACAACTGCTGCCGGTCTAGTGGAAGAAACCTGCCTTTCAGTTTGTGTAGGACAAGATTTGCTCTATTTTCCTTTGTGTATAATATGGATGATTTAGAAGAAGCTGTGTCAGCACTGATTTATACATTGACAGCTAAGGATAATAAGATATGGGCAAACATACAGCTCACCCTTTTACAGATTAACCTGCAGACTGCATTAGGCAAATTCGATGGCATTAAAAGATTTTTCCAATTTGTCTGGAAACAATTTCTCTTTTGTATTGTGTCAAGGGTAACATTTCATGCCATTGTACTAATTTAAATAGCTTTGATATATTGTTCAAGAGGTTAAAGAAATGTACTGTGTATGTATTTTACCTCTTTAAAATAAAAAGGCTATTAACTTAATTGTTAAATGAAATTAATTAGTAAAAATGAAAAGAGCCTGACCAAGTAGGCTTAAATATTTGAACACTGCAGCACTGGTGCTGTAATATTGCACCAAAATTATTAAAGATCATATTCAGGAAATTATAGTTTGCATTTCAGTATAGCTTTCAGTACAAAAAAACACAGATACCACTATAGTGAAGATAATATTTTATTCCTACGTAGTAGTAATTCAGATGAAAAATATGGATGAAACTAGAAGAATGTTATAAAAGTTGGTACTTCACACTCAACAGTGGGTGTGGTGATTTATTAATAAAGTAAAAGGTTATCAGAGATTCAGAAGAATCACAGAAAATGCTTTAGTAAAAGCCTCATTAGCCCTGGTAGCTAATATATAATTGCAGACAGAGAGGGCAGAGTTCATTTGTATTTTGTTCATTTTCTTAGCATTGTTCACACACATTTACTCATATATCTTACCTGATATGAACAAGTGTCGGGCTTGAAGATCTGGTTGTTTAAAGTGAGGTTGTATTTTCTTGCAAGTTGTGCCTCAAAATGCATATTTATAGGAATTATATTTATAGGCAATATTTATAGAAGAAGCTTATAACCAGGGAAATTGGGATTTTGTATTTGCATGGTGGTTAATTTCAGCAGACTTTTTAAAATTGTGCAATATGTACTGTATCAATGTTACGAATTGAAAAAGTAATAGTATTCTTCAGAGAAATGAATGTAAATTTTTCATAACTTAATACTTAAAGATTAATAATGTATGGGATGGATTGCTGAGTTTTACGTCCAGAATTCAAGTGCTCTGTGGCAACATCCTATCTGCATACAATTGCGGAGAGAACAAACTATGCAGAAAATCACACACGGAAGCTTCCAGCAGAAATGCTAGTTTCATTTGGAGCAGAATTAAAGGCTATAGCTAACTGGGTATGTAAATACCTTGGACACTAACATTTCTACATATTCTAGAAGCCAATTACTGTAAACCCCCACCCTCAGCCCCACACCTCCTATCTGGGGCAGATGCACCCCTAAAAGTGGTCCCTCGCTCGCTCCTGCCAGGGCGCCGGGAATTAACATGCAGCTGGGCTGCTCTGATAAATGGATTCTGTTAGGTCACCGAGGGGATGCTTGTGACATTAAGTGATTTACCGTCCTTTACCTTAATGAAATTGTTTCAGCAAGATGACGCTGAGAGCTTTTAATGGATAGCTTTTCTTGATGTAATGAAATTGCATTCCTTTGGCATTTAATATAAGGTGCAGTTATTATTTACTGGAGCTCTCCTGGAGCTGCTGTTTTGCGCAGACAGTTCAGAACAAAAAGAGATTTCTGTGGCAGCATCCAGGCCGGCATGGTGTATGACAGTCTTAAGCATATGAGTGTATTTGCGAGAGCATTTCAGCTGGCGTGGCCTGGCCATGCAGACCCTTCAGGAGGCTTGCTTCACACACAGCACTGCCAGCGCTCTTCTCTTTTACAAATACCTTCCTAATCTGTTTAACAGGCAACTGGATTACAACCAGATCAGCTGTATTGAAGATGGGGCATTTAGGGCTCTACGTGACCTGGAAGTGCTGTAAGTATTTCTTGTATCTCTGACTTCTAGCAAGAGCTTGATATCTGGGGAGTACTAATGCAAAAGCTTATCTGTGAGCTACAGCCTGGTGTCAAAATGGTCTAGTGAAAAGATGTCTTAAAATAATCCACTGCAATGTGCTATAAAATAGTAAAAGAGATGCTCCTTTACTCTGCAAGACAACCATACCACACAATTAAAATAATAATATTTTTTTAAAAAAGGTAGATGGTAGATACTGTAAGAAAATAATATATTTCGTATTACAACGGGGAGGGAAGCATTAATGAATCCAATTATTTTTGTAAATGATACATCATTGTAGAAGTGCTGAACATTTTCAGGATTGCCTTTGTTGTACAGTCTGACATCAGTTTGATCTTTCAGCCTCTCTACTTAAGGAACAATATACTAAATGTATCTGACAATCTAGATGTTTTCAAAGAGGCACTTTCCTAGCAAAACACTGTTGTTATGTGGTGAGATGTTTAGCCTGTCCATGTTAAATGGATATTTTTATTTTAATTTTTGTGGGTATGTGTATAAAAACATATACAGAAAATATCTTCTTATGTCATTGAAGGTTTCTAGGCAATAACAACAAAATACTCATTTGCATAGTTTTTTCTCACTGTCTTAAAGTTGCCCTCAGTGAGGTTAAAGGTAACAAAATTATCATCAGTGACCCCTGACCTGAAAATAGTGACTGTAATGAGCAAAGTGTCTCCATTCCCAAAGAATTAGAGACACAGCACACATTCCTGAAATATTTTCTCTGACAGTCAAAATGTCACATTTTTTGTTTTGTTCTGTTTTTATTATTATTATTATTATTTATTTTTTTATTAAGGAAACTGAAAGACTGTGAATCAGTGAGATACTTCATGTTAGTTTGAATCATGCTTGGTAAATCTCACCTTGAAGTGGGAAGAAGCTTCTTTTTTTGTCTTCTAAGATTCTGAAGTAAAAAATCTTTACTGACAGATAGTGTCTATATGTCCAAGAAACTAAGAATGTGTGAGCTACTGCAGTAAAGTTTTATTTTATTATGCAATAGTTGATCTTACTTATGAGTGAATGGTTCTGACAACAATTTTTTTTTTTTTTACAGTATAACAATAGAAAAATAAACCTATTGTTAACTTTAAGTTATAAAATAATGTACTGTAGGTTCAATATTAAGTCTAATTGTGAACTTGAGTAAATCTATGAGATTTTTATCTTTGTATCTCATATTTTTTCCAGTGGTGACTTAATCTTATTATCATGTGTTTTAATATGAGCCTTTACATCTGGAAGTGTTAAACGTGTATATGTGTGTGTGTATATAATTGAATATTTGTAGTTTTTAAAGCTTTTAGATTTTTAGTAATCTAAAAAGGTCATCCTTGCCAGTAGAAGTTAATGGTAGGAAATTCACATTGATTTCAATTAATGCAAAAGGGAACAGAACTGTATTAAAATAATCATCTGCTTACAAAGTAGTAGTTAGAATTTTGTGAATATAACTTAACTATTAGTATTATTCAAATATACAACTACATGTTCGCTATCCTGACTTATGTTGTGTGATAAGCAATGACAGTTTAGAAAATAAATTTAAAAAAGAGAGATTTTGAACATTTACTGAAAGGTATGCATCTAATGTGACTTCTTTTCCAATAAAGCATTAAAGATATGTAAATCACATCATAATATATACACAGTGAGTAGTATATAGGACTATGTATTTTGTTTCCATTTGGAGTTAAGTATTCTAAGCACAGAATTTGTATATTATTTCAAACTATAAGTATATTCTGAAGCTTTTAAATAATTTTTAAAGTTACTTGGCCTGAAACACACTTTAGTCGCAATTTGAATTTTTTACCAAATTAACAGGTATTATAAATTGATTAGACAACTGCAGAATTTTGGAGGCTATTAATGTTAAAGATACAAAATTAACATGAAATTTGGAAAGATGGAAGCAAGTTTAGATGTAAACCTGCCCACTTGTTAATTTGCTAGCAGATTTCTGTGAAATTTTATTTTTCCTTTTTGCTTTTCCTTTATCTAAGAGAAAATCAGACATACTGGGGAAACATTGACTATGAGAAAATATATTGTGCTGCCATATTAAAATAATAAATTATCTAAGAAATTCAAGAAACGTCTTTGTCATCACACTTTTTGCAATAGTGTGTAACAGTTTTAGATAAAAATATGGAGGAAATTCCCTTTTATTTTTTTTTAATTGATTTTAGATTTGCAATGAAATCAAGCATTTTGGATTACAACAGTTATAAAAATGGTTTAATTTCTTAGGTATCCCTTACATCAACTCTGATGTCTTTCTGTGCCTTGCAAAAAGATAAATTAATAGCTCTTGCATACACAACATCAAGTCAAACACGAAACTTCTGAAATTTAAAATTAAAATCTTTTGTAGATGTACATTCTTTAAACAGTTAAAAACTATTGAAATATGTACTTGTTTCCTTTCCCTTCATTGAAAAAAAAGATGATTTGAAAACATGCAGGAAGAAGTATTGGAGCTGTCATTTAGCATGTGTACACTAAGAAAATCCTGGAAAAGTCTACTGGCTGTCATTTGTTCACTAAGACACCTTTTGCAGATAAACAAAACTTTTTTTTTTTTATTATTTCCATTGATTAATCTCCTCTTTGTTTATGTAGTCCTGAGGGCACACAGGGGAGATGCCTTATGCATAGTGAAGAAAACACTTAGGTTGTTGAATGAGTAAGCACACAAAAGTAAAATGCAGCACATTGCACCAGTAATTAATTGCTTGGTTAATATGGAAGCATATAGCCTCATGCTGTTCAGTGTGCTGTGAATTTACCTTTCTGTGTTTTGGGATCACAGGGTAGTTAAAATTTACTCAGAACATGCACAAATTACACTCTGTTTGTTTGCTTGTTTGTTTGTTAATAATGCTTGTTTCAAAAAGGAATAAAAATGTTTGGGTAGTGCAAATTATTATTTAGTAATCTCATAATTGTGTTTACAACAGTACAGCACATTCTCTATTGTATTCAAATGACTAATCTCTAAGCTGAAACTCTAAATTCTGTCACTTGTTTCCTTGTTCTGGAGTCAAGCTTGTTTGCATTTTATTTGCAGCCTAAAGACAATAGTTAACTTCAGGATCGTTCATAGAGTTCCATGATCTTAAAAACTACATTTACTGTGTGTGACAGTTCTAGCCAACAGCTGGCTAAGATTTATTCCTAGTTTTTGTCTCAAGTTCTGGGCACCTTGTCTAAAATGTAAATTATCTGCTAGAGAATTAAGGTTCCTGCCTCCTTGCATTGTATAGCAGAAGGTCACCTATTGTTCATGCAGCTCTGGATCATCTGCAGCAACACTATCCCGTATAAAAACTGACTGCAGTTCAGAGTTGAACTGTTTAGAAGATTCATGAAATAATAATAATAAAAAAATAGGCAGATCTTGAACTCTCAGAAGCTAGAAAGGGAGACCAGAGTCTTAAAACCAAGGACTTTTCTCCAAAAATACTCTGGAACTCTTCTTTATGTCAGGATGGCAGTCTTAGCTTTAATGCTATAGATGCTTTCAACAGTGGCAGAAGCTCTGTTTCTGTCCTCTGAGTTGATCATAGGTTACTGGGTTCTCTGTTTACTTAGGGTTATTAATGGAATGGTCAAATCACAATGTTTTAACAGGGTTTGAAAAGGGAGCCAAAGCGGACCTCAAAGCATGAGCTTGTTTCCCCATGTCTAAAAGCAGTACACCTTGTTCTTCATTAACTGTGCCTTGTAAAACAGTGTAGTCAGTGTGACAGAACTAAGTGTAACATGTTAACATGCTTCTCCTTGACTTCACAGCACTCTCAACAATAACAACATCACCCGGCTGTCCGTTGCAAGTTTCAATCATATGCCCAAACTCAGAACTTTGTAAGTAGTCCCGTGGAAGCTGGCTGCCATCATTATCAACCCAGTGTGTTCAGTATACCATTTTTTTCCTCTATCAAGTTTTGTCAGTGGCCTATAAATACATATTCAGGAAGAGAAGGCATACTCTCAGTCAGAAAAAAATATTGAGGTTGGTAAGTGTGAACTTTGTATGCCAAAAAACCCTAAAAGGTAAAACTAACAAGTGACCCTAAAGCTAATACCTGGGACTCAGGAGACAGAGAAGTATTTATATCCTTTTCACTCCATTTCTTTAGGATATGGGGTGATGGGTGTGTTTTCATGGCCTTTTCCCAACTGGGTGTTCCATAGTGCTGCATTTGTTCACTGAAAAGCTTCACGTTCTTACAAAAAAAAAAAAAAAGGTGGGGGCAGGGAAGATTCTCTTTTATATTTTACAGCTGCATAGAGTAAGAAATTGATGTTTTTTGAAAGTCAAAAATTTGTTTTACTTTGAGCTATTGAATGGGTCACATTTCATTTAGGAACATGGAAGAGTCTTTGATTGGCTGTCAGATGTGATAAATGGGAAATCTTTATGCTTTTATTACTGTACTGCTAGCAGACCTAATTAAACTAAACTGGTTCTCCAACATTCTTTGTAACATAAAATTATAGGATCATCCGGTAGTGCTATTATAATTAAAGTTGTGTCAGCATTTACAATAAGGTCCCCATTTTAGGAGGTTATGACTTTCACAGAATACTACAATTTACTAAAAACAAAACACAGCGAAAAAAGTGTATATGCAAGTGATACAATTTGGTGTTATTTATTCTGTTTATACTAAACTAAGAATAAATGTACGCTGTGTTAATCAACAAAACCAGACTCTGTCAAGGTTTAGTTCTGACACACTATCAAACAGACTTTCCACTGAAGTGGGAATCAGAAATGAATGGGATGTTCCTATCACAGTTCAAGAGTAGCTTATGCTGTTAAAGAATTAATTCTGCAAAGAGTCTGTCCATTTTCTTTTATGCATGTTTGATTGCACAAATGTTTTAAAGCAGTAGTGCTAATGACTTAAGTTAACATAATATTTGTAACTGAAAAAACTACACTCAGGTGAGTAGTTCTGTTGACTTCATAACAGACTTGTAACTATTCTTGTTTGGATAAATGCAAGAGCTGTTGAATTGTGCTGAGCATGGGCTTTTGGTGGCCTCAGTTATATTTTGAGAATAGAATTTCATTCAATTCTTTTGTGTCAGAGACTTGAAAACTTGAATATCCATCTGTTCCTCTTTCAAACTTTGAAATACAGTTTATATTCTGAACTCCAGATTACAGTGAATCAAATTAGCAAGTTTTGTTACCATTACACTTTTTTGTGGATTATTTTATCTTTTGAAAATTTATTTTAGAAGCAAAAGAAAACAGGCACACAGAGTCCTAGATTATAGCTGTAATATCCCATTTGCAGTCCGAATATGCTTGTATAACCGTATTGATTTCAGCGGCATTAGTTCAGATTCGCAATGGTGTTCTTGCCTACAGCTGGCCACAGATTGTACTGAATGTGTATGCTGTATTCTGAGCTATGTTTGCAAAGCACCCACACAAGAATCAGTGCAGGAAGAGGCAAAAAGGCATTGCCTTTAATTTCTAGTCATTTGTGTGAAGAAAAAAACAAACAAAAAAACAACAACAAAAACAAAACCACACTGAGTTAAAGTCTTTGGTTTTGTTGGTTTGTAACAATTCATGTTGCTTTAAGGACTTTTTATGGACTAATTAGACTTCTTGTTTAACTTCTCATTTTTTTGCACTTTCTTCACAGTGATTTAGTTAGGATTGAGCATATCATCTAAAAAGGACCAAAATGACATTATTCTGTTATGGATGGTTCCGAGTAAGGATTTGATTTATAACTGTGGATGTCCTTTTCTGTAGTTTGAGAAAAATGCAAGAGCCAGGGAAAAGTTAGAGACAAAGGAAAGTAATTTACCTGATTTAGTTAATACATTTGTCTGATGTTTTATCAATGGCAAAGTGCTTTCTGCCACTTGGCAAGGAGCCGTGGTCTTGTGTCAGTCTCTGCCAACTAAGAGGCGACTTCCTTAATTCCATTGCTTGCTGCCATTTGGTCTTTAAATTTCAGGCATTGCTTAGGCTGTATTTCCCTAGGAGCCAAAAGCAGCTAATCCCCCTTTCTGCAATTAAACAAAAAGAGAGGAAATCAGAAAAGGGATGTGAAAGAAGGTGTTTTATATTATTTCTCTGTCTTGTTCTGCAGAAAATGAATATGACCTGTTAGAGGGATTTTGCAGGCTGTTTCTATAGAGACTGATAATGGCCATACTTAGATATATCTAATTGGAAACCAAATCTTTTATGAACTCTTCCTTTTTGACAATATATTATCACTATAGGACACTACAGCGATATGTTACTTTGGACATTTCTGTCTTACTCATCATTTGTTCATATCTGGACTAAAGACCTCCGAGGCAGCTTTCAAGCTGTGTGTTTACTTTTTTCTTTCAGACAAGAGGAAAGAAACTATAGATAATTTACTTTCTTAAGAAGTCTTCATCTTTTTTTTTTTTTTAATTGATTTAGACCACAATTAAAAGGTTATATTGCTGCTTGTATAAGCTTTGTTTATTAGCCTTTAACTCCCAGACTTGTAATGAAAGATGCAAAACAATTGTCACTCATTCATGATTTTTATTAGTAAGGTGGCATAGTTTGGTGGTGCAGGGAGGAACAGGAAGGATGGGTTGCTCTTCTGGTTCTTCTCCCCAATTTAACCATATGGACACGCTTCTTCTCACGCAGTCGCCTTCACTCCAACAACCTCTACTGCGACTGCCACCTGGCCTGGCTGTCTGACTGGCTGCGGCAGCGGCCACGTGTGGGCCTCTACACCCAGTGCATGGGCCCGGCCCACCTGCGGGGGCACAATGTGGCAGAGGTCCAGAAGCGGGAGTTCGTCTGCAGCGGTAAGGGCATCACGTTCGCACGGCCTGAGAACAGCTCAGCATGGACTGTCCATGCTACATCTTGTTAACTTTTGCATAATTTTTTTTTCTTTTTTCTTTTTATTTTTTTTTTTCCAATTTAATGAAGCTAATAATTTTTATCAGTATTTGTATCTTCTGTCGTGGTGCTTCTGTCCTCTGTCCTTACAAATTTTGTGTGAATGCTGCATAGAAAATATAGCCATCATAAAGAGGGGGGAGGGAAACGGAAAATGAAATGAAAGATACACTGACTGGGAACATAAGACCTTTTATTATAAGGAAAAGGCCTTTAGTAATAAGGATTTAAAAAAACAAAAACTACACGTTGTTTTTTTTTCTTTTTGATATATTTTTTTTCAGTGTAAATAGTTTTCTGAAACTCCAAATAAACTTCTGAATGTTACTGGTATGCTTTTGTGATCTTGTGGGTGGCATCCCATGGCAGGGGGTTGAAACTAGATGATCTTTAAGATCCCTTCCAACCCAAGCAGTTCTATTATTCATTCTATGATTCTTTAGTGCATCAGGTTGTTTTCTGATGTGAAATGACAAAATGACAAACTATTCAATACTAATCACATTTTCTCTATTTATTTTTTTTCCTTTATTCATGTCTCCTAGATGAGGAAGAAGGCAAGTTTATCTTTCTTATTTAGATATTTTTAAACTGGATTGAAAATTTTCTGTAAGCTTTACCTGCTGTTTCAAGGTTCCTCAAAACATCGAAAAACAACTGGAAAATAACTGTCTGTTCAGTCATTCAGCAGGACTGTTTCTGTTAGTTGATTTTCTGCAGACCCCCAGATCGCTATTGCCAAATATGCCAAAATTTACACAGATCTGTTTGTGGTTTTGTTTGTTTGTTTTTAAACAGCTTTATGCACTGTTTCTGTCCATACTGAACAGCTTCTAACATCACAGTATAAGGCACCATGCCATCCTAGAATGGCAAATGATAACCACACTCTTATCATTACTTCAGCCTTTATGTATACTTAAAAGAGCTCCTAACAAAATAACTTCAAGAATCTTGTTTGTAAACTGCATAGTTTTATAGCTTGGACACTAATGCTGATTTTGAAGATGGGAAATAACCGTGTTTTATCTCTGGATCATTGTATATTTTTTTAGTAAAATAGGTGAAATATTTTCTGTTTGTTAGTTTTGGCAGCTGTTTGTACTTTAGTAACAGATGCTTTAACATGAAAACAAATTGTTATATTGCAAACTACCATCTCAAAAGACTAACCTTTTCAGCAGAGTAATTTTAAAACTTGAACAGTTATTTAAAGCTTTAAATAGGAACAGCACTGGCTTCAACGTTAAAGTGATCTGTCATACATTATCAGTGTACCCTTTCTATCTTAATATATGACATAAAATACAGCAAGACAGATTTCATAGCCCAGAAGTTTTTGGTTTGGTTTGGTTTTCCCTAGGAGTTTCAAAACAGTCTCTAGCTTTTTTACCTTAATAGGAAAGAAAAGGGGAAAGGGGGGAGATTCATGCCTTTCTCATGCCTTCATGCCTTCCATATCATTACAAAACAGTAGTTTGTATCATTAAATCATTGTAATAATGACACGCTCTACTTAATGTATTATAAAATATGCAACCTATTTGCAGGAAAATGTAATAAGATATTCTTATTTATTTTCTAAAACATATCTAAATATGTGAGTATTAAGATTACATGTAATTATAAATGCTGAATTTAACATAAAACTCTTACGGGATGTCACAAAGTTGTGTAAATTCATGGCTACCTGACTAGTTAGAAGGACTGTTAAATTGGGGGAGAAAGTCTGCTGAGCTAATCCAGAGTGAGAGTAAAAGCTATGTAGTCAAACCTATTATTTATCTCTGTGATTGGATGGAAAGGTCATAATTCCAAAATTGTCTTTAACTGGTGCATACACTGAAGAATAATACTCATTAATGAGTATTTGCAGAACAGAACTAAGAGAAGAGCTTCAGTGTTCATGGCAAAGTTCATTCATTTCTGTTGACATTCATTTTTAATACACAAAATTCTGAAAAGTAAAACAATAATTGTTTTTTAAAACCACAGAATAAATAAAATATACCTAAGAAATGCACTACACTTAGCCTTCTTTAAAAAAGTTATTTTGAATACAAGTATATGAAGTAACTGAGAAATGATGAAAGAGCCAGCATAATAGTTGAGCATTTTTGTTTAATCTCATTATTGTGTCAACATGTTGATATTAATTAGGTATTTAAATTAATGCAATTTGAAATCATGGATGGGAAACAATGTTTATTCTTTTAAGTTCTGCTTCCATTTTTCAGGGAGGTGTAAAGTGTGATGTTCTACTTTTGAGGTAAACTGGACTACTGCTTGACAGGTTTATACAGTTTTAGAAGAAACTCTTTTCTTTTGCAGGTCACCAGTCTTTTATGGCTCCATCCTGCAGTGTCTTGCACTGTCCCACTGCATGCACCTGTAGTAACAACATTGTGGATTGTCGTGGAAAAGGCCTTACTGAAATCCCAACAAATCTTCCAGAAACCATTACTGAAATGTGCGTAATCTTTTTTTTTTTTCTTTCAATGAACTTGCAGAGAACAGTTTTGTGCTATGTATACATTGTTATTTGTATAATATGCATTATACAAGGTAAGAATTTTGGAGTACACATTCAAATTCAGAAATAAAAGGAATATATAGATATATGAAAATATTTAAGACATATGTTCTCTTATGAGTTAGTTTTATATGTATTACTCCCAACTCACAGTTAAAACTGCATTCTGAGTTGGATTCAAAATAATTCATGAATCCTTACTTTTCTGCAAATAAGTGGATTTTCAATGCAGGCTATAAACTCTGTTGCTTTCAGTGTTGCTCAATTTCCATCACCTTTTCAAGTCTCACTGTCAGAGGAGCATATCTTGCAACAAAGACAAGAGACCTACATTGCTCATACTAAGTATTCTGCTAAAGCAGCCTCCTCAGAAGGGTAGTTTGAGAAGGCAAAAGTGTGGTGGTTAATTGCAATCTGTGGTATCGTCATTGTGTTAATACCATATAGCCGTGGATGGAAAAGCATGCATGCTGATAAGGTTGCATGACATGGCATAAACTACAGCAACATCTACAAAATGTGCAACTGCATCCTGACCACCAAGCAGAGTCATAGCAGTGTGACTGAGAGAGAGTGTGGGCACACAGGAAGGCTGCTGCTGTGTTGTTGCAGGGGAGGAGCAAAAGCAAAAGGTGAGTTTACAAGAGCACAACTAGAGATTGCAAGCGTGTTCCCTAATCTTTATTTTAAGATATGCTTTAAGAATTTAACATGTCTAGCATTTGGTTAAGCATTTAACAGGTTGCAAACTGAGGCTGGATATTTCCTGCTAGCCTGCACATTGTTCACATCCCAGAGTGAGGCCTTTTCACATTCTGAGATCCATAATCCATTAATATTGCTAAATATGTATGCATAGGTGCTCATATAAATATAATATGTATAATATGCATACTGTGGTATATGTATAGATCATAGTGATACACTGTAAACTATCTGATATCTCTGTTGTGTATCTAGTTCATAAGTAATGTTTACATTAAAAAGCAGATTGCAGTGTTTTGCACGGTTAATGCCATTCATAAATAATACACAAATATACATATTCAAAATCTGGTACAAGGCAAAGTAGGATATTAGAAAGGCAAACTTTAGTATTTATTTTAAATTAAACAGGTATGTACCAGCAAATGCCAGTACGGTGGGAGAACTGGACTTCAATGATTGCCTTAGTTTCTGAGCAAACAGGAGGATTGAAATATGATTTGAGTCAGTGGTAGGCTGCACTTACCACACAGTGACAACACAAATTTCCAGTTGAGTGGAAGGTAAGGAGAGAAGTGTACAGGAAAAGAAGGAAGAAAAATAAGGGACATGAAAAACTTTGAAAGTCAGGGATAAACTCAGTGGAAGAATTAGAATAAGGGATTTTGTGAGTGTATGATGAAAATCACTTGATCTTTGCTGCTTCCATGTCAATAGGTTGAAGATGAGTTGAGATTTCAGCAAATAAGCATGTTGTAAAGGTTGTATGGTGAAAGCTTTACACTCTACCATTTTCATGAGAGGAAAATCATGAAAATTGACAATTTGCATAGCTTTCCAAAAAAAAGAACAAAAAAAAAGTTTATTCTTTCAAACATCCGATCTGCTTTGGAATCTACTGTGTTCTTAATTGTCAAGTTATTTTAAGCTAATAAATTGGAGGAGAGGAGGCGGGGAGCCAAAGCTTCGAGCTTTAAATATAGTCTTTTAAAATGTCATTAATTTTCTTTGTCTTTGTAAAGGATTATGCATTACGGTTCATAATTTGTCCTGCAACCTTCTATTTTCCATGTCATTCTCATTCCTCTCCTCTCTAAACTAGATGTTTCGAGTACATTCAATCTTTTTGGATGCCAAAACCTTTGATTTCTTAATTAATTTCATCCTTTATCTCCAAACTCTTGGTTTTCTCATTTTTTTGACCTATATTAACCAAAGTTGAATAAAATATTCCAGATGACAGTGAAACATCACTTTATATGGTGGCATTTTAGTTTCCTTTCTGCTTGCTGCACTGTAATATTTTCTTTCCTTAACTGCCAATATCCATTGCAGCACACTTTCCATTGAATTGACCGTGAAAAATCGTAGGTCTTTTTTTTTTTTCTTAGCTGTTTTTGTCAGGAACAAAAATTTTACAGATGTAATTTTATTATTCGATCCACATATCACCTTGTGTTTCTGAACACTGATTCGAATTGCATGTTAGTTTTTAAAGCTGTTCTGTGAAAGACTTCGGTCTCCTTTTATCTAACTTCAACATACAGAAAGGTTCAGATGATACCATCTTAAAGCTATTCTACAATAAAGTGTTTAAAACCTTTGTTTTTAGAGAAGTTCTTTGCAACTATTGCTTATAACAACCCTTTATAATTGAATTAGAAATAATGATTGTATCACATACAGTAATGTTTGTTGTTTTTTTTATTTTTTCCACTTATTTTTATATGAAATTGTTGTATTTGTGCCAAAATGGTAACTGAAAAGAAGCACTTGAGATGAGACCATGCTGTCACAGTAGCTTTAAAGAATGCCAAGGAGCTGCTGAACACGGAGCGTAAGAGAGACCTGAAGTGTATAGTGAGCACTGTATTTCCACGACCATTACACAGTTCCCACACACATGCCTTTATTATCTTAATCACAGTTTTGAGCATATGCTTTGGCAGGAGCTCCCCAGTTCTCAGGGAGAGAGGGAAAGAGAAGAGAGCTGGTTCCCTGTTGAGTTTTCTGAAGGATGTACAGAATTAACAGCCAAATTATTATTTATTCAATGATTTTATAATACCACCATCACTAGGTTCCTGTGCACAACATAAGAAAATTGGCATTATACTACTAGTTCACATGGGCCAGATGTTCTTCAACCTTTTCAGTACTTTTTTCCAGTCACCTTCTGCATTTTTAACTGAGTATTCTCTTCTGATTTTATAAATGTACTTTATTGACAGGATCATTTGAAAAATCCATAGTACTTGTAAGTTCCCTTAGTCTGGACAACTTTCTATGCCCTACAGTTGTAATAGTTACCACCTGTTTATGGGCTGTATTTGCAGAATCCAGTGCTGAGTACTACCAAGCTGTCATGTCATGCTTCAGCCAACGCAATGGTCCACAAACACCCCTGGGGTCTGCATCTTTCCTATATTTTGTCTTTACCTAATTGTATCTCATGTGAATAAACTTTTCCTATTAGACTAAGGTTAAACTTTATTGTCAGCCCTAATGTATACAGTTGCTAAAAATTTGACCCGTTTTTTGACAGATATCATTTTTCCATCCATTTCTGCTTTGTCTTTCTTTGTTCTTACATGTACAGAAGGTTAGTAAGAATATAATCTTTATATAGTTTCTAAAAGTCCATAATCCAGTTAACTTTTTCTTGTTGTTCTTGTGAAGTTTGCCCCCAACAAATACTCATGTTTTTGGATGTTTTGTGGTGTTCTCTATCCATTTCTTCCATCTGTTCTCTCAGCTTGACCTCAGTACCTTTGATTTCTTGCTCTTTGCCCAGCACAAGCTTCCTTTACATAAAATGTGTGTCTGTACCAAAATACTTTGTATCTGTTACATTGTCAGTCCATGTGAGACAATGCTGCATAAATTCTAAGTGGTATTAATAATGTTGTTGTTCTCTGTCCTCCTGGTTTACATAAATAAACTGCGGGTTTTAATGTGTATGTTCCATTTCACCATTTCAACAAATTTCCTTTTTTTTTTTTTTTTTTCCTTTCTGGGAGTTGATTATTTATATAACAAATTAATTTATGTGCCCCAAACCCTTTAAATGAAATATTGAATTACTTAAGTATTGAACATTTACGGTTTGAATTGAGTAAAAGTTTGTATGTCAAAGCTCTGTGTTAGCTCTTTGAGGAAAAGGAAGGAAAAAGGCTTTCTGTTTAGAGCATACTGATACTGATAATACTAATAGTATGACTTTGCATTGTCTTGGTAATTCTGCCGGACAACCTTTTGGGGATGACATTTTAAGACAGTAGGAGCGTCTTCTCTGCTGATGGCTACTGCCTCTGTAGTACTGTAGCAGAGTTGGCAGACTATGTGCTTGCACAGCTCTGCAGCCTCCCTGTCTCTGAGTTTGGTGTAATAACTGAAGCCACTGAGCAAGAGGAGCTGAAGTGGTTTAGGAGGGAGCAGGTGTTCTGTGATGGTGGCAGCAGGAGGAGACAGAGCCAGCTGCAGAAACAATGTTTTAGGCCAGTGCAAGTGGGTTTCCTAGCGAGCATCAGGGTGCTGGTGAGAGGGTTTTGTTGTACCACTCTGTCTGGCTTCTCAACAGTTACAAAAGTCAGTAGCAATTCCCATTGTGTGCAGTCAGTTATCAGTCAATGCATTGTCTGCCTGGTACCTCTTGGGAAGATGCCTTCAGTAGCAGGACTGCTTATCTCCAAGTAGCTGCCAGTGAAAATGGAAGGAGAATAAAGCCTTTGGTGGTCCTCTCTTTCTCCGTTTTGGTGTGATAAAGCTCAGAGGAAAATTAAGAATTCAGTATCTCAGTAAATGTAATTCTTAATCTTTATTGGCTTAGTACAATTGTATCTGTACCAGTTATACCTATTCTGCAAAATTAATTCTTCTCTTTATTATCTAAATAAACTCACACACAGCTAAAAATAAGAGTACCTAAGCTTTTCTTTTCATAGTGAGTCCAATCAATGCTATATTATTTGAGAGAAAAGTATTTCACATTCCATGTAGTAAAAGATCACTTGAGCAACAAGACTCCCTTAGTTTTAGTGTATCCACTAATTCTAGAGGAAGCATAGAAATAAAATGTAACCTCTCTAGGCCATCTTTAAAGGTTTCACGTAATGAGTGACCTGCAGGAAACATTTTGGGAATGCTTCCCATAGTTCTATTAATGCCTCTAACTCTAAACATTGTAAGTCCAAATAAATTGACAATAGATGTTACATATTAATAGTTTTCAAACACTTGCTTTATAATACATCATACTTAAGCCTTTTTTCACTTCAGCAAAGCATGATATAGTAGCTATTCACTTAAAAATATTATGTATTAGTAGTTTTCAAGATTTTGCTATTTAGTATGCGTTGCTTAAGCCTTGTCTCGTAGACAATCTCAAATCATGAGATAGTATTTATCCATTAGAAATATCAATGAATCATAGATTGCTTTGTGTTGGAAGGGACCTTAAAGATCACCTAGTTCCACCTCCCCCTGCCATGGGCAGGGACACCTCCCGCTAGACCGGGTTGCTCAAAGCCCCATCCCACCCGGCCTTGAACACCTTCAGGGATGGGGCATCCAGAGCTTCTCTGGGGAACCTGTGCCAGTGCCTCACCACCCTCATAGGAAAGAATTTCTTCTTGATGTCTAATCCAAATCTACCCTTTTTTAGTTTAAAGCCATTACTCCTTGTCCTATCACCACAGTCCCTGATAAAGAATCCCTCTCCAATATAATAAGTCATTATATGACTTGGTTTAGATTTATTGTTTATACCTCTTACAGAAATTTGTGTGGGAAGCTCTTTCATTGTCATGTTTGGTCTGTTGAGTTCAACCAACTCAAGTGGTCTAATATACCTAGCACTTTCCTCTTTTGTCATATAGCTCTTATATTATAGACATTATGGGTCATTCTTAAGGTTCAAAACTATTTACTTTATTTGGTTTTAGAAAGTATAGCCTTTCTAACAGTGATAGCATTTATCAGCCTCTATGCAGGCATTCCTTACACATTTTAGTTTTTCAGCATCATTAATCTCTTTTCACTTGGTTGCATTTTAGAATTCACCTTCCTCATGCAAGTTGTTTGAAAGGTCTGCAGAAATAATTCTGGTTTCCTTCAAATTGAGACTTTTTGGCACATGTTCAAACAGACTATCAGAAACATTACAAATGGTGACCCAGCAGCAATTTTATTAAATGTACTGGTACCTTTTCTCATAATGGTGTGAGTGAGTGACAGGCTCTTATTTCAAAAGGAGAGGCCAAAAAGCCATTAATGAGCTAGCCTACCTCATGAAAATGCTCTTCTTACATTCTTCTGTTTTTCTTTTCTCTTCTGTGGCTTGAACTAGCAGTCAAAGTGGTTCTAAAACCTCTTTCTTTACTGTAGTGTTATGAATAAAAGAAAATAAATACAGTTGCAATAAGTGCTGCTGCGGGTGTTGATTTAGTGGGGGTGAGGAATGACCTGCTTTGATGACCACAGCTTTGTATAAATGACTATTTAAGCAATCATGGAATTAAGTTGATTTTTTTTTTCATTTTTGTTAACATGAAAACCATTTAATTAATCAAAGGAAGGAGTAAATTGTTTTGTTTGTTTGTTTATTATTATTATAGAAGGATAGGAGTCCTCACAATGGTGATATTGCAAAGAGGTTTGCTGAAAGGAAGGGTGATCGGGGAGTTGCCACTGTTAACTAAGCAACAGTTGTATAAAAAATGTGAGTCTTCGGAAGAGACAGAAAAGACCCTAAACCATATAATGTATGAAATGAAAAAATATATGGAATTTTAATCAGGAATTTTAACAGTTCACCTCTGTTAACTCAGTGTAGTGAAAAGTCACTGACTTCTTAATTACTGTGGCCTTCAAGATAAAGTTGCTTGCTTTTTTCAGTGGAGCTTTCTAACATTTGAATGCCAAAGCTAGAAACTGTGTGGCTGTTTCCTAAGTTTATTTATATTTCTTTTGACAATTTCCTAATTTGTCCCCTCACTTTTGTCTCATCTTATCTTCCTAGTTTCTACTATTTTTCTTCATGTTTTCATCTTCTTCCATCTCAATCTCTTATACTTTTTTTTTTTTAAGTCTGTTGATTAAAGATTGAGTATTATGTCAAGCACTCAACTACATCTTTGTGAGCCCTGTGATATTAAGCAGGATTAAAATCTCTTGAGATTGGTTCTCACAGAAACACTCATTTTTAAAGGAGAAGTGGAGAAAAAGAAGAAGGAAAAGAGAAGGAAAGCTCTCCGAAATGAGGTCTGACAGAACTGAACTTGACACATAGAGTTTAACCAAGATAGGGTGAAGAGTGACCTGGTCACACTACCTGCACTTTGTGTAAAATCATAGTTTTATCTGAGAACTGGAAGCTGTATGAATGAATCTGTACCAAGCTAAGCTTGGCATCTATACAATTACATCATTTCTGTTGTTTCTTAAAATTTATCCTTAGCTGAAAGTTCAAAGTACAGCCTTAAGTAAATGTCTACTGACCAGGGAGACTCTTACACTGAGGTGCAAAGACAATTCCAAGGATGTCCCTTTGCAGAGAAAAGTCTCTCTTTGTCAAATTCAAAGACTTGCATAAGAAGAAAACTTGGAAACATCCAAGACAAAACAGCTTTCTTTGTTTTTAGCAGCTTGGAGTGCGATTCAGCTATCTACAGTAGCCTGACAGAAATGAGACCAGACCCTGCATCTTCACATCTTGAAAAGAATGGGTCTGAATGCTGAGGGGAGGATGCAAGAAGTTACAAGACATTTTAGCAATGACTTTTTTTTCAAAGTCTGTATTTGTTTCTGCTTTCTAGTTTAAATCAAAACATTGGTCTTTTTAGTTAGTAAAACTAGAGTTTATGGCCATTGCAATATATAAAAACAAATAGTGTTTAGTTTATCAAAAATGAAGAAATTTGCTAAAATCTTAAAATCTTTTATGTAACACATACATATAAAGACACAACAGTTGCATATGAGTAATAGAAAATGCATTCTCTTCAAGTCAATGTCTTGAATAAATGTGAAAAATTAAAATTATGTAAAGGAATCTACTGAGGTACTTGACTTCATTACCTTAATGCATTTAATTTTGCAACACAGATTTAACTGAATTACTGTTAACTGTTTGGGATTCGTACCTTAATATTTCTCAGGGAAAACTTAAAATATATTCCATTCGACAGAAATAGAATGGAGTTTTTGAAGCTAATAGATTTGTTTTTTGCGAAATTGGCCGCTAAACCTGTCCACTTAACACACGGGAGAAATGATTTGTCATGCTCTTACTCAAATATCTCTCTAATCTGAAAATTACTGGTAAATCATGTGGCTTTATGGTTTTGTTTCTTTTTTATTTCTTATTTCAGTTGTCAGACGTGTTTTCTGTAGGTAGAATATTTAATCTGTTCTTTATTAACATGTGTTCTATGCTACTATTGTTCAGATCTTTGGCTTTCTTCGTACTCTTGTGTCTTACCTTAAAAACTAATTAAATTTGCAGGACAAGGGTAATTTCAACAGTCAGGAAGATGCAGAGACACAGAACACAGCAACTGCACAGGAAACTTATTCTAAAGAAAAAAGAGGAGGTCTTTATGTGTGAAACCTTATGTAAAGTATCACACAGCACACTGAGCAGAAGAGATTATGATTCACTCTTGAATTTAATCTTGAAATTGTATTGAAATTACACCCTGTGGTGGAACTGGTGCAATGGCAGGGTATTCTTCCTTGAAGGTGGAAATAGAAGAAGAACATCTCTTGTGGCCTTAGCCAACTTGCTTTTTTTCAAAATGGAGGAACAACCCCAGTGCTGGTTTCCAGAAACTTTGGAAGTAGGTACTGGCCAGAATGAGCACCACATTGTTCCACTTCTGGGAGGTTTGTGCATGTTCTGGTGGTACTGGGGTATGTTGAGGGACCTCTGTGTACTCTGCTAAGAGAAAGAAAATAAGTCAGGCATGCTATAAATGAATATTTTACATAGCATGAAGAGAATCTGGAGAAGGCCTATCTAGCTCTTCCAGAAAAACCCTCATAGTTCTCTGACAGCTGTACTACACTCCAGAGGCGTCATTACTTTTTATTTTTACATATGGTTCTTCCTCAGCAATAATGTGAGTGAAGTTAATGTAAAAGAAACTGAACATACCAACCTAGAATCATAGAACCATATTTAGATTTTTTATGGTAAATTTATGGTGCATGCTCATATAGTGTTAACAGGTAGTGAGGACTCCCACCACACTGTCAGCCACACAGAGCAATGGGATTCCCAAGTAGGTTGATGAGTCATCACTCATGATGAACCAAGAGTGTAGCAGGATTACATTTATTTTTGTGAACTTAATACAGTTATTCTGAAGAGCTCAAGTAGTTTTTGTAGTGTAACAGCTCTCATCAAAAATAGGCTAATTAGAGAGGCTTTAACTTGACTCTAGGTGACTCAGGCTAATTGCAGAGGAGGCACACTCTGACAGATGCTAAAGTACTGAGCAAATAATTCTTTAAGAAGTGGAGCATTTTGCCTACAACCTAAATCTGTAACAATTAAGGAATGTAAACCCTACCATCATTAATGGTGCTGTACGGTTCAGAGCATGAGATGGCCTTGTCTGTGATGAAAAATTTAGCAAATGCAGTTTGTGACTTGCTTTTAAATGTGATGAATTCTTTAATGGCTTTACTACAGCAATCCTTGTTACTTTTTTTGATGTAATGCAGACTATGGAGATGTCTGTCATTTGCAGTCAGTCCCCTGAGGAAAAATTTAATAGAACAATTAGACTGGATGTTCGCATTTTGGCAAGCTTTAGGGCGGCATTGACAGTGACTCTTTATATGCAAATATTTAGGAAACTGTCAACCAGATTTATTAATACACAGAATTAGAGACTGAAATTTTAAAGTGCAAGTAATATAGTCATTCAAAATACATCTTTTGTTTTGTTAGACATGGATGATATCACAGATTTCAGCAGAATTCTTTTGCTGCTGAAGTTAGAAAAGACATTTACTGGATAAAAGCACTCTGGATATGCAGTTGTTTGTTTGTTTTTTTTTGGGGGGGGGGGGAAAGGTACTTAGTTTGATAGCCTGAAGGATTTCTTTAGTAAAGGAGACCGTTACTCATTCCTTATTTTAAAAAACAAACAAGCAAAAACAACAACAACTAAAAACCTGGCAGATGTTAAATATGATGAGAGATGTGTTGGGTGCATATTGCAGTTCTTCAGATTCAGAAGCTGCACTGAATCCCATCGCTGAAATCTATTTTCTGTTTTCTAACAGCTGTTTTTGCCATTTACTTTAAAAAGCAGATGGGGAAAATGCAGAGAAGAGCTGTCAATTTTATTACCATGTATAATCAGCATCTGTGCAATACATCAGACACACTGCACAGCTTACACTTTCTTCTCTGTAGTAAAAATTCTTTTGGGGTTTCTTGACAATCTTCTTACATGTTTTTTTGTAAATGAATAGATGCTGGAATTAAGAGTTTAGATCAATTAAATGCTAAAGTGACTAACTTGACCAAATTTACTTAAAACAAGATGTTATGTCCTGATTGATAATAAAATTTATGGTTAATTTGCTGATCCATATTCAAATTAATGTTTTCTTAGGGAAGATGTTTGTATGGGCGTAGAACATCTCTATGCAGTATAAACTGTGTATTTTTCTCTACTGAGCAGGCATAGTATATTGCACTCCACGTGCACAATAAAAGAAAGAAATAATTTTGTAGAGAACTGGGTGTTCTCTACAGCCACTTTCCGGGAGCAGAAGTCTTTCATAGAAATGACTACATACAGTGGTAAAATAAGCTGTTTTGAAAGTGTCAGTATAAATAAACATGTTGTCTGTCTCTAAGTCCGGAAGTAGTAATCACTAATGGTGTGCTGCAGGCTCCTAGCAGAGAACAGCATCCTCCTGGAAAGTGTCAAGGGATTTATGTGTCACAAGGCTGTCTGGGGACACGGTGGGAAGAACCTGTCTACTCAATGGGGGCCTACTTTGATTTGAGTTGATTAGGTTGGAAATCACAACTGCAGAAGCACCTTTGTTTCTTAAAATAGTAGGTGGTTGTACATTATGGTGTCTACAGGGATGAGCTGGGGGGAAAGATTTAGAAAAAGAAATATTCACAGTACATTTCTTAAATAGGAGAGATTAGGGAATAGTCTTGAAAAAAGGTTTCAAAGGTTTCAACTAGTTTGGCAGTGTTAAAAGACACTGAAACACTTATATATTGATGCAGGACTTCTTTGAAGTGAAACACTAAAAGGAGCAGGAGACTTAATACTAAGAGCATTAATTAGCATTTGAGTGGTGATGGGCAGAGTACTTCTTATACATGAGGCAGTGCATGCTTTGATGAAGCATGTACTTAACTGTCTTCCTCCATTATCTTATCTTATTAAATATGCTACTAAAATTGACTGTGGCTTTTGAAAAAGAAACCACCAAGGCACTGTTTATGATACATGGATGATCATTTATAAAAAAGAATGACTTCTGGGATGACTTTGAAAGGCAATGCTACACACAAAATTTAATACAAGTTTCTTGGAAAAATACTGATGTTAGCTTTTTTTTCTTTTCTAATATAATGGTGCTTCAGGCCATGTCATTTGTGAGCACTTAATAGCATATTTTTTCAGTAATAGATAACTACAACCCATTCTATTCCAGAATTAAAAATGTTTCATTCAACATGAGGAATTAATATAAAGGAGAGTTTTTAATTACTATGGGCTTTATCAGTAGAATGCAAATTTCCTTTAGATATTATTTTATCTGTGCTTTGTGACCCTAGAATATATCTAATTAGATTTTCCTCTGGAATGGTGGATGCAAATTTTTACTCTGTGAAATTCAGCAGATTCTAGGAAGATAAAGCAGATTAGAGGATAACAAAGCTTGAAAATGTGAATTGGATTTACTTTCTTTACAGACAAAGCAGGGTATAAAAGATTTTTCTTCTGTATTTAGATAATCTTATTTTTCCTTTCTTATGCTAATCTCATTTTCTAAAATAGGATGTCTTCCAGTGCGTACACTTTGGCATGAGTTAATAAAAGACATAGTTAGATGATCCTACTATAACAAATTCTTTATCCAGAAGAGCTTGTAAATTTATCCTAGTACTACACAGTCTATCTGTTACATTGTAGCTTTTTCACTAAAAGGAAATCTTAGGTAAAGTTGACATAGAATTCATTTTATATATCCACCAGTGAATTGATAGTTCCCTTTATTAGAACTGCTAGAAAATTAGCTTTCAGAAATGTATTGGAGTAGGACTTCTTCAGGTTTGGGACCCATATGATTTGTAGACAAATTGGGCAGCTGTAAATGAAATATGCTATTCCATCTTCTCATATCAAATGGCATACATATATCCTACAAGTTTACTTCTGCTTATAGAACTTACGTTTAAACGTAAGTGAAAGTGAACAGGAGTCCTCCAGAACTAGCTCATAAGTCTGTACATCATGGACTAATAATATTCATACATGAGGCTTGTGACAAACTGATACGGGACCATCGCCACTGCAGTATCTGTCTTTCCCATACACACACAGGCGTGATTCCCCAGTGTCTCTCCAGCAATTCAAGTCCTCCTCTGTAATATGGCCTAATCCATTCCTGACCCTTTTTAGCCACCCATTTCCAGTCCTTTGTGTATGCCTCACACATTTCCCTGTGCAAGAGGTCCTTTGGCTGATTTTCAAAGCTGCACACCTGACAAACGTCCAGCCAGGCTATTCCTGGTGGTTGGGCAATCTTTTGCTGCCAAAGTGTGTGTAATGGGAATGGATGGATAGTTGCCACTCCCTTCATGGCTGGATTAGTTTGGATTCTCAGCTCCCTCCCATTGCTAGTTTAAGGAAAGGTCTAGAAATTTATTATCTGGAGCTTTTACCTCTCTGTGACCTGAGCTGAGTAGAAAACTATCTAGACAAAAAGCATGTATAATCTTTTATTCCTGGGGAAACTCAGCTAAAAATGAAGCCTAAGAATAGAAAATACTTGGCTCCAGTGTAACTTGGTGTTGACCTTTAATTTAAGCAGGTTTTTACTTATTCAGATGTTTGCTTTCTACATCTTGAATCTACTGGAAAAGAGTGACCTTGTCCCCTCATAGCCCATCAGTACTCTTGATCTGATGCAAAAAGTGTTTCATACGTCCAAAAGGCTCAGCCAAGGTGAGGAAAACGTGTGAAAGAACATCCTGTTTATGGAAAAAGTTAACAGTCTGGTACCATGGGATTCCCTGCAGTGTTTAAAATATACCTGAAAACTGTAGCAAGGTGACAATATTTTCCTAGTTAAGAACTTTTTAAAATATGACCCCTGTCTTAAGCTGTGCTGATGAGGTAAGATTTTCTGTGTGCTAGGAAGGGTTTTTTTTAGAGGCTTTCTTTCTTTCTTTCTTTCTTGGCTTCTTTATACACCAGTCAAGAACAAAGCATATTTAGACTTAAGAGATTTTGAGTATTAAATATATGAATGTCTCCATCTGAACAAAACCTCGTAACGGCAGCAAAAAATCTTTCTTCTGTCCAGCTATACTGTGACCTCCAGAGAACTTTACAAAAAGAAATAATTGTTATAAGAATAGTTTCTTGTAAAGGTTTACTTAAAGTGCATATGTGAGCTTATTAGTTATTCGCACATACAGATTCATATGTCTCTTATCAGAGGAAAAGTGAAACAGAATAGTGTTAATAGGACTAAAAAAGAAAGGGGGTTAATATTCCTCCATCTAGACTAAAAAAAAAGCTTTTTACCCTTAAATTCTAAATTTATGTCTGAATATTTTCAAATAGAGCAGTAATTTCTACAATTATGATTCATTCTGTGAAATGTGTATTGTCCTTATATGTATAGATCACAGTAAATTGATACCTATACATGAAAGAGGAAAATGTCAAGCTTATTAGATAGCCATATTTGTATGTTTGAATAATACTGCCTCTTCCTGTTGTACTTTTTTTTAGAATAGTTTCAATCTTTTATGTCTACATAATAGAATGTTTTATTATTTATTTGTTTTCAGCGATAACCATGAAATACTGCATTATGTGATGTAGCTTCTATTTTAAACATGCTTATTGCTGGGCCTGTTTTGACTGGTTGGCAAATGCACCATAGGTCTGTATCAGTATAGATTTCCCATAGGCAAAACTCTGTATGTTCAAAAATTCTTGGAAAACTGCTTCCATCAGCCAGTTCATACTGGGCAGCGTGTAAGCTTTCAGTCACACTCAGTATACATACAAAGCAAATATAGCCAGCAAGATAAACTAAAATTTTAGATAAGAAAAATTGTTTCAAGAAGTTATAAGTGTAGCTGTGTAGTATTGTAGCTTAAAGAAAAGGTATTACATACTGTATCTAAAGAAATAATATGTGCACGTTGAAAAATAAGGCATTTACCTTACTGCAGGTAGCAACATATGTTATTTGTTCCGTAGGAACATTCTTCAACATTTTTTATGGGTTATATATTAGACTAATGAACTCACAGAATTCTTTAGAAACTTCTAAATAAAATTAACTATAAAAGTTGTTGTATGTGAATCGTAAATTGGGAGTCAAATAACACTAACTCAAGTATGAATATTTTAATGACAATTCTAGCTTAAGTTTAGCCAAAAAAAAATAAAAAATCTTGTGTGCTCTGAAATAAACTTTCTTTATATTCAGGATGAAGATTGGGCTTTCATTTCTAACATTATACTCTATAAGTTAAAAGAACAGAGAAAAACTGATTATTTCTTTTTAAAGAAAATCAAAATTAAATGACATTGTTTCTCAAGGTAGACGTCATACTGAAAAGGAAAGCAAAACCAGTGTTTTGTTTTATTAAAGACAACACTTTCTGTTTTGTTATGGCTTTAGGTTGCTTTTTGGCTTCTTTTTTGTGTGTGTGTGTGTGTGTGTGTGTTTTTATGCTGATGCAATTGTTTTGCAGACGGTTAGAACAAAATTCAATCAAGGTCATACCTCCTGGAGCTTTCTCACCTTACAAGAAGCTTCGAAGAATGTAAGTACCTGATATTTTAGATATATTACTTATTTCATATAGAGAGATAGATATGTAGATATATCTAAATAGATTTAGATACAGGTATGTATATATGCATACATTATATTTATAAGTAAAAAATCAGTTCAAGATCATAGGAACTTCCATCAATATGTGAGTATTTAAGAAAGTTTGACTGCTGGAAGATTAACAGATATAACAGCATGATTAGTTATACCATGTAGCATCTTTGTCCCATTAAGATTTTTTATTTTTTTTTAACCAACCATTAAAATTATTTATTATGGTTTTGCATAAAAGCAACATGTTACTGTAGTCAACATAAAAAGATAAAATCATTGGAGATATGCCGCTGTCATTTTTGAATATTTTTGAGGCTGTATAGTCCTGTGGTCATTTCAAACAAGAAGTGTTTATAAAAGATACTTCAGCAATTCGGAAGCGTATGTTTTTCAGTCATTTTTTTTTTCAAGCATTTTTTATCATGCATTTTGTTTCAGTTTACTATCAATTTTGGTGGTTTTATATTCAAATTCTTCAGCAGTGTCTCACATAAATATTTTAATTTCTCTCTCTCTTCCACAGCTTATGAATTATTTTAATGTTTGCTATTTTAAAAATAGCTTGAATTAATAGAAGAAACTTTCATTTATTTCAGTGACCTGAGCAATAACCAGATCTCTGAAACAGCTCCAGATGCTTTCCAGGGCTTACGTTCACTCAATTCACTGTAGGTATCTGTTTGACATGTGGAAACAGAAGCTAATTTCTCATGCTCTTATAGTGAAGTTATTTTGGATTTTTAGCTCTGCAGGATTTTTATATAAATTCAATCAATACTGAAAGCTGTAAAAATAATTTCAGAATGTTAGAGTAATAATTGAATATTGCATCACAACTGGACATTAAAAAAACATGTTTTCTTTTAAATATGTTCATAGCAAAGTTGAAGGAAATCAAAGAGCTTGTTTATCCCCCAGTTAGTTTTTATTCTTAAAAACAGCAATCCACTTACAGAGGTCCCTTGGTAAGGCTGCGCACAGTGAAGTGCTGGTTCTGCTGAGAGATCTTTGTGTGGCATATCTTTGGGAAAATGTGATCCTTCCATCTCACATGACCACGAGGATCTTGCAAGTTAAATTCCCTTCTGCTGTTAAATTCCCTTCAGGAAAAATGAATATATATATATATATATATTTACATTTAAAATTGCATTGTATATAACCTTCATAATAACAGCTTTGTTTGCTATTTTATTTCCTGGTGCAGTGTCCTTTATGGCAATAAAATTACAGAACTTCCAAAAGGTTTATTTGAAGGACTCTTTTCTCTGCAATTGCTGTGAGTATTTATTTAATATTTACTCTGTTTGGGGGTAACCCATAAGGGAAGACTTGGTAAGAGATATAGGCCTAGCAGGAAATCCTGTGTGTAAGATCAGAGCATAATAAAAACAAATTATGTTAAAGTGAGATGTGGTAGGCCACCTTGCCATTCATCCATACATATTTCAGTGAATGTCTCAGACTAAAGTAAATACAATTGAAACTATTATCTTCTTTGGAATTTATAATGATATAGCATATAACATGACACTGTCTTGTGACGTAAATACTAAATAGTGTGTATGAAGTTGTAGGTGAGATAGAGTAGAAACATTTGGATGCTTTACATACAGATAATATTTAGTGGAAGTACTATGTAGTTATGTTTTTAGTTGTACCCATGTAAGAACAGAGTTGCAGTAAGTTTCATTGATGACTTTTAATATTTTTTCAGACTCTTCAGTGTAAAATTCTTTGACTGTATGAACTCCAGCTGCTGTTTCTTTTAACAGTTCAGAAACTCCCATGTGTAATCTTATAAACCATTTCTATTTGGATTTAATATTGGGAGTAAAGAGGAATGTCATGGTGATATGTTTATCAAATATTGTCAAAATTAAGTAGAAAAGGCTGTTGTATTGTGTGACACAGATTTGTGAAATAAGCCACAAAAAAACGAATAGAGCTTTTGGTAGACATTGTCCCAGAATCCGTGACTTGTTAATTTGAAGACTGGTGAATCTAGTAAATGGCTTCTTCCCATTTAATTAGAAGCATTTAATGTCCAGATTTATAGTTGATGATTAACTAAATGTCTATTATTAATAACTCATTGTTAATGGAAAAAATAATAATAATAATTCAAGATTTAGCACCAGCCAGAGGTTTAACATTTTTATTTATTTTAGTCAGAAACTATATGTCAGTATGTGTTTTCTGTTTGCCTTTAGAAAGAATTTAGTTAAAAAAACATATTTCAGATTTAAAAATAAAAAAGGGAAGGGACATATCTAAACTTTTGTTTATTCTATATTAAGAAGAAGTCCATAGCTTGATATATTTTGCATAGACAATACTTCAAGTAAATTTCTGCTTGCATGATGAAACTGTTTATCAGAGCATCGATTTTCAAATCCACCATTCCATCTGGCTGCAAATGGGAAAAAATAATACTTTGTTAGAAAAATGCAACTAGCCAAATGTCAAAATTATTTTCTTTTCAAAAGTATGAAGGAGCTGGTTTAAATTGACTTGTTTGTTTTAGCTTTAGAAGTCTGGGGGTACAGGGAAGAAAAGGTTCCCTTTGAAGATGAAGAAGGATCCAAGACAAATTTGGATATATTCCATGCCACCAGTTTTACTACAACTCTGTTAATGCGGCAGCATGCTGATTAGTAACATATAATTAAAAGTGCCAGTGCACATCTCTTCCAGCTAATGAACACAGTGTTCAGTTCCTTTGTTTGTTTGTTTGTTTATTTGGTAAAAGGAACTAGTTTTCCTTGCAGATACTTGATTTTTTTGAGCTTGTTTCTTTGCACAGACAAATACCACATGCATAAGTCCTGCCAGCACATACAATGACCGTGATTGTAGCTGAACATACCTGCCCATTTCAACTGCAAGGTGCAAAAATTTCAAAATAATTTCAGAGCACCTAAATAAGATATTTCAATTCACTGAAATGCCTTATGTCATTGTCAGTATTTGTTCCTACATTTCTTGTTCTGGTTATAAAATGAGTACAAAGAATTATCTGTGAAAAATGTTGAATCTTCATTGAAACTGAAAAAATCTTTTATTTTGTGATTGTCTTCCTTTAAACAGATTATTAAATGCCAACAAGATAAATTGCCTGCGAGTTGATGCTTTTCAAGATCTGCACAACCTGAATCTCCTTTCTTTGTATGACAACAAGCTTCAGACCATTGCAAAAGGCACCTTCTCACCTCTACGTGCAATTCAGACCTTGTATGTATGCTTTTGTTTATGGTCATCTTTAGCATGACTTCATGTTCTACAATGTACTCAAAATATCAGAAACTGCTGAGAGTAAAGGGAAATAATGTGTGAAATTATTATTTTTTTCTTCATGAAAGGCATTTGGCTCAGAACCCATTTATCTGTGACTGCCATCTGAAGTGGCTGGCGGATTATCTTCATACAAACCCCATTGAGACCAGTGGTGCCCGCTGCACCAGCCCCCGCCGTCTGGCAAACAAAAGGATTGGACAGATCAAAAGCAAGAAATTCCGCTGCTCAGGTAATTTTCTTAGTTCAGCAGCTATTTTTCTTTTATTGGCAAAACCAGTGGTTATAGAAGTTCTAATGAAGGCAGCTGGCTCTCTACAGAATTATTAAATGTTACAAAATCTTTTTTAGTTCTTCAGCCGAAGGGGGGGAAGTCATGGAAGTCATAGCCTATTGGATCACAGAACATTACTACAGTTAACACATTTGGCACTATTTCTGAGTAGCATTAAATCTAACAAAGAAATGTAATATATAATACTTCAGAATGCAATGCTAAAGTTATTCACTACAAGCATCACTGACATAAATCATTTCGTAAAATTTCCACAAGGCTCTGGAGTACGTGAAAGATCTAAAAATTTCTAGCTAAATATGGAAACACAACATATTCATTTTATACAGGGAGCTTACCTCATACTGAAATTTACTGTTTTCTTTTTCTAATCTTATTCCATTTCCTACTTGCTAAATCCTTAACTTTTGTCATATGGTATCCAGCTGTTCCAGGTGCATTTCACATTCTACAATTTATTCACTCTCAAGTACAAACACCAGATGAGAACTGTTTGTTATCCATGTTCCGGATACATTTATGACTATTCACACTTTGTTGTTTATCAGCTCTTGTTGTGAATACACTTTTTTTCACTTAATTATCTGTAGTTAACTGTAGTCCATACTTAATCTAATAAAACTCATTCTTTGCTTGCTGACATTCAGGTGCATCTTCTATTTTTTTCTCTTTATTTAGCTAAAGAACAGTATTTCATTCCAGGTAGGTTTGGCTCTGCAGTAAGATTGACTATCTGCAGATACTCTCTCCCTTTCCTCCCAAAAGCAAAGTTTGTTATAGCTTTTAGGAAACTGATGCATGTATATTAACAATAGCGAATACCTGTAGCTAGACATAGCTTTCCTTTGTAGATTACTAGTAGTTCTGATTTCTGAATATGAGAGCTTAGCATGCAGCTCCATTTACATTTTGTCTCACAAATTTGCACACAACTTACCAAAATTATACCCTTGTTAAATTATGTAGAAGGTTGCACCTGCTAGTTCATATTTCAACTGACACCTTTACTTACCTTGTACCTTGCCTTTTCTGCCACTACTGTTTTTAAAATGTAGCTCCTGAGCTGCTTTTAAACACAGGAACCCATACTACTGTCAAAGAGCTAGTACAACTTAAAATAAATTTTACAAATGAATATTTTCTTGCCTTGCTTTCATGCTCTACACTGTCTGCAGCTACTGCTTGCTCACTCTCATGTTTGTGAAATCACAGTGGAATGCTTATAAAAGAAAGCTAATATTCATTAAAGGCATTCTGTGGTGACCCATGAGTCACAATTAATCAAAAATGTTTTCCATTAAAGAAAATATTACTTTAGATTTGTGGTAAAACAGTAATTTACACACTGATTAAAGCTACAATAAGCCTATGATATTTTTATAAAAGATTAACTGATGTTGGCCCTAGCTCTTTGAAATATGTTTCTTTATTTATTTTACCTTGCTTGTCAGGTGTGTGCATTGATTTCTTAATTTAAAAAAAAAAAAAATGCACTTGCATTATTTTCTTAACAGATTACAAATAATTTATTGCCAAAATAAACAAGGGCATAATGAATCTATTGATGAATTACAGTATGTGATCTGCAAGCAGGGTTTTCTGCGATAGTTTAATATCCAGACAAATATCTACAATAATTGATTATGACACCAGTGCACTTGTTCTTTCAAGTACTACAGGTATATTGTCATTCTGCAGTGTCTGAAGTACTGATTCATTGATTGGTCTTAGTCTTTGTCTTTTAAACTGCTATGTTTAAGAGCTCTTCTCCTAATGCTGTGTGATGTGTTACTTAAATTCGCAGCAATTATGTGAGTTCTTCATGCCTTCATACTAACATGTTGGTTAGAATATGAAGAAAAGACAAACTGAAATACAAAATAAGGCAGCAATTTGTCAGGATTGGCAGCCGCAAAAAAATCTGTTTTAAAGCAGCATGAAACAGAGAGGGATACAGTTTCTCAAACCTGTAGTTACCACTCAATTTCTTAATGAGTATAACAGCTGTATTCCTGCCACAGAGTGACTTCTACTCAACCTTGCCAGCACAACTTTTGTGTCTGAGTTAGAACTGTTTTCTTGCCAGTAAATGTCTTCATAGCCTGTTTATAATATGGCCACACATGCAGTTCAGGTTTGTTTACATACACTTTAGAAAATGCTATTCCTGGAAAAAAAAAAAAAAAATCATTCTAAAAGTGTTGATACAGACTTGCTTCTAGAAATACAGTTCGTGTGCTTTCTCTTTCCATCAGGGTATCAGGGAGATGCTGCATGAAATTCTTTCAGTTGTTGATCTTGTCCCTGAACATTTTAGTTTTTTACTTTGAACTACTAATAGTGATTTATTCTGGACACAGAACAAAAGAAAAACCTATTTTTAGCCTTGCTCATGAGTATTACAAAATGCTATAAATACTTCTCTATGCTTCAGTAAATACAGTAAAAATATTAACGTTTCTTTAAAAAGTCAAATATATTTTTAATATTTTTAAAAATATGTTATAGTGAGATCTTGCTCTGTAGATACTAGGAATTCCTTATAGAGTTTCAGTATATTAATTTGGAAGACTAAATGTTAAACAAGTATTAAATCATGAATTTAAAAAAGTAGTTTATCTGCTAGTTCATTGAAATATTCCAACTAAATATATCATATGTGTTACTTAGATATTTGCAAATGCTAGACATAATAATAAATGACAACTGCTTTTTCTACCCTTGAGCTATCTGTTTCTCCCTTGTTTCTTTGGCTTATTAAGTATTTTAAGTGGCATAGTGTGTATATATGTTCAAAGAAGAAGAACAGCTTCTAACAGATTTGAAATAATGAATAATAATGCATGGGAGACATAATTTTCCTATATGAAATTTGTAATTAACCCCAATCTTTTCTTCATTTTTTAATGCCACTTAAAATTAATTATTTTTTCTCTCTGCTGAAGATGGTACCCCTTAGCAACATCCCCTAATCAAACTAAAGTTAAGTATGAGAGATTAGTTAAGTACATGAGAGCTTAGTTCATGTTTTTGTCTTAATTGGGATTACTCTGTCTTTCTTTCCTTCTTGGCTATCTTTACTTTTGCAGGAGTTCACCATTTTGGCTGTAAGTAAAGTTCAGTGTCTGAGCTAAATCACAATGTATCTCCCAGCCCTGATGCACCTTCTACTAGTCTCAGTCTTTTCACCTTTGTCCAGGAAGAACCCACAGGTCCTTTCAGCTTCTCTTTGTTTTTTTTTTGTCACCCACCCTCAGTTTCTTACTGGATGTTTTCTCCTGATCTGTTTAGGATGTTTCCTTCGACTGACTGTGGGAAATGGTGGAGGAAACTTTCAATGTGGTTCTTTTTTTTTGTTTCCTTCCTTTTTTTTTTTTTTCTTTGTACATTAATTTAATCTGTGACAGTATTACTGTTACTGTGGCACTGGACATTCAGTGAAAAGAATGCCATGTCATGTAAGCAAGTATTAAACTTCAAATGCTTCTATAACTTATACCTACTCCTTCCTCTTTTCCCTTGCTCTTATCCTTGGCCTAATGGATGCAGTTTTGATAATGTAGCGAGATTTTCTGTTGTGCTTGATCTAACCATGTGGTTGTGAGGTATGAGTAAAACATGGTTCTGTCAAGCACCATGGAACGTCACGCAGCTTTCTACAGCATGGCATGCTGCTGAGGCTTAAGTTAGGATCACACATTTTTTTAAAATTAAAGCTGAAGATAAGACTTTCAATCTTATGTGTTTGAGACAATGTGGAGGGCTGGGACAATAAAAAATAAAAAAAATAAAAAAATAAATAAAAAAACACAGAGGTTAATGAAGTCCAGTCAACAATACAAATTTGTAACACGAGAAAGAGAAAAGGTGGCATTTATTTTTGATACTGTGAAAGAAAATAAATTCTAAAAGAATCAGTGGCATTTGTGTGATTAGCTATAAACAAGGCTAGATTGGCTGACAACACAATCAGCAGAAAGTACAGCTGTGAAAAGCTCAAGTTATGTTATCCTGTTATGTGAAATTGGTCACGGTTTCTTTTTCCAGCATATCTTAAGCCCCTCTACTTAACCCTCTCTTGAAGCCCCTGTGTCTGCTCAGTATCACAAAGTTTATCATACACTTCCCAAGTTGCCCACCCATTATCTGCATTGCAGACATCTTTTCAACCTTCTCACAAGAAACAAATCTCTTACTTTATTGACTCAGTATTTGTATTTTGACTTGACTCTTCCACAGGCACTGAAGATTACAGATCCAAATTAAGTGGAGACTGCTTTGCAGATTTGGCTTGCCCTGAGAAATGTCGCTGTGAAGGGACCACAGTGGACTGCTCCAATCAGAAACTCAACAAAATACCTGATCACATCCCCCAGTACACAGCAGAGTTGTAAGTTGAACCCATAATAAAGCATTATTTGCTTAAGAAAAGACCATCTAAAATTTTCAAATGTGAAACCACAGCTTTACTTTTCTGAATAACAAAAGTTAACCTCTGTGTTGAATTTCAGAGGGCTAGATGTTAATAAAAATGAGTTATGCACCATTTCTGTACCATTAAGCCTTAAAAATTATGATAAGGTAACTATTCTACAGTGCCATTCTCCAGTACACAAACTACCCACTTGGAATTTTTGGAAAGATGGTGGGTTTTATTATGCTTTTTATTTTAACTACAATGTCAAGTAGGACATCCAGCAACCAGGGTTCCGTCTTAAAAAGCACTACCTAAGTGTTAAATAAAACAGAGCTGACTCTTGTTATGCAAAGCTCACATTATGTGTCAGGCAGGAGACCAGAGGAAGATAAAACAGACAAGACAGAGTTGGGTTAAGATGAGATAATAATATAATGAACAGAGATGAGCAGAAAAGATGTCACAGATTATTACTTGCTTAACAAGTGCCATATGGGAATGATCTGTAGGCATTACAACTGAAGTAGTATTCAAGGAGGGATTCAAAGATAAAATTAAGACAGCTTTACAAGCTTTTCCCATACGCAAAGCACAGTGAAGGGAATGTAGAGAGATGCTTGAAGAATCAACAGAAAGGCGGGAGATTAAAGTGGCCATCACTGGCAGAGCAAAGAAAGGAGCTGTTTTTCTTGAGAATTATAAATGTAAAGAAGAAGGCAGAATGTTAAGGTGCAAAAGATGTACTTTGATTTGATGTAGTAGAGGGGGGACAGAGGGATGGAGACATGCTGTGATCAAATTGTGACCCACAAGGGTGAGATGAGAAACAATATGGCAAATATCTTCAAAGACAGTCTGCAGCTGGCATCAAAGCAACTGTACAGCAATGAATAATGAGACCATAGGTAGCGATTTTGAATGTCTGGATGGGAAAAGGAATTTGAAGTTGAAATATTGTATAAATAGAGATGGAGATTTTTGTCTGACTGAGCTGGGAGAAGGAGTTGAACTCAGTGATATTATAAGTACAAATCTGAGTGGCAATTCTGATTGTACCTAGAATGATAACAGATTCAAGAGAAAAAATGGCATATGTGGTAGAACCAAACTGCAGTTTTGGCTACATTTAAACTGTTGATTTCACTGTAAAGCTCAAAAGAAGACAAAAATACTTATCAAAATTATGTAATGTACTATAATATTTTGACATTTTATTCTTCAATTCAAGAATAAAAACTGGTGAAATGAGTAGCAGGTCAGACTGTAGGAGGAGTACATAAAGTAATGGATGTAAAAATTATAGTTACTGAACCAAGAGATGAGAGTTGGAGTTGCTGAAGTAACGAGCATGCATTGTCTTGATTCTTAACAGGATTCACATTTAATTCTCTCTGCTATGAAGAAATAATACCCTTAATTTAGTGTTTTAGTCGTTGATTTTCTTATTCATTTATTTACATGTGGAAGATAAACTTTGGAGTGTTTTCCTTCTATAATTATGATCCATACATACTAAATTCAGAAGAAACAATGAAATCATCAAGCCTCATCTGCTGTATATCCTTAACTCTCTAATTTCAGGCAACAAAAAAAAATATGTTTGACTAAAAGATAGTTCATATCTGGTTACTTCTTTCAAAGAAGCATCCAGTCTTGTTTGAATCAGAGGATAAAAATGTACCATCTCCCTGAGAATGTTACAGCAGTTAATCGTCTCCCTTCATCTATGTTAAAATGTTTTAAAATGAAAACATTACTTTCAGTTGGAATCTGCCTCTCTTCAATTTCCATCATTTCTCCTTTTATATTTTTTGCTGAAAAAGAGCTCTTTTTCTTTTTCTGACCAAATTTGTGAGAAAGATGCTTGTGACATTAATGCTTCTCTAACAGTGAGGACAAAGGCTAGACTGTTTTCTGCAGTGTATTGTTTAGAGCTGATACTCTTGCAGCTTGGAAACAAAGATCTAAAGCAATGAAATGTCAAGATTTCTTTAGATTTCTCTGGCAAACATTTATTTTTTCTTAAATATATAATCTGGAGATCTCCAGTCTCTGGAGATCTCTGAAGTCCAGGCTTCTTTCCATCCCTTATCCCAGAAGGTTTTGAAAGTAACAAGAATCCTGGAACCTCTAAGACAATGTGGCTTTCAATCAGGAAAAGATAACATAAGGAACAAAACAAATATTTTCTTAGTCTGATATAAGAAAGCATCTTCATTGGCAGTACCAAAATATATGGTATGGAACATGCAATTTAATGGACGATAGATGACAAACTACTTTTATCTCTGTCATTCTAGAGATGACATAGTGAAAAATATTGCTCTAGTCTACAGCTCAGGAACATTTTTGATGCTTCTTTTAAATGTTTCTAGAATGTTATCTTGAAAATAATTTCTTCTTTCTGTACTCACATCAAATGGCAAACTTTGGTGTTTCAGCTCAACAAATTGCAAGGAACAACAGGAAAGTTTCCTGAAAAGGAGTTTGAAGTTTTTTTTGTTGTTGTTTGTATTTTTCTCATCACAGTTTCTCCTACCTGCTTATTTGGCCATATAAACTGGCTAGAGTATTGATTATATAGATTACAACAGTAAAAAAAAAAAAAAAAAAAAAAAAAAAAACACATCAAAAAACTGTATCTTCAAAATAGTTTATTGTTAAAAAAAAATGGAAAACAATAATACAGTTCAAGACAGATACTTGATTGTAAAAGGTGAAAAAATGTTTAAACAAGTCAAGTGCATTTCTATTTTGTTGCTTGCTCATAGTCTTCCAGAAAGCCTGTCTAATCTGCCACTGAAGTATTTGAGATAAAGTACAAGTCTGCAAATGAATACCAGAAATAAACTATTTTTCAAGCAGCATACTAATATATGAGAAAACAAGCATTTGATAAATTACTCAAGCCAGAGTATCCAGGAGAAATTCTAAATAAAAGTAATTTTAATCCTGTATGTTCATTTTTTTTAAAAAATCATTGTACAATATCTGATGAAACACCAGATCCTAACAAGATAATACTTCATGGTTTTGAAGCCTACAGAATATCATTGCAGTACATAGCCTTCCAAGAAGACTTAGCTATTGTACCGAAATCTTGTCTATTATGTTAACAAAATAGTGAAAAGCATCAAATGAAACTGAAAGCCAGAACATTTAGGCAACATCATCAAATGCTTTTTTGTTTGCCTGTTTGGAGAATGGCATTTCAGTACTTTTCTTTGAATAAAACAGATACAAGTATTTTTAAGATCATTTTCATGATCTGGTGATTGGCAGGTAGCCACTGTCATTATTACATTTAACAGTAGAGCAGTGGGCTCCAGAAAGGAACTACCACCACATGTGGTAGTTTTCCAATCATCTGTGATAATTTTGATTCCTGTGTATGCAGTATCACCACAATAATAGAATGAAATCTTCTTGCACAAGAATTTAATAATTCCATATCTAAAGCCAGCAATCTCTAGCCATAGAAATGCCATGTGATCGATGTGGTCATTTTTCTGACCACAAACACATAGTTTGTAACTCTTGATGTCCCTTTTTTGTGGATCTATCCTCAGTGATGATGCATGTATTGTGATATCACCATAGGCACAAAGTCTGAGAGAAGATATGATTTGTGTTACAGTTTTAACCAAAGACAATACAGTGATTCAACCTATTCTTCTTTTCCTTTATAGGAAAGCATGGAGAAACTTCTCAGATACTCAGAATCTTCAATATACATGGGCAATTCTTAAAATTGCTCTCTAATACCAAAAGTAGACTAACACTAGTTTAAATAAAATAAAAATTCAAATCCTACATATTACATTTGGTGTGACTAATTAGCAGCACAAATATAAGACTGAGGAATAAGTAGGCAGTAGTTCAAGAAAAAAGGCTATTGTGATGTTATCATACATATTAAAGATGACTGAGTGCCATTTGGCACTGCTACACATTTCATTTGGAGATGTATGTGTAGGAGTGTAGTAAGTTATATGAAGTAATTGTTTTGCAGTACATAAGAATAGTAAAATATTATCTGGAATGCTGTGTTACAGACTTCAGTTTTCACAGTGGGTATGGATAACGTGGAAAAAAAAATAAAGGAGTAAAAGAAAAAAAGAAGATTTATAAGGGAAAAGCTTGAGAGGTTGGCCTGTGTGAACCTCATGAAGTTCAGCAAGGCCAAGTGCAAGGACCTGCATCTGGGCCAGGGCAATCCCAAGCACAAATACAGGCTGGGCAGAGAATGGATTGAGAGCAGCCCTGAGGAGAGGGACCTGGGGGTGTTGGTTGATTAGAAACCAACGTAAGTCAGCAATGTGCACTTGCAGCCCAGAAAGCCAACCATATCCTGCGCTGCATCAAAAGCAGCATGGCCAGCAGGTTGAGGGAGGTGATTCTCCCCCTCTGCTCTGATCTCACAAGAACCCATCTGGAGTGCTGTGTTCAGCTCTGGGGACCCTAGTGCAAGAAGGACATGAACCTGTTGGAGTTGAGTCCAGAGGAGAGCCCCAAAGATGATCAGAGGACTGGCACATCTCTCCTATGAAGGCAGGCTGAGGAAGTTGGGATTGTTCAGCCTAGAGAAGAGAAGGCTCTGGGGAGACCTTAGAGCAGCCTTTCAGTACCTAGAGGGGGCCTACGGGAAAGCTGGGGAGGGACTCTTTGTCAGGGATTGGAGTGATAGGACAAAGGGGAATGGCTTTAAACCAAAAGAAGGTAGATTCAGATTAGATACTAGGAATAAATCCTTTACTATGAGAGTGGTGAGGCACTGGAACAGGTTGCCCCGAGAAGCTGTGGATGCCCCATCCCTGGTAGTGTTCAAGGCCAGGCTGGATGGGGCTTTGAGCAACCTGGTCTGATGGGAGGTGTCCCTGCCCATGGCAGGAGGGCTGGAATTAGATGGTCTTTAACGTGTCCCTTCCAACTCAAACCACTCTATGACTCTATGGTCTATGAAAAATGAAAGGATTGAATGCATTTGTGTGAAAGAAATTAATAGATATCTTTACAAGCAAGTCATTCTATGAGATGATATAGCACTTGAAAATTATTTGAAAATGTCAGCTTTTATAGTTCATTGTTTCTGTTGTTTCTGTTGTTTGTTGTTTCACAGAAAAAAAAAAAAAAAAGAGGCAATTTACAATGATGATTTTACTTTGTTAATTGCTGCTGTGCAATGATTTATTTGATATGGTCCCAATATCACATTAAGTCATCCAGCTGATTTTCAGAACTGGTAACATTTATGTCCGTTGTACTTCAGTATAGTATACAATTTTTCTATGTATATCCAAAAACGTCTTCCTGTCTTCTCTCAGTTTGGTTCTGTGCCGAAACTATTGTACTGCCATACCTTCAGATTTACAACCTTGATTTCCCTTTTGGCTGTCACTGAATGTGAGCATGAAGGAAGGATGAACAAGCAGCTTTCTCCTGTTTTCTGTGCTTTTTGTTTATTATTATTATTATTATTTTAATATTTTATTGCAATAAGGTAATTCTGAGAAGCATTCTGGTTTAAGAATTATGCTAAATTCCATTTCACAGTGATTTTTTTCAGTCATCTCTTTTGCCTTCTATTTAAGATCTCTAAATAACAGCTAGAAAAACATGCTTCCTTAATAAAAAGACTCCATTAAAACATAGTGTCCAAGACTTATAATTTCCATTTTCTTTTCAAGAGAAGAAATAGAGGACACATATTTTTTGAAATATAGATGGTCCCCTAACCCAGCAGCCACTGAAGGTACACTATACTAGAACAACTTTGATACCTAGGCAGGAAAGATAAAAATTCATATAATCTTTCAGGCTAGTATCTGTTGCTCATAGTTTAGCCTCTTGTTACAAAGCAACACTTAATGATTTCTTGCACAATTTCTGTGTTCGGTTTAGTGGTCAGAAGATAAACCATGGTCAGAGAAGCGTTTTAAATTCTTTGGAAGACCTATGCACTGTGTTTTAGTCTGTATTCCAGACAAGCAATGAGCATACAGTAATTATTGCCTTCTTGTAAATAGCGTACTGTAAGCACCTCCAGATGTCTGGCAGACCCACCTGACATCCTTTAAAGAACAGTAAACTAGTCTTCAGTGGCTTATATGTATTTCTTAAATATTTTTATTTATAAATTGCCATGGAACCCTTCCCTAGCTATATTTTTGTTTTTCTTCCCTTAAAAGGAAAATTTAAAAAATCTTAGATTTCTCTGCGGTTTTAGTCGTATGGTACTTTGTTATCTGTTTTTGATTCCATATGTCTTATGTATTTCTAATTTTAACTAATGAGAATGTCTCATTAATGTCATTCATGGGAATTATCGGAATTAGAAATGTCAGTATATACTGAATTGTTCTTTAGCTACCAGTTGAGTACCAGCTATTCAGTTAAACCATTCTGAAGAGCACCCTTAGTGTGGAACATTCTCTACCAATGGCTGAATATTTTTTTCTGAAATTGATGTCATTTCTTGTAGGCGACTCAATAACAATGAATTTTCAGTCCTGGAAGCTACTGGAATCTTCAAGAAGCTTCCTCAACTGCGTAAAATGTAAGTGCAACTTCATTGACCTTGTCTATTCAGATAGCACGTTAGTTACCTGCTATGTTTCCTTTGATAATTTTCATCTATGAACGACTCTGTATGTTCTAGTCAAAAATCAAGAATGGGTTTAAATGAATCACTGAGGTAGATCAGAGATGGCAGTCCTTCTTTATTGGACCAGACATTCCCACTAACAACTTGTCTTCATATAGCTCCAGCACCTTCACTTTGTTGTCCAGCCAGCTGGTCTGCTATGCAGCCACAGCAGGGAGCTGAGCATAATCTGCTCAAAAAAAGGTTCCAGTAATCTTTTGTAACTTCCTGTACTAGTCCCTAACCAGGCAGTTTTGCCTCTTTCAGCACATTCAAGACATGCGTTTGATTTGGTGCTTCATTAAACTGTCATTAGAAGAGGAGAATATCAAAATTATATGACTGAGGAAAAAAAAAAAAAAAAAAAAGGTTTGGTCCATGTAAATCCATGTCCACATCTGATTTTCCAAGATTTGTTTATAATCTTACCAGTTGCAGATGTTATTAACAATAAACCTATGTTTTTCTTACTTTAGGTATATGGCAGCCATTCAAGAGCAGATCATTTAGTTACTTAGTGACTCTGTACTCAATCTTTTCAGGATTAAATCCAAGCATAAATTGTAAATCAAGAAAGGTGTGAGCCAAAACAGATTAATGAAAATGATGCACTGCTTTTTTGAATGTAGTCACCTAGTTACTACCACTTGTAAAAATTCACTCTGTGCTACCAGTGACTAAAATTTCAAGAGGAGCCAACTACTAATAAGTAGTAAACTACTTATTAGCCTTATCCACATCCTGTCTGGCAGCTGTTAAATACTTATCACTGATTTTTGAGGTAGGCCAAAGATTTAAAAAATTTTGTTTTTGACTTATCCAATTAAGTATACCTTGGCAATTTGGGTCTGCACTGAAATACTTAGAGAAAGAATGCAGGAATACATGGCACAGCAGTGTAATGTACAGTAGATAACCAATTTTCTTCATTCCTCAAGCATCTCAGATTAGCACTTTTTAGAGCTACAACATGCCTTTGAAATAAATAAAATATTTGAAGTAGCATACAAATACACACACACACATCAGTTCTTCATATTTAAGAAAAACAGAGAAAAGATAATATATTGCCAGTAATTATGTATCAAGCTATAAAGCTAGGTTAATAAACATTTCATGTCATCTAAAGCTATTTTTTCTGCTGCTTTTCAGTTGAGGAGAAGGTGTTCAAGACAAAAGAAAAAAAGTAAAAATATTAATCAGTCTTAGTGCAGCTGTCTGCTGGAACCCCCAAGAGCTTTGAATTGTATAATTGAGGAAGAACAAAACTGGGAAAATTTTACTGCAAAGTTAACATTTTTAATATTAGTGTTCCATAACTTCCTAATATAGTTATTGATTGTTAAAACATTCTTCAATTTAGAGACTGGTTAAGCAAGACTGGAAAGCAGTGAGATGGCAATGTTACAGAGACTATAGCATGAGTGAATTCTGTATTTGCGTGGAGCTCGTATTTCTTCTGGAGATTCAAACATGTGCAAAGGTCGTTCTGCACAAATGACACTGAAAAATTGAGGCCTAAATGTTTAATTGATTTGATGGTTCATCAGCAATAAAGCACGTGTATGCACTGCATCATTGATTAGTTATGCAACATTAATCCTTAAAATATCACTTTAAATGTCCCTTAAAATGTGAAGTAGGTGAAGTAATATTCATGCTACGCCAAGAACAAGTAAGATTTTAGGAAACTAAAGGTTTGACATGCACAAGTCAGTTGAGATGAGAAATAATGTATTCTTGTTTCCAGTCTTGTGCAGCACCTTACAGGAGACTGAACCCTATGAAACTAAATGAAAGTGATGATCATATTCTTCATCACAGGCAAGGAGTATGTAAAATTACAGCTAGTCAGCACTCAGACAAAGTCACAACTACTTCTTTTCTATGTCTTAGATAATGGCACCAGTTCATACTGGCAAGCATATGACTTTTTATTATAATAAATGTTTCTTGATGTGAACAATTAAAATGCTGTTCTAAAAGGTGCATCAAATAATGTTTGTTTTTCTTCCCAACATCATTAATTAGATTAAGTAAAAAGTTTTTAGCTTCACTGTATTTTAGATTCTCTCAGAACGTTCTTAAGAGCTTTGTAAAAATCACTGTTGCATTGTAACACTGTTTAGTGTGTAGATACATTCTTAACTGTTCTCAACAAGATACAAGTATAAATAGATTTACTTGGAAAAAAAAAAAAGATGCAAGAATACAATGAAAAATCTTTAAGAAAATGTGTGTTGTTGAGTGTGCATGCTCATGGTATTTATGGACACATACTTTCCATTTGGGATGTAATTTCCATATTTAAACTAAAACCTACAAACACTAAATATTTTGGCAGTATTATAGGACATTTTCCCACATTTTTTGATCTGCTTCGCATGCAAATTGCAGATAAATGAACTCTTGCTTACAAACCCTTCTTCTTTTACTAATGTCAGAAATGATTAACATTTCATTTACTGTTTACATTCACACATTTCATTTACATATGTTGCTGTTTATACTGTCTTTTTATGTCTACTGAGATGAAATAAATCAGAGTAGTTATAGTAGTTATAGTACTATATAGTTATAGTATAGTAGTTATATATAGCTAGTACTCATATAGTACCACTTTGTTATTCATTTGTCTAATAATGCTACAAGGATTGGAGACAATATATATTTACTATATATATATACATTCATTGACAAGATTCAGATTTTTTTATGAAAATATGTTTTTGTGTGGCAGCAGCGTGTATTCGGTAATTGCAAACAATTTCTAAATTTTGCTTTAAAAATCTTTACTTCTGTAGTTTAGCAAGGCATTGACTTTTGCTTTTTCTTGTTCAAAGTTGAACAATATATTTGTTGCTTTTACTCAGTAGCTCAATTATCTTGAAATCTATGCAACCTGCAACATTTAACAGTCCATTTAGGATATGTAAAAACAAACAAACAAACGTGCTTTTCTCTGCTTCTGTTACTGTGTAATAGAAATCTGAGCAATAACAAGATTACAGATATCGAAGAAGGAGCATTTGATGGAGCCTCTGGTGTGAATGAACTATTGCTCACTAGCAATCGCTTGGAAAGTGTTCGAGACAAAATGTTCAAAGGACTGGAAAGTCTTAAAACACTGTAAGTGTAATTGTTTGAGTGTCCTTATCCTTCCTTTTGGCCAGGTATTTTTTTAAGTAATACTCTATCTGTCCTGAAAACTTTGATTTTGGATTAGCTATACTCAAGCATATCTTAGTTTTTGTCCCTATTTTACACAAAGCTTATAATAGAGAGTATAAGCATTCGTTAATTATTAATTATTGATATAGCGTAGCTGAAGTTCTCATTGTGGTTATTAGACTACAAAGATTATGGGTCTTCTTAAATGAGGAAGCAGTTGAGAATGGGTAAATATCCAACTGTAGAAACGGTAATGGGAATAATCATCTGCTTGAAACTAACAGAATTTTGATGGAAATTATACATTTTACGTAATGGACTCTGATTCAATCCAGCTCAACCATTACTGGATATTTTGCTAGAGGAAAAAATGATTCTGGTGGATATTGAAATGTGGGAAATGATTCTCTCCTAACTAATTTTAATGTAATTTCAACAGTGAAGGGAGGAGTAAAAGCACTGTAGCTTGAACTCATTTCAGTCTTTCCATGAAGGCAATTTAGCTCTTTCCATTCAATATATATATATATATATTTAAAAAAAAAAATGTTTATACTATTCACAGCTTCTTGGCTTTCTTCGGGAGTCAGTCCTTCTGATCAGCAGACCAGAGCCAAGATAGTCTTTGGGGCTTCAGTTGTCCAAAGACATTAGGCATTCTTAATAAATCAGATCTCTCATTTCTAACTTCTCATTTAAAGCTGCTAAAATTGTATCAAGCAGTTAGACAGGAGTGTGGGAAAAAATATTCATTTGTTGAAGGACAGGTAGAAAAACAGTAAGCTTTAAAGCTCCTGTGGTTTACAAACAGATGCATGAGATTTTAAAATAGGCATTTCTTGCTTAATGTTCTGAATTTTTTATGAAGTAGTAGAGTCATGCTAAGAAGGAATCTGGGTAGCCTAATTTCATTCCTTTGAAAGACTTGAGAATGTAGTGGAAGTGCTTTCTATCTTTTATCCTAAGAAAATTCAGGCCAGAAGGGACCATGGGAGGTCAGTCTTCTGCTCAATATAAATAGCAGTTTTGAACTCATTTAAGCTCAGGAACATGAAGTGGGAAGTAGGGACTGCTTCGTGTATCTGATTTGGAGAATTTTAGTCAGTTTAATTTTATTGTCAAATACTGATTCTGTTATTGAAAAAAAAAGGAAAAGAAAAAAGAAAAAATAACACTTGGGGAAATCACCTCTTGCCTCTGTGAAACCCACTCACCTTTTTGTTCTCCAGTGCCCTCCAACACGCTACACTCAGTTCTCTTGGTGTCACTGTGGTTCCTTGAGCAGTAGCAGTCTCTCCAGTCACACCTCTTGGGCAGCGGTTCAGCTCCAGTCCCTGCTCAGACCACCACTTTGGCTTGAACCCCTGCCTGGGGAGCTGCTCCTTTGGCTACGGCTCCGGTCCAGCTGCTGCTCAGCTCCTCTCCCTCCTCCTGCTCAGGGTGGTCCCTACTTTCCATCTCTTATCTCCTCCTGCACTGGCCTTGCTGCTCCTTTTTGCCCATACATTTGCTGCCCTTTCTTAAATTCAGAGGTGCTCTAGACTCATTTGATGGGTTAAGAGGCACCACAAATTTCTCTGAATGGTTTGGTTTTGGCATGCAGGGCCCTTGCAGTGGTGGCTGGGGCTGGCCATGGGGCAGCCCCAGGCCTCTCCTCACAGAGACCATCCCTTCACATTTATACCTATTAGAAATGAAGCATTTGCAGGTACACTTTTTTAATGCTAACTTCTTTGATTGCCAAAGTACACACAGGAAATGTGAGCTAGCACATGTTGTTTATATTTCAGTAATAGAGCAGTAATAACACAAAATATTATTGAGCACTTTGACCGTCACTAAGGTGAGAAATGCTGAGCCTTATTTTCTCAGGATGCTGAGGAGCAACCGTGTGAGCTGTGTGGGGAATGACAGTTTCACAGGCCTGAGCTCCGTCCGCCTGCTCTCACTGTACGACAACCAGATCACCACTGTGGCACCGGGCTCCTTCGACACCCTGCATTCACTCTCTACATTGTGAGTCACATTCATCTTTTACCAAACACAAATTTAAACCTCTATCAACATTTTGGGGCACTTGTACTAATGTTTTACCATACAGTTTCATGGTAGAAGCTGATGTCAAGGGAAAATTATGAGTTCCATAATCAGATTTTTCAGAAAAAGTTGTTTCTGGAACATCAAGAAAAGTATGTTTTCCTGATGGTCCTTGACACAGCTCTAGACTGGTTTCCAGAAGTGCCTGAGCAAACATGAAAAATGTCCTGCTATCCATGCTCACAGAAGCCCACTAATTTGAACCAGCATAGAAACCTACCCCTCACGCCAACTACAGATGATTTAATAACCTTGTTGTCTTTCCTTTTGCACTCTGCAGTCTGATTGTTATTTTAAATTCAGTGGGACTACTAGAGATATTAATTCATACCTGTTTTACAATAAAGATTCAGTCTCATTTAAAAAAAAAAAAAAAGTCTACCTTTTTATTTAAATGCAGTGCAATTTAAGGAAAGGGAAAATGGGGTGAGAAACTGCCAGTCAAATGCTTTCTGTAGGTAGCATCATTCAGGAAAGTACTTAATCCCCTTTTTACATAAAAAGTGACACTTTGCATCAAGTGACTAATTTGTGCATATTAAGGATGGCATGTTTATAAATAACGGAATTGTCAATATGTTTATGCTGAAGTAAGAAGATGCCCAAAGTACTGAGACATCTAGAAGTAAATTCATTTTTATAACTGGCATGTAATCAACGTGGCTGTCACTGTAGATAGGAAACTTATTCTCCGGAGCAAATAAAAGACGGAAATCTTGAAATGACAAATTAATGGAATAGCTGTTGTCAGGTTAAAGCTAATAATGTAAAGTAATCAGACTTCATCTCTATATGAAATTATTGTATTATCAGTACAGAGTGGCTTGACAACAAGTCAAGTCTTTGACAGTTTTAAATTGTTTCTAAATGAGCTATATCAAGATTCACTACACAGAGCCTAAATTACAGCTTTCATCTATGGTTTGTACATACTGTTGTTTGAAGAACTGTATTTAAGCTCAGGTTTTTGAAAATAGAAATAGCATACTTAGAATTAAAAAAATTCTGTCATCAGAAGTGAACTTTCATGTGGTTCTCAGAAACCTCTTGGCCAATCCCTTCAACTGCAACTGCCATCTTGCGTGGCTTGGAGACTGGCTAAGGAAGAAACGCATTGTGACAGGAAACCCTCGCTGTCAAAAGCCTTACTTCCTCAAAGAGATTCCTATCCAGGATGTGGCAATTCAGGATTTTACATGTGATGATGGTAAGAAATTTAATAGTTAAAATTTTATAACTTCAGCTTTTGTATGGATACTTTCATGATTCCTGTAGATCACAAAGCAATATTCTTTGAAGTGACAACTGGTATTCTTTAAATCACTTCATCATTGTTTCCTGCTCAGTTTCTATGTCAGTTTAAAAACCTTTCATCCATTTTTGGATGATTAGCAAGCACATGACTGCTGTATGTATGTTCTTAAAAGTTTTTCTTGCCTATGTTCTGTACTGTAATTATAACTTATAATATAAAGATTACATACATTGATCAAATGCTGTAGTTCAAATGAGAATATTTTCAAATGTTGATGCTTGAATCAAGCACTCTTTCAGGCTACTTGATCAATTACATGCTATTTTGCTCAGTTTGTGACTTGGAGAATGTCAGAATTCCCCTTACCGATTAAAGAAATAATGGCTTCTGTCTTGCATCTCTCTCACATGCACTTCTATTTCTTAAATTATTAGTTTGTCAATTTTCAAGGCTGCAACTTTACTTTAAAGAGACTCTGTTTATTTTAAATTATTTTCTAATTTTGAAAATCAGCATACATTTTGCTTTATTATATTTCATTTTAAGTTACGTTCTTTCTTTATGCTCTTTTTTTTTTCAAATAATAACATTTTTATCTAGTAAAACAGAAACACACTAAATAAAATGTTACTTGAAATGTAAATTCTTGGAGCAATGGTTTATAGAGATGAGAATATTTTCCATCCATAGAGATATCATAATGCAAAAATCTCATTTTTGCTTAGGGGAATTACATGTGGGACATTATTGCTAATCCTGAAATGTCATTTGCGTGGCAAGCTTAGCATCTGTTTGTTTTTATTAACCAGGAAATGATGACAATAGCTGTTCTCCACTGTCCCGCTGTCCTGCAGAATGTACTTGTCTAGACACAGTAGTTCGCTGCAGCAACAAAGGCCTAAAAGCTTTGCCTAAAGGAATCCCAAAAGATGTAACTGAACTGTAAGTGGCACAGTTTTTTCCCTTTCATAAAAATCAATGTCAGATATATAGTGTCAGATTCATCAGTGAGGGGAGAAGTGAAGAATTGGCTTCATTTGTTCAGTTAAAATTTATAAATATAACACTTTGTAGATATAAAGACTTGCAAAGAATCTTGAGAACTCTGAGGTTATGTTTGAATTAGCAATGCTCTCTTAAGTCTCAAAACACTTAAAGAACCCTCTGTTGCTGCAAAGCTTTACAAATCTATGTATATTAAATTATAATCACTCTCGGAATTTATAACCCCAACAATGAACTGCCATGTCACTGAATATGGTCATTATATTACAATGGATTAAATTATAGGCAAAAGTGAATTTGATTATTCTGAAGTCATTATTCTAATGGGAAGGAATGAAGAAGTTCAAGTACAATTCAAAAGCAGAAAGACAGCAGTCTATTAAAGTGTTTGTATATTTTCATAATAAATGTGGGTTTGTGATTTTTAAAAAGACAGGTTTTAATAGATATAAAGTGAGATTTTTCATATAGGCAGTCATATAATCTGGAATATTTCATTACTCAAGATTATTTTTATATGAGAAAAAGGGTACATCTTATGCAAATATATAATTTGATGCATTTGCATAAAATCGTTCTATTTACGCAAATATATAATTTGAATATGCAGATGGGCAGTAAAGCTGATATAAAAACAAGTTTGTTACCTTATGTATTGTCTGAAGATAATAACTGAATAGATACTCATCAGACTCGATGAGTCAATGTTTATGCATTATCAAGGGGAAAGTATAAACCTAAAAATTGGGTTAATCATCTACTTTGAAAAATGGTTGCAAAACTGAAAGAAAAAATTGGGAATTATTGACAAGAAAAAAGTTTGGTCATATTGTCATCCTGAGCTACAAATTGCAATTGTTTAGTATTAAATTGTTAATCCTTCATAATGACTGATTAACATGGTGCTTTCTTCAGAAGACATCATAACGGTCTTTTAAGTCACTATAATAGTTTTATTATTTTAGCATTTGTTATTATATATAAGATTCTGAAATGTCCACCAGTAATTTGGTGCTTAAAAGCATCCAAAAGGAATTGATCATAAATGAAGAGAAATTACTAAGAATTCAAATTAGCACACAGCAATATAAGCCTATAACTTTTTTTTTTTTTTTTCTAATAGAAGATGACTTAATTAAATATAGGCTGGCGTAATAAACACAATTTGACAATGTAATGGTATCAATGCAATGTAAAATTAAGCATCTGAAGAGTGATACTTTTGGAAGTGGAACCCTGACTGTGACTGAAAACTCATTTGTGTACAATTTTGTACGCTTTAATTAGTGTCTAAGCATGCAATTTAGCATATTTTTCAAAAGGATAATGGAGGTGGTTCCTGTTAGCAGTTGCATACTGATTGATTATTCTTGTTCATTAGCATGCATAACCCTTCCAAGATGTACCCTTCATGTATTTTATAAAATATCTTAATAGTTGCTTCATTTGAACAAGCAGGAGTTTTTATCAGCCAAGTGGATGCTTGTAGTACTTCAGTTCTAATGAAGCTAAAGCAATATATCATAATTTATCTGTTTGATAAAATAATTTCATCAGAATACTCATTTCTTCAAAAGGTTTAAATGTTGTGGGTTTTGTTTTGTTTTTAATAATTATGTTCGTGGTCCATTCGCTGCCGTTTATGTAAAGCCATTAACATAAGCCATTAACATTAACATTTTGGATTTGGCAGGCATCCAGAAAGAAGTCAGAGTCCAGGAGGAGGGGCTGAGGGGGTTGATTAGTTGTAGGTAGTTATTTCTTGGCCTGGCAATCCATTAACTGTGTTTCAACCCATCCATTTAGTTAAGTAAAAGTTTCCAAAGATGTTGCAGCATAGTTAAAGGCATTAAGCTCAAAATTCATCTAATAATGTCTGTAGCCAAGACTGCTATTAACTCAAGTGTGTTGCAATCATTTGGATTGCTAAAGTATCTTCTTTGTATAGAGACAATGAGGGCGTAGTTTTCAACTTGGGTTCTGGGAGACACAAGTAATACCACCTTAATGCCACCATTGGCAAGTTTAACCCTGTTGAGAAACTAACGGCCTTTTATGTTCCTTCCCCTCACTTTGTGCTCCGTATCAAAGAATCGGGTGCATTCAGCAGTTCCTAGAATCTCTAAACTACTTGCCCTGGTTACATGAAGAGCTCCTCCACTTGCACTTTGTAATGTCTGTCTGCACACTGGAAAGCTTTTTAGGCATGACCTGTTAACCTTTCTTTTCCTGTAATTCAGGTTCTGATATGGTTTGATGGCTCTGCACCTGTTAACTAACTCTAAGGATGAGCAAGTTTGTTATTGAGAATTATGAGCATGGAATATGAGCAAGTAATGTAATACAGGCTCTGTAAACCTACAAAGAGGAAGAAAAAAAAATCGAACTTTTCTAGCAAAGGGTAATTGATTGCTGTCTTTAGTCCGTAACATACTGCAGAGGAACAGGCTTGTGATATATCATTCCTGACACGCCATGAGAGACATGGGGAAAAATTATGGAAAATGACCTGAATTACAGGCATGACAAATGAATTTGCTCATATTCAGAGCTGATACCAGCCCATGCTCTTTCTACATTAAAGGACTACGTCTTAAATTTAAGGTTGTGTTTCAACTTGCAATAGCTCAAAATCCACGCTTAATACAAGCCATATAAGTCAGATATTTGCTTTTCTTTTCACCAATAGGTGTTTATAAAATAGAGCAAATAAAGAACTCAGTTTGAAAAGCTTTTAAGAATAACAAAAATGACTATGTAAGCATTAGCTGTTTATACTATTACTTCATAATATCTGATAGAAGAGTATTTGCATCTTAGGCTACAGATCCTCAGTTGTGTCTCTAAAAAACTGTATTTGTACTCAAGGGTTCTTACAAAGTGGGAATATTAGGTATTCATACTAAACTTTCTGTACTGTTGGATTTTAAAATTAGTGCATGGAAATGCTACTGTGGTAATGAAAAAAAAATACCTATATTTTATTTTTCTATTTTAGTTATTTGGATGGAAATCAGTTTACCCTTGTTCCAAAAGAGCTTTCCAACTACAAGCATTTAACACTTATGTAAGTAGTTTTATATCATCCTTTTCTACTGGTATGGAAACAAAAACAAAAAATCCCCTAGTTCATCATATATGTTTTTAGTTGTAAGAAAAAAAAAAAAACATGAAATATATTATGTCTTTTAGTAAATATAATGTCCAAACACATTTTATGATGGGATCACATCTTACATATGGCATGCTTGGTCACATTTTATAATCAGAGCTATTTCATTCCAGTGATTACACCACAGAGTAAGTAAGTAGTTAACCCGAAAAGAGATGTAATATCTTACAAAATGTGTTAAGGTAATACGGTATTCTGTTATGCAGCTCCATAAAGGCACTGAAATTATTTTATTTATAAAAGAAAGATTCAGTGGTATTCATATAGGAATAGCACATGCTATGGTTGTAACACTTGAATATAACCCCTTCTGTTTCTCCAATAATATATGGTTTAATGACTGAAGAAGAGAGCATGTCTAGAGCTCCTTACTGCCAACTCTGTTGCTGACTCACTCTGTGATTTGAGGCAAATCACTACCTGCTCCAAAATTTATTTCATCCACTTCATGAAAGATTTGAATATGTTTTCCATACCTTAGAATAGCAAAGTGGGAGAAACAGGAAGACTGTCAATGTAAATGTCTGTAATTCCATGGCCTTTGTTAGCACCATAAAATTTATACAGCTGAGGTTGAACTGCATAACATCCTGAGATCACTTGTGGTTTCAGTATAATCAGAAAAAAAGTAACAAAAGTAGGGAGTAAGAAAATCCCTTAAATTTCTTTTTGACTGTTTTTAGAGCTTTGATGCTAAAATTGAAAGTAGTTTGGCATTCAAAAACAAGGGCTTGCTTTCCTTTATTTACCTCATGCTAGACAAAAGTGGTCATGGTCACAAATTTAGAAAAGAGATGCTTCCAAAACTTTTCATATTTTGCCAATAGCTTCAGAAAAAAAAAAGAAAAAAAAAAAAAGAAAAAAAGAAGAGAGAGAGAAACCTGCAATATTCTCAAATGTATAGAGTGTATGCCTAGGAAGTCTCTATGAGTTATTCAGGGAAGTTATGCAAGATCTAACTTGAAGCATACATAAAATATAAACTTTGGAATCTTGGCACATACAAGAAGCATAGATTGGACTGAATGCAGTAATAATGTCAGTGGAGGCTGGAAATATGACTGGAGATTAAATTAATTAGAATACTAGTGACAGGGCTTCCATCACAGAGATTGTACCTACTCCTTTTCTATTTTTGACAAACATAGTCAGAAATTGGATAACTTTACCTCTTAATCAGAAAATACACATAAACTATTTACCAGACAGCTATAGTACAATAATTCATAAGCTGAACGGTAAATAAAATACAAAGAAGATGAGTATTAACAGTCTCTCCATACTAGACTTGTGGGGGGTACATTATTGTCATCTCTTCTGAATGTATCCTCATACTGCTGTTTGGAATTTGAGAATGTTCCTCATCTGTGTTTCGAAAACCAAAACACTATGCATAGTTCTGTGGCTAAGCTTGGAATCACATATGTCTTTTGAGTTCCAGACTAACATGGAAAATTTTTATTTCTAACTTCTTTCTCATATGAATAGATTGCACCGTTATACGTGGTTTAGTATGTTTATAATTATGAGTCAATTGTCTTACATGCTTTCATGAAATTTCAAGTGGAGGAATATGTATACTGCACTGCTATTCAACAGTACTCTAAGTTAAAATAACAAGGTCCCCTCAGAAACAAATGCTTAAACAGATTTAGAATTAAATTTCACCACAAAATACAGTAAACAGCAGTGAAATAGCATAAAATGAAAACTAAAGCACAATATGAGAATAAAGAACAGGCATTATTTAAATTTAGTACAGCTTTTTCAAATCTTCTTTGAAGCTGCCAGCATACCACTCCAGCTTCTATCATACTTACACTTGAGATTTTACTCATTAGAATATTAAACAACAAGAAAGATGTTAAGGCTATAAATCTTAGATAGTTTTTTATAATAATAGCTCTGGGCTTTGATGTGTTCAACCTGTAAGTGTTAAGTAGATTACTATATGATACTTACTCAGGTGTCATTAAGGGTATGACTAAAATGATTTCAACTTTAAAACATCACTTTTATTTCTATACTTGGGTTCATGTAGGATTGCATTAACTAAGTAGCATGATGGACATTGCTGTTGTAAATGAATGTATCACGCGGCTCTTTCATCTGTGTTGAAATGAAAATGCTTTTCACTGATCAAGCTAAACACTTGCTGGGCTTGTATATGGCATGTGAAAATAAAAATGTTTGCTGCTTTAAATATTGATACCAATTATGATACTACTTCTACTAATAAAAGTGATGTGTCTGTCAGTTTAACTTTCAGTGTTTCAGGACTTGGGCAGTCATTTTAAGGTCTGAATTTCTGAATTTATTTTTTATAGAGATTTAAGTAACAACAGAATCAGCACTCTTTCTAATCAGAGCTTCAGCAACATGACTCAGCTGCTCACCTTGTAAGTTTAAACATGTAACAATGACACTTTGGAAGCATTACATTTTTTTTTTTTTTTGTCTTGGAAAGAAGGGGCATTTTGTTGATATTAAAGCTTGCTTGTTGTGGAGGCTGTAAAATAACTTGTTTCCTAACAACCTATGTGTGCAAAAGCTGTTACGGCCTTACTCTGCATTCTGGTTACTGAATGCCTGATTTACCTGCTGATAGGATTTTGTATGTTTTCAGAATTCTTAGTTACAATCGCCTGAGATGTATCCCTGCACGGACTTTCGATGGGTTGAAATCACTTAGGTTGTTGTAAGTATTATTTTTTAACCATTGTCATTTTCCAGAATTTTTATTTGCATATAGCATATAGCAAATCTGTGTGAAATTACTGGATTTTTAAATCTATCAAGTATTTGAGAAGTGATAATTACATAGTCTTGAAACTCTTAAGTGTTTTCATTCTGAGAAAGTATACTATTAAAATGCTGCACAATATATAATACGACCGTACACTTTATTTTTCTGCTTTTTAATCATGACCGTATCTCTTCTGTGAGTTATATTCTTGCTTGTTGTAAGAACTAAAGTCTAACAGAAATGTCATACATAAATTTTCATATATATTTTTTTTCAGCTGTATTTTGAAGATTTTTATTCCAACAATAAATATCTGTCTTTATTGTTTCATTTAATATGAGAGTATTTCCATCAGGATCAACTATTCAAAACCAATAAAAAATATTTTGATTCCAAGAAAACGTTCCACTTTAGCACTAGAAAGAGCGTGGTTGAAAGGGCAGTGGGAGAAGTAGCAAAATGGGACAAAGGAAAATTAAAAAATGGTCATTCTAGTTTACACCTTCATTTTGTTATAAAACAAACAAACAACAACAACAAAAAAATTCTGTCTCAAAAGTCCCCAGTTGAATCTGTAATTTTTGTCTTCATTTGAGTAGCTTCATTGAATGGCTTAGTTGGATTAAATGTCTCAAATGTCTCAAGAATGGCATTATTTGTGTTTACATAAACTCAGTTTTTTTATGTAAATGTGGATCAAGTCTTAACAATAATTCTGCATGTGCTAGATATACATGTAAATGAATGAATTTACATGCATACATGTAAATGAATGAATTTAAATAACAGGACATTTCTGTGCAGGTTTGCTACAGGAGACAGTATTGATACTTAATAAGGTTTTTACTGTTAAAGTAGTAAAAACCTTATTAAAACTTTTATTAAAACCTTATTTAAAACCTTTATTTAAAACCTTATTAGAAACCTTTTCTATCAACCTTAGTAATTATATTCATGAACAGTAAATACCTGTGTTTTCTGTGCATTTATGGAAGATAAAAAATGCATGAACCAAATTAGCAGGAATTTCAGGGAACTGGTAAAAAGTCAGAAATAAGTCTTCGGCCATACCTAAATCCAGTAAGTACTTTGCAATACTTTGACTGGCCTGTATTATTTGAATAAAATAAATAAATAAATAAATCAGATGAAAATATAAGATGAAAAAAATCAAGTGATGAGTTGGCTGCTGATTAAAGTTTAAGTAAACAAGGCTGGGAACACAGAGGAACTGAAAAATATGAAAAGATGAAAACTGTTTACAAAAGCTGAAATTTCTGAAATTGATTTGCTGACATTTATACATATATATTATTTTGTTTATTTTCTTGTTAAGGTCTTTACATGGCAATGACATTTCTGTTGTTCCTGAAGGAGCTTTTAATGATCTCTCAGCATTATCACACCTGTGAGTATTCAAATGATAAACATAAATGATTTTATGTTATGTTTAGCAAATTTCATACAGTTGAACAAAGACAAATGCAAAGACCTGCTCTGGAACAACCCTAGCAGAGGCTGGGGACGGAATAGATAGCTAGCAGCTCAGCAGAAAAATCCTGGACCTTCTGCTGGGCAGCAAATTGAATGTCAGGCATGTGTCCTTATGGCAACGAAGGCTAAAGATGATCTGGGCTGAATTAGTAAGCAAGGAGCAAGGTGACTGAGGAGAGTTGTCACTCTTGCTTGGCCCTAGTAAGGACACATACGGAATATGTGTTCAGTTTCTCCAGTACAAAGTAGATGTGTATGAAACAGAGCAAGTCCAGGATAGAAGTAGGCAAGGTGGGGAGGATGCTGTGAGTTGTGAGAAGTTAAAGGAACTGGTTTTATTTAGCCTGGAGAAGGAGATGTCAAGGAGGGACCTAACAGCAGTTTTTTAAGCCTTTAAGGGAATTATAGCAATGATGGAGACAGATTTTTCTCAGAGGCTGCAAAGTGAAAGATAAGAGTCAACAGTCACAAGCCACAATAAGAGAAGTTTCATTGACTTAATGAAAAAAAAAAAAAAAAACACCTTGAGGGTAGTTTAGCTTTGGAACAGGTTGCCTGGAGAAACGGCAGAATCTCCCTCCCTGGAGGTTTTCAGAACTCAGCAGGACACAGTCCTGAGCAACCCTGCTCTGACTTAGAAGTAAGCCCCACTTTGTTCAGGAGATGGGACTAGATGAGCTCCAAAGAACCCTTCCAGCCTAAATTATTCTATGTTTCTGTGTTGGTGTTTGTTGACATTAAATGCGTGGAATCTGATTTCAGGGTATCATCTGAAGCACTATTTCTGTCCTTAATTTTCAATGGTAACTTAGATTAGAGCAAGTTACCTATCTATAAACCTCACTGTGTTTATGGGTAGTTATTAAATCTTTTCTTTCATTTAAGGAGTAAGCTGACTAGTGCCTTTAAATGTACCCATTTTGGATGTTTCTGGATAGCTGTGGTTGTTAAAAAAATAAAAAATAAAATCTGCTTCTAATTCAATATTGGACTTTTGAATTTAATATGCCATTTCTCAGAAATTTGATGAGCCCAAGCAAGCTTTAAGTCATTGATCAGTCATTCAAATGCTACTATTAGACTACCTCATCTACATTAAAATCAGTAAAGCTTACATAGATTTGATTGTCTTTGCTGTTATTTTTTTCTTAACATTACCAATTATCCTTGCTGACATTCTGATTTTAGCAGAGCCAACTGCTCAGTTCACGCTGACATGAGGCTGACATTCACTCTTGTGAATATGGCCTGGACAAATTGTAGGTATTTGTCTTTACGTGTGAAGTTTGCTATTACACAACCATATTACCAGGTCTGATTTTTGTTAATGCTCTAACTAAAGCCTGAATGAACATGTATATGTGTGTGTGTATGCACTTTCTCCTGTTCATTTGGAAGCCTGTAGCAATAATTAAGAGGGCTTAGTGTGGCAGAAAAGAGTGTGTCTGTAGTAGTTTCTACCACCTTTGCTTTTGCTTGCCAAGGATTTTATTCCCTTTCTTGAAGATCCCCTTATCCAAAGTTGTGGAACAATCTGAAAGAAGCTCTATGATTATTTTATTGAAATGAATATGGGTATGTCTTTTTAGAAAAACAAAATAGGGACTTAAAAACCTTTACAGTAATTAATCCCCAAAATCTCTAGCTAAATTGTTTTTAATTAACAAATAAAATAAAAATAAAATAAAATTAAAAAAAAAAACACAAATTTATTTAAAGAAAAGGATTTAATTTCACAACAGGACAGCTCTTATGTAAGGGGTAGTGTAGTTTTATTTACGTATACAGCAGAGATCTCTTACAGAACTCTGCACATAGTTGTGAATTCAGTGGGAGATCTTGAAAGAGGAAATAATTAAATCCAATTTGGAAGCTTAGAAACAGATGGTTTGTACCAGCCTGGGAGCCATAAACTGAAAAGGAAAAATATCTGGGTGGAACTTTGTGGGGCTGCTTTGGAAGAAATATTTTATTCTTCCTAACTTAATTTCCCAGTATCAATTTCATTCTGATGATGCAGTTGATATTGCCCATTACATACCAAATGTGACACAGAGTTAAGTTTACGGAAATGCAGGTAAGAATGGCTAATTTTTTTTAGCAAGTTTATTGTTAAAACTGTTACTTCTTGATTTAAAACCTAAATATAGAAACTTACACTTAGGGTCAGTTTGGTGGAGGGAGGTATGGTTTGTGTTTTGAGATTTTTGCCAACCTCAGTTTTCTGGGTTCTCTTTCTAAAAACAAACATTTCAAACTCTATTCCCTTTTTGTTTATCTGTTTTCCATAGGGCTATTGGAGCAAATCCTCTTCATTGTGATTGTAACATGCAGTGGCTGTCTGACTGGGTAAAATCAGAATATAAAGAACCTGGTATTGCACGTTGTGCTGGCCCTGGAGAAATGGCAGATAAACTTTTACTCACAACTCCATCTAAAAAATTTACTTGCCAAGGTACTGTTGGTGATTGTTTGATTGTTATTTACAATACATTTATTTTTTACATTTATTTACAATTGTGCATTTAGTACAGTATCTTCACTCTTGTCATCATTTCTCCTCATACTTAGGGATCTAGCCGTTGGTTCCTTTCAGGAATTGTATTTATTTTAAAAACTTCTATGACATTTTGTTTTGTTTGCTTTTTTTGTTTGTTTTTTTGTTTGTTTGTTTTCAATCAAGAGATGGAGAAAGTAAGTCTTATTTACAGTGTAATACTCATCAGTATATAGATGTAAATAGGTAGCTGGTACTGTCTCACTAATGACCTAAAATTTAAACATCTACACTTCTCTTAACTAAAGAATATCCTTTCCCTTCAGACTGTTTACAGTAAAAACTGTAAATACAACAGTAATCCTTGCTGTCTGCATTATCTCTGTGATAAGTAATTGCATCAATATGCCCAGAATACTTTCTTTGATGTTTCAGAAGAAAGCCTAAAATACACAGAATAGATAAAAGATGTGATTACCTGTAGAAGTCTCATTCTAGATGTTATTATATAGGTAGGTTTCTTGGGGGTTGAAACAAGCATTTATCTCTGTGTTGGTACCAATCTTATTGGCACTTTTATGACAACTTACATTATTTCTGTTTAATTCTCAGGTTCTTTTTCTGAAGCTTAGTATTTTTTGTCTTAGAACAGTATATTTTTGATTCATATGTGAGAGTAGACTTAGTTTGTTTTGCTCAATCTTCCTCAATTCTCTCAATTTCTCCCCTTTTAAATATTTTGGAAGCACAGCATCTGCTGTAGCTTCATTTTTCAGATTCAGGCTTATACATGTAAGTTGTCACTATGCTTATAGTTATTTTTGAGGCATCAGATAAATAGGATCTTATTTTTTGTAGAAGTAACTTATTCTCAGAGTATAGGTAGTCTTCAAGCTATTTTTACGTATACATCTGTTAATGCATTATCAAAGGTGAGCATTATCAAAGGTGTAAATTCTTCCTTAAAAAAGCATTTGGACTTCACCAGAGTTAGCTCTCATCCCAAGTTGTTCCTTAAAACGTTCTACTAATTCTGTTCATTCTTCTCTCATTAGGTTTTCTGTGAAAAATTGTTTTTGTAATCAAAAAACACTGGAAATCCAACCCATTATTTTGTATGTGATACCAATTAATTATCCTTCCAAATCCTTCTTAGAATTTTTCAATAGTATTTCTTTGAGGTCATACTTGTGTTAACTGCATATGACACTCATCTTCTGCAAAGTTCCTTAGTCTGATTTTAGATAGAACATTTGGTGGCCAATCCGATTGTTTTCTCTACAAGCATCCACAGAAGAATATTACTGCAGTTATGCTTTTATTACACTTTGTTGTAGGTAATGTGAAATGAAAGACTTGTTTGGTTGTTTTCTAACTCTGTCATTTTAAAAAAATGAGTCACCCCTTCCTACAATCATTATTATTTTTCTGTCAGACATTCCAAATAGTACATCTTACTTCCTCTTGCCCATCAGAAAATATCCTTTGTATTATTATTCAGGGAAAGTATTGTATTTCTTTCAATTCGAGGAATAGAAATCTAGTATTATGGGTACCTTTGCGAGAAATAATTTTCCTGCCACTGATCTTCTGTGAAGATGTCATAATTACAGATTGCCACTCGGCAGCTTTTCAATGACAAGATGGTGCTATAAGACATTACGTCTGTTATCCAAAGTAATTTTTTCTTTTGCTTAGAATCATAGAACCTCCTGAGTTGGAAGGGACCCACAAGGATCATCAAGTCCAGCTCCTGGACAGGACCACCCAAAAATCAGACCATGTGTCTGAGAGCATTGTCCAAATGCTTCTTGAACTCTGGAGGGCTTGGTGCTGTGACCACTGCCCTGGGAAGCCTGTCCCAGTGCCTGAACACCCTCGGGGTGAAGAACCTTTCCCTAACCCCCAGCCTGACCCTCTCCTGTCCCAGCTCCATGCCATTCCCTCGGGTCCTGTCACTGTCCCCAGAGAGCAGAGCTCAGCGCCTGCCCCTCCGCTCCCCTCGTGAGGGAGCTGCAGGCCGCCATGAGGCCTCCCCTCAGCCTGCTCCGCTCTGGGACCTCAAACCAAGGGACCTCAGTGACTGCTTATACATCTTCCCCTCTAGACCCTTCATCTTTGTAGCCCTCCTTTGGACACACTGCTAGTCTTTCTTATTTCATGGTGCCCCAAACTGCACACAGTATTTGAGGCGAGCCCACACCAGAGCAGAGCAGGACAATCCCTTCCATCAGTCACCTAGCAATGCCATGTCTGATCCACCCCAGGATACGGTTGGCCCTTTTGGCTGCCAGGACATACTGTTGACTCATATTCAACTTGCTATTGACCAAAATCCCCAGATCCCTTTCTGTGAGGCTGCTCTCAAGCCTCTCGTCCCCCAATTTGTATGTATAGCCAGGTTTACCCTTTCTCAGGTGCAGAATCCAGCACTTATGTTAAACTTCATATTGTTGGTGATTGCCCAGCCCTGTAATTTGTCAAGATCTCTCTGCAAGGCATCTCTACCCTCGACAGAGCCAACAGGTTCTCCCAGTTTAGTGCTGTCTGCAACTTACTTAGTATACCTTCAGGGCTTGTGTCCAAGTAATTTATGAAAGCGTTAGAGAACTGGCTGAATAGGAATTAGAAAGATGCTATATTCCTATTCAGAAATAATTGACTTTTTTTTTTTTACAGATATATATCTGTTTATTTTCTGCTATTGAGTACAGAGTAACAAGCAAAATGTGTAATTCAGTATCAGTACCTCTGGATTCAGTTCAAAGTGAAATTGGTGCTTGAATTTGAATCACATAAAAATAGTTTCCTGTGAAAATAAGCATTTTAAAATGAAGTCTCAGTTATAAAATTCCAAAAAAACTGGACTTTACTCTTAACTTTATGAATTACTTTCCTCCAGGAACCATCTTAGTGTTTTCTTCTTGCAGCTGTTTTTTCTAGGTATATGGGCTTCTTATTCTTTTTTCCTTTTTATTATTATTATTTTTTTTAATGTGGCCTCTAACAGATTCTCAATCTTTTACTCCTTTACCATCCATGCCCTGCTTCTAGAGATTCCAGGGCCTTGTGGTTTTCTGATACCAGGTAAGGTTGTAAGTGATGGAATGGGTAATATGTTTAAGAACAAACCTTCTGACCTTCCTTTTGTGAACCTCAGACGGACTTTTTTCCTAAGACATGCATGTTTACTGTTTGTTTCTCCCTTCGATGAATTTAGAACTGACTCTTCATGATATATAATTTAACATAGTTGTATGAAGAGGTTTGTTATTTTAAAAGCCTAGATTCAGGGTCTGAAAAATGCAATTGAAATGATCATTCATTGCCACTGCATTGTACTGAAATCAACGTATTCATTAGCAGTTGTGATATAAGTGACTCTGCAGATACTGATTTTGAGGCCGTATGCAAGAGCAAATAGGAGCTCCCGAGTCATAAAAAGTCAGGATTTCAAGTTTTTCTTGCAAAGGTTTCTCTAGAAACTGGTCTTGGGAGGGTTTATATTATGCTTTTCTTCAAAAATATTAGACAAATAAATGTGTATGTGTGTATATTTATCAATAAAATAATATGCATTTAGTTTTTCACTCGTTATGAAAGAACAGTGTTTAATTTGCTTTTATTTTAAGATATATTTTTTTTTAATTACGGCTTATATATATATATAAGAAATACATATATTTCTGCAGTGTGAAAAGTTAAACAATAGGGTATTCTATTTCATACAGAATATTTTCTTTTCATATGCAGGACTTTTAACACATGCAAGCAGATAAGGGAAGGAATGATATAGTGAAAATGAGAATAAGTTCCAGAACTTCCTTTTCATTAGACTTAAGTAAAAAAAAGTTCTAAAACTTTTTAATCTTATAGCTGTAAAATGATGAATCAAATTGATGTTCATTTTCATTGGATTCTCCATAGTTAGTAATTTGAAATAAATGCTTATGACACAAAATCAGATCAGTGTTGTTTACTATCTTGCTGGGAATTGTGTTTCCATTTGCTGGCTCTTTTTCAGAAGTGAAATTTAGATTGCTAATCCATATAGGAAAATAACCTCAGTTACTGAATATTTTTTTAAATTCATGCCAAATAATTGTCAGTTTATTTCATAAGAAGTAGAAATGAGGCCATCATGTTCAGCCTAATCAGTTGAGGAAGCAGAGACTTTAAGGCTACAGAACAGTGTTACAATTTATCTTCTTTTATGTATATGCTTGTCACTCTATATATTTTTCACAGAACGTTTTAATACAATCTATCAATAACCAGAAATAGTCTACAGTAAATAGGCAAGACTTTCCGTGTGTTAATTCTATGGTGTTTGTTTCAACTCACCTACATTTACTGTTTGCTGCTTTAACAAACTATAGTCAACTATAGATTTTTCTTTCAAATAAGGTAATGAAGACAAGAATAGTCAATGATCCATACAGATGGTGACTTTGGCAATTGTCACAAATTACCGTGTTCATCTCCTTGCATTTGCTTGCAAACTGTGACACAGATGGATACCAGCAACTGCAGATAAAAAGAAAAATTTGTCAGCCTGTTCCCAGCATCCTTATTGTATCTTTATAATCATATGGCTTCCTTCCATGCCAGCTCCTTTTCAATGACTTATCTCAGTTTAATTTCCAAAGAAAAAATAAGAAAGTTAAGACATCTGAGTAAAGACAAAACAAAACCCACCATACCTCAGTAAAAGTGCACATTGCAGTCTGGCTCATTTTGATGAGAGCAATCAGGCAGTTCTACCACCAGTAGATCTGAGAAGTCTTTTTTGTGTGCGTGTGTCTGTGTGTGTGTGTTGTGACTGGAGAAATCACTGGTTATTCTTTAAAATTTACAAATTATCTGTAGATAAGTATAGATTTTTTTTTCCACTAGTTAAATATGAAAATAAGCTGGAGGCAATAGTGTCATCAGGCAATAAAGCTGGAAGTAGTAGAGAATGTGTGTTCATTCTCTTAATAGGCATTTAGCCAATTCAACCCTGTTTTCTTTTACAGTAACCAATCTTTCAATTTTCATAAAGCATAAGAAAATGAAGCATTATTGGTGATTTCTAAATTTAAACAACTAGTAATTTCTTTGGTTGTCTGACAAAAAAAAAAAAAACATAATCGATGGTTTCTAATTTGAAAATTCAACATAAAAAAAAACACCATTACAACTGTAAAGCAATGAAAAATAAATAAATGTCTAATAAATATTTATATTAGAGAGATAAGATTTACGTACGCTAAAGATCTCAGTCACAGCTCTGTCTGGCTTGTGAAACTTTAGATTTTGTCATTATTCATTTCTAGATTCTGTTGTTATAATCATTAATATAAAAAACATGACCACAGGCATTGATGGCAGCCCTCATTTGCACATAGATTCATGGTATAGTCTGTGCTATTTTGAGGCTCAACTAATGCAGCAATGTACAGAACTGTGGCTGACTCCATAACAGAGCAAGCTGCAATATAGACCATCTTATGGTGAGACAGCTTGGACAATACAGTTTATAACATTATAGTTCATAGACATTCAACCAATTTACAGGTAATTCTGACAGTTCATTTTTGCCATCATATATGATCCTGAAAACAAAAAAATAAAACAAAAAATAAGATAAAAATTATGTTCTCAGTAATACCACCAAGGGAGGGATTACAAACTGTTATAGCTCTTTTTCTCACAGACAATTTCTACCCACTAAAGAGACAAAAGCTGAAATTGTATTCGTCATTAAATAAAAAGGAAAGGTAATTATCATGGATCAAAACTGTGCAGATTTCAGATAATGTGGATATAGGAATCACTTTTGGGTCAGCTTTTTACTTTTTTAAAAAAAGTTCATTAAAAATCAAACCAAAAAAATTAAACCCCAAATGTATTTGGGCACATTAGAGGAATTACAGAAAGTCAAGCATTCAGTTAATGTAGAAATACCACAGTCTAAAATACAAACATTGTTTTAAAAATTAGAGCAATGTGCAAATATATCCTGTCAAGTATAAATCAGTGTTAGTTCGTTTATGACTATCACATTTGTATTTTTAAGGGCCTGTGGATGTTAATATTCTTGCAAAGTGTAACCCCTGTTTATCGAATCCATGTAAAAATGATGGAACCTGCAACAATGATCCAGTTGACTTCTATAGATGTACTTGTCCATATGGTTTCAAGGTAGGTAATGAATGAAGAGGAAAAAATATTAATGAAAAGTAAGCCTCTCCATTTTAACATTTACAAAGAGTTTTAATTTACTCCACTAGACTCGGTATTTTCTTAAATGATGTCCTTGTTCCCTGCATAGGGTCAAGATTGTGATATTCCTATTCATGCCTGCATCAGTAACCCATGCAACCATGGTGGAACTTGTCATCTGAAAGAAGGAGAAAAAGATGGGTTTTGGTAAGTTGTTTTTAATTGTAATATCAGAACGGAAATCTATTGACTCTTATAGTATATGAAATAGCTTTGGTGTTAATCTTTGGGTTCTCTTTGTTGGTAATTGCACCACAAAGTCAGGTTTTCAGTGCTTCTCAAGTTTTCAGAACATGTTGCTGTCCATGGAAAGCTTCTAAAGCTCTGAAACTGTTAAAAACAATAACAAATAATTATGATTAGTTGAGGCTTATCAGGTCAAGACAACATAGTATTGACTCTATTATGCTAATTAATAGCTGGCTAGATCCCTGCTGAAAAAATCTCACAATTCATCTGTTGTTGTGTGTATTACTTCAACAGACAGCATGTAAATGATAAAATGTAAATCCCACTGAAACAGAAAATTAATGATTCATTTGAAAGTCACTATGCCAGCAGATAAACATGCTGTGAGCGTTTTTAATCTTGAGTTATTTAATCACACAGTACAATTACTCCAGATGTACTTCATGAATTATGAAATAAAGTTCTTTAGCATTCTTCTGTGAAATTATTAGTCATTTAATAATCCACACCTCAAGCTTGTTAAAAATGACACTTCAGAAAGAAACAATTCATTATCCTGCAATTCATTAAGATGTTATTCTTATTTTTCATTCTAAATTCTGCCCAAAGATTAGATTTCTATTAAAAATTAAGCATATACATCTCAATATTATGCCTCTAGAATTTAAAATGACATAATAACATCTCAGAATTTGACCTTTTTAATTTATTTGTTTAAACACTACATATTTTGAAAATTAAAGCAATCTTACAGTCAAAGTTGCAGGAGTTATAGATACTGCAAATTGCATGTAAATGCATTCATGGTCATATTTGAGTGACCTTTTACATTTACTACCTTTTTATATATTTCTTTTTCATAAACATATGTAAAAGCAAAATAAAAATTACAGCTTTAAAGAGCTTATATAGTCTTTGTTTTTATATTAATACATGTATTGTACTTAGAGCTTTAAACAGAGCTTTATGATGGTGCATTTAATTGAATGATAGTAGAATAGTAGTACTACATACTGATCCCTGATTCCACAGTCTTTTCCATGTGTTTAAATTAACAAAAAATAAATAAAAGAAATATAATCTCATTTTATAATATAACAGATGTTTCTAAAGGAGTGCCCAGTTATGAAATTTAAGCTCCTTTAACTAAAAATAAAGGCACAAATTGTTATTCTTGCTGTTTTTTCTGTAACTTAGAATGTTAAAATATTTTGGTAATGTTTATTGTATGTTTTTTTATATTATATCATCCATTTTCCTTTAGGGGGGATAGTGATTATGAATTAATGTACTTATTAATTATGGTATTTCTTGTCTGGTCTCCCCAGCTAAAAAGTTAATGTGGTGGTTTTATTTTCTGTATTACAGGTGCACTTGTGCAGATGGATTTGAAGGTGAAAACTGTGAAATAAATGTTGATGACTGTGAAGACAATGACTGTGAAAATAATTCTACTTGTGTGGATGGAATTAATAACTATACTTGCCTCTGTCCACCTGAATATACAGGTAAGAATATAAAGAGCAAGTACAGGTCATTCAAGAATTCCTAATAGAGAAACAGTCATGTTTTTCAGTTTGTGGATGAATTAGTGGTCATTCTACAATTGGTTTAAAGTCAAGTTTCCTTCAATATTTTTCTTCAGTAAGGCTTGTAGTCAAAAGTAGACTTTACACACATTCATTAATTCCTCTGTTTTGAAATTACAACATTTTGATATTTAAAAGTTCTTGAAAATGCGTCCCTTACATATGTTTACCTAAACCAACCAGTCCAGTGAAGAATCCCTGTAGTGAAATCCGAAAAATATTCTTCTTTTGTCTTATATTGTCCAAGCTGCTACCAGGGAAAAAAAGGATCCATCTGTGCCAGTAGGGAACTGGATTTGGCATCCCTAGATGCTGTCCTGCCCTCCTGTAGAAAGATTAATGCAGATTGTGATGCTTTCTGCTCTAGCACACAAGAAAATAGCATTATTAGAGTGTGTGAAATTGTTCATTTCTATCAGTTGGCAGCAAGGCCAAAGCATTACCCTTTCTTTCTTTGAAACAGAGGGTCTCTTGCTTATTTTCACAATCTCTGTGAGAATTAGGAACAGTTACAACAGGAACACTGGAGAACAAGAATTAGGATCTATTGTTTCTGTTGATCAGTTGTTCAGTTTTTTAGACATCTATTTTCTGTCAGCTAGTGGACCACTAGAAGAATGCAGAGGTTAAATTCACAAATCCATGATTTGAAATACATGATAAAGAAATGTAAAATCCTCCATAACCTAGGAATTAGATATACCTAGTCATCCTATATAGTAACTATAATTAATCCTATTTTGGCTGTCAGATAAGCTTTTTATTACCCTCAGGGAACACTAAATTTGAGCTTTGGATGACTGTGAGGAGAGGTGAACTCATGAAGTAATTGCGTTTATTGTAAACAAAGTTAGCACCTTTTTAATCCAAGGTATTTCCATCATTAGTTCTACAACCTACTGGATTGCTCAAATGATTTAGGGCATTCAAATTTAAAGTCAGTATTTAAATCTTGGAAACCCACAGTGAGTGAAAATGATAGAACACCAGTAAAAACAAATGCAACTTCATAATCTAATATACGTATTTGTACAGTACTTATTCTGAATAAATGTTTGGAAGAAATTTCTTCCTGCAGAAAGAGCCACAATACCTAAAGCAATACAGGTTAAAAGGTTAAGTTGACAGAATAAGATACATAAGAACAACTGGGTGGTCCACATCTGGAAAATTAGGCATAACCTTCTGCTTAACCGTACTCATTTGCCAGGTACTGCTACCTTAATACCTAGAAGCAACTGCCAATTCAAGCCTTAGGAAAAAAAATAACAGTTAACAGCTTCAATAAGTAGTGGTAGATGTTTGTTATTTCTCGGATAATTAATATTTTAGCTATGTCTGAATCAAGCTTCAGATTCCTGAGATTCAGTTGCCATCTGCTTTAAAAAGGATTGGTTACTCCTGTGTAGGGTGGTAGAGAGCAAACCAGTCACACCAGCTGAGTTTTCCTGTTTGGTGATTTCATGCTAGGAGGTTTCATGTACTTATTAAATAGCAGACAGTTCATTTGCACATCCATTTCTCCTCAACAGCTTTGCAGTTTTTTTTCCTGTTACCTGTTTCTTCATTTTCAACATTGCTGTAGGTGCATTTGGACTGCTGGGTCAATAGCTTGTTGTATTCACAACATCCCATGGGAAGGACTGCTTTGCATTAAATATCCATGGAGTGGATACAAAGGCATGTTTATGTGTGCTAGCCTAAAATTTTGATTAAGTGCGCCTCTTGTATTTCTGTAGTATTGTAATTGAAATGTATGTTTTACATTTACAATTGAAACTTCAATTGTAGCATTTCTATATATATATGCATATGATTAGAGCAAAAAGGGAAGCATAAGGATTGGTAAGATATTTAACTTGATGTTTGTATTGCAGTTTTGTTTTTAGTTAAAATACAAGAAAGTGTATTTTTTTAATTAGACTCATCACTGAGGAAGTGGCGATTACTTTTCTTTGAGGAGCTTGCTGTTGCTATAGAACAGTTTGTGCCTAATTCTAAAGGGAAAATGCCATGAGGTTATATGGCAAGTGTTCTTGTTTCCTAACAGTAAACATTTTAGAAAAACAGATTTGCTTTTATAGATTTGGTGCTTAGTCATAAGTGTTACTGAAATCAGTAAGTCATGTGAATATGTGGGAATCTTCTCACTGGCTCAAAAATAAATCAAAACAATATATTGGTAATCAGTAAGTTTAGCAGTTCTGTTCTCAAAAAATGTTGAGATTTTACACTATTTCATTAGATTATTTCAACACTTTACCAAAAACAGACACACATGCAAGACCAGAGCCTCATTTCATAGATAAATTGGACATAAGTTGTAGCAAAATTTCATTTTTTTCATTCCACAGGATGCAGTGCAGAATTCTACAGTACACTGTCTTACAAAGCATCTGAAGATAGACTCAAGGTGTGAGATCTTAAGTTAGTTTTAATCCAGATAAATAGTAAGGAGAAAATGTAAAACATCAAGTTGATTTTTATACCCATCATCCCTGATCTTACATAGTAATTAAATAACTTGGAGCGTTAAGAGTTAAACTGACAGTAGTCTGGACACATTGGGATCTAGAAATGGTAGTGTTCAGAATACAAAGTAATCTTACAGTTGCCTCTAGTGTATATGCGATACCAAATTATTTATGACATATTTTTTTCTCTGGCCAATAGCTTGATTTCAAAGATAAGTAACAGAATCCCTGCCAAGATACAGTGATTTTTCATGAGGAACTTTATAAGCATTTGGATCTTCGTATCTGTTCTAACAGGTTAAAATCAGATTTGCATATTGCTAATGTGGTGTGGTTTTTTGTTTTGTTTTTATGGAAGGTATTTTTCACTTGATGAATTCCTGTACTAGCTGGGCAAAAATAAACTAACCATCAGGAAAACTGTCTATATATTCAGCAGATTAGAAAGCATATGTATTTTTAAATACAGGTACTTATCTCTAGCTCAGAATGTCCCTGGGCTGTAAGGTGCCGGAGGCTTGGACAGTGTATATAACAGAAAAATACCACCATAACAGAAAAATACCACCACTGTTCTCTTTTAATGTTATTGGCTATATGTTGAATTGTTTATGTTCAAGATGTCACAGAACATATATACTGGATGTGGAAGTGCACCAGCCCAGAATATTTTTTTTTGAGTGAATGGTTATCTACAAACAAGCTTTATATTTCACACAGCATTATATAAGAAAGAAGTCAGTTGGAACCTGTTGGTATGAATCATAAATCATTCTTATTTAAAGTTTTAATTTTATATAGAAGGCTTACTGGAATCTCACCTCTGGAAATACATATAAAAAAAATACAAAAAAAAAAATGTTATAGGGAATGTTATAATGCAAAACCAAGCAGTCACTTTTTGCCTTTTCTAAAAAACTGATAAAATTGACACTTCTCAATTAAGCATTGTTGATTTCAGTATATAAATATATATATATATAAGCCTGTTAGCTTATGTTATTGCTTAAGAATTGGGAATCCATTTTTTCCCTGCCTCAGTTAAATTTTACACTTGCCTCCACAATTACAGGTGGAAAGACAAAGAAAGGTATTTGCATGATACTGTGAGCTTTCTTAAGATCACAGACTGTAACTGTGAAGTAACAGGAAATAAATGCAATCATCAGACATTCAGACTGTCTGACGAAACCTTGATAAATAAAACATTTAAAATGCACCACTATGTCCTGCACTCTTTAACTCTGCTATTCTCTTAACATTATCATCTCCTTTATTTTAAACTCAGTCTAGTAAACATCAGGTCATTTTATGTACATTCTATAGATTACAGACGATCATTTCTCTTGCTCATTGCCATCAGTCATTAGATCACAGATCTAACTGATCCACGAGTAAAACCTTTCCTATGCCACCAGTGGCATGTACTTCTTACCTTTTCTGTTTGTTTTGCTCTGCTGTAGGTGAGACTCTGAAGCTTGCTTCATTTTGCTATATCAACCTCTCTTGCTGCTATAGTTGTGCATTAGCTTAATGTGCTATGCTGTTGTATTACAATGTAAAAAGTCTCTTGTCTCTTCTGTCTTTGTCACTGCAAGCTGCTAATCTGAATGAAGTGGAAAAAGGTCAGTTGTCTTTTAAGCCTATTTTCACTTACTTTGTTTTTTTTTCACTTTCCTTTCCTTAAAGGTGCATGGATTTCAGTTCTTAAATAAGATCAAATGAATCGTATATAGGTATCATTTAGAAAGCTCACTGCAAATCCTCAAATCAGGCACCTTGATCTAGTGTGAATACATCAGAAGAATCTTGTTTAAGCTACAGATCACTGCGTAGGAGTACTTTAATACTACCTTCACTGTCTTTTTGTTTGTTTGGTTGTTCGTTTTGTTTTGTTTTGTTTTCTGATACTTTAGAAATTTGTGCATCCTGATAGGACTAACAAAAAGGTTTACATGGTGATCTTCTGAAATCTTTAGTCTCATTATTTTTAAAACATACCTTGGTTCTGTTCTAATGTATTCTGTATTACATAGCACTGTTTTGCTGTAATTTCTTCATTAGATGATGGTACTAGAATTTTTTCTGGAGTATAAAATGGCAATCCCCTTGCTTATCATATCTGTGACCTTTTTTTTTTTTTTGCCATAAATATCTAAAATATCTGAAATGAACACATTAAGCTCAGACTATTGTACAGGAAAGGTAATAGTGGAAATATTTATGACGCTAACTTTAGATGTTCCTGATTTTTTAGTTTTAGAAGTTTCTGCCTAACACCTATTTCACTAACAGATAAACCATCTTCTGTACATCTGATCTATGCAATCTGAGAACTAATATAATCAGTAACAATATATTTATAAAGTTATATTTATATACTTATTTATATTTCTACAACTAACTTTATAGTTTTGAAAGCAAATGAATCAAGTCATCTTGTAGTGTATTTGCTATCAAGTAATTTGATAAACCTATTGTGCTGTCTATAAAACAATATATTTCACTAGTAATGAAAAGTATTTTTCATTAACCGCTGAACAGCATGTCAAGCAAGTCTGCAATTGTACCATCAATTTTGATTAATTTAGACATCTGGAGAATTATTCTTACAACTTAAATTCAGAGTCTAAATACCCTCTGCAAATGATGGAGTGAAACAGACATTTCCAGAAAGTAATTCCAACTGTAGGTGTTCCATAGTTAAAGTTGTGTTCAATTTAGACATGTTCCTCTATTAGGTTTTTACTGTTATTATTTGGACAGAAAAGATAGCCCCCCAGTTTTCTTTCCCCCTTGTCACTTCCTAAGTTTTTATGTCTATAGTGTTCTGTTACTGTCCCAATATGAAACTTTGATTTTATAAAAAGAGTATTTGACACTAGGAAAACTAGAAAAAGTGAAAGCTCAATTTAGAGAAATATAAAAATTGAGTTCTTTGTTATCCTTGCAAATATATTTGTATGCTTAATAGTAAATCATCCAAGCAGATTACAATAACTTGTTCAACAGCAGTGATTTATGGATAAAATTTGCTTTGTCACTGATTTCCAGCAGTGTAAACTGAATTTTTTTTAAGATTTTCTTTTGTAAATGAAACAACCCCATCCTTATCTTCTATGTCCATGAAAAAAATGGCTTTTTAAATGGAATGTAAACTGAAGATGCTCCTGTGGAAAGACTCAAGTCCCAATTTCAAGTTGAAACAGATGTTATTTGTGTATAATTAGGCTTGCTAGTATTTTGCATGTCTTTAAAATGTGATAAAAGGTAGAAAGGCAATGAATCCTAAACAGAACTGTAGTCATTGTAAATGTATGACACAAGTGTGAACTATAATGTGTTAAAATTACTGATTTTATCAAGAATACATTTCTCACAAACAAATTATCAAGACCCAGGGATATGAACTAAGTTCAGCATCAAAGTTAAGCAGATGTGTGTGATAAATGCTTGTATTTTCTTGCCAGCTGAACATGAAAGTCAATTATCAGTCTATGACTTGCTTGAAGGATCAGTCAGCTTTATCATGGCATACATCTTTTGAATTGTGACAGTTGTAGGAAGAAAGGGTAATTTTAAGTAATCATCTCAGTTTAGGCAAGGCCTAGACACAGATGTAAATTCTAGTTCCATATCTTTCAAAACTTCATTACGTGGCCTTCTAGCTGCTACAATAAAGGAGTTTTCAATTCAGTTGGTAACCAGATAGGTACCTGCCTAAAGTTTAAGCATGCAAATAATCAAATGCAAAACATACCATATAAAACTTGATTAAAATTCTAACTATTTTATTAAATCAGGATCATAATCCTCAATCTTGTAAGTATTACACGTTAACATTACAACTTCTAAGAATAAAACAATACCTTTGCTACCCTTGCTTTTCATCACTTGTAAAATTTTCTTTCATGAAGATTAATAGTCAAGCTCATAATATACAATAGTACAGTCATTTGAAGTATATTAAAGTATTCTGGCTGCATTTTCATGAAGGGGGAGTATACATCCTTGGCAATCTAAGACACTTGATACTAGTTTGATCACTGCCATTAGTGATTCTAGTCTATGACCATACTAGTCCAAACCTCCGGCTGGAGCAGATGATCCATCGTTCTGTTTTCCTTAAGTGTCTTAAAGCTTATCTGCCTAAAGTTACTTTTTTTTTTTTTTTCCTGCCAAACAGCATATATACAAAATAATTTAAAATATTAAACTAAATAAGCCCCATCTTGTAGATCTACAAGCATGAGACTTAGCTGAACAGAGGTAAGCAATGGTAAAATACAGGAAAAGTCTAGCAATGATTCATTTAAAATTTTACTTTAAAATTAAGTTCCAAAAATATTTTCCAATTCAAAATAAATAAATAAATAAATATTATAAACTGCATCCTTCTGTAACTGTGGACAAAAAAAATAAGCTACATTATCCTTTGTTGTTTTTTGTGAATAGTGAGCTCAGTACTTCAAATACTACGTTGTCTACTGTTTGTCAAACTCAAGACTTCATAAAAATGCAGCAATTTATGTATATATTTTGTTAAGTAGCACTAATGTTTCCTAACCATTCCCACAGTCTGTTGACTATTTCAGTCAGAAGTAATTAACATAGACACCAAATCAAACACTCAGACTATAATACCTAGCTTATAAAACAGCCTGCAGAAGTTAACTCACAATTTATGGCAGGCAAGTTCAGAAGCTGGAACAGATAAATATGTACACATATAAAATCCTGCTGTGCTACTAATTACCCATAATTCTACAGTATGTATTTGGTATTTTAGTTTTGGAGCAATGAATAAATATTCTATCAAAAAACTGATTATGATGATTAAAATTGACCATTCTTTCTTTTGAATCATTTCTCTAATTTATATTCTAACATCATACTCAGTTTTGCTAATACACTGGTGATTTTATGCTTGTTTCTTCAGTAAGCTTGTCTGTAATTTTCAATGTGCTCTAATATTCAGCAGCCCATGTTCATTTGTCTTAGAGCTGTTTTCTTCATTCAGAAATATACTGGGTCACATCCATTATGTAACTAGATTTTAAATTTATTGCCCAGTTAGCAAATTAGCAATGATGTAAATCATTTTTCATATCATTGCATTGTTCTTTATAATTAGTTGTATTATATGTCTTTATATATTGGAAAATCCAAAGTTATTTTTTTTTCTATGATTTATAATCTCATCAAATCATAACAGTGTATTAACATACACAGAGGAAACAAGAACTGATCTGTGAATCTAGCAACTTATATCTTTGGTTAGGTAATCAAGGGTTGCACACAACACATTATCAATATTCAATAGTGCTGTCTGACTGTTGAAATCTGAAACATCATCTATATCTAGTGGTAAAATCTCAGCAAATATTCCAGTTTTGATGTTGGAGGGTTGCCTTCATTCAGACTATGTCGATCCCACAGAGTTCCACTGGTTTTAGTGCTACTACATACCAGAAACCAGACTCCATAGCTTTTAATATGTCTCATGAAAACAGTTAGAACTGTTTCTAATTAAACTTTGGAACTTTTTCATTGATTTTTTGACACTTTATATACTGCTTATTTTTAAACAAACTAGTCTGTTGCTTTATTTTTTTTTCTGTGTACAATAATGTTCCCATCGTCATCTTCAAAAGCATGGTTACTTAGCCAAGCTCAGTTACAACAGGCTTAGTATTGTTATATGATGAGTAAAAGGTACAGACACATTGGTAGTAAGCTTCCTTGGACTGAGACATTTTTTCACAATTGTTTTACATTATTTTGTAGAATGGTTTTTAAAACATTTCATGTTTTTTAAAATCAGAGAACTCTCTAACTTTCCTTCCAGTAAAGCCAAGAATCATAACTAGATAAATCTGATATTTCCGTCAGTGACCTTGTCACTTTCATCACTCTTTACATTTCAACAAAAATATTTTCTCCCCTTCACCATTGTCTCAGTTAAATTCTGAATAACACATTGGTTATTCAATATGCTAAAAGAGATGTTACTTTACAAGGAAGCTATTATTCAGTGATTCAGACTCAGTGTCATGTATTTCTACTTACTTTTTATATTTACTTTTCCTCAAACAGTTATGTTTTCATTATGGAAAAGATAAGAATATGCAAAAGATCAGAAGATAAATCTGTTAACATTACAAATTAAGAACTATTTTTTTTTGGGGGGGGGTGTTCTTCTTACTTATAGTCTTATTGAGAAGTTCAGTATCTGATGTAAATTCTTTGGATTCCATCTTAGATTTTTTTTTTCTTTTTATTGATTCAGTGTGCAAGTCTGTCATGAATTCTACTGTTTCTTTATAATGAAAGAGTTTGTACTTCCTGTAAAATTGACCTTTTTGTTCATAGGGCTTTGAACATTCTCCTTTCACTACATCTTCACTGCATGGAATGCCATGTTTACCATGTTCTTTCATTGATTCCAGTTTCCTTTTCTAGGCTGGTTGCTAACTGTTTAATTGAAAGCTCCCTGCAATTATATGATTATGATTTATTTCACACTATTTCCAAATGCAGAGATACTTTCCTTCCTTTTACTCTGTCAGAGCACATAAAGCCCTGTCTTTTTAAGACAAGTGTTGTTTTTTTAATCTTCCCTTATATTGTGGAAAGTTTCCACAAGAGTACTCAAATCAAAATTTGACTATAATTTTAAAAGCATCTGATGATACTTTCAAACCATTTGGCTGCAGTAGTGGCTGGTGGTATAACATTGATTTTACAATTTGAATTGGATACTTTTCAAAACTGTAAGCATTTTTAAATCCTAAATATCTAGTTTTACTCTCAGCCTATATACAGGATTCCCAGCTATGACTTGGGAATTAAGACTTTTCAAGCATCCCTGAAATCATGAGGTAATTCAACTTTCATTGTAGTTCTGAAGACATTAACACCATCAACTCATGACTACTAAAATGCAGTATACTCTAAGAAATTGTTATTTTATAAGTACCTGGATAAAAAATAAAAAATTGACATGCTTAGACAGTGATCAATTAGAAGTCTTCAAGAAACTTCAGAAGTCTATAGTAATCTAAGCCATGGCCCAGTTTCTCTTCTGTACCAAAATCAGTGCCAATTCAGTGAAGTTGACAGTAGATTGCTTGCTTGTATAATACCAGTCCTAATTTGTCTTCTGACAAAGTATTATTATTTGTTTTCCACTGACCTCTTATTGTGCCTACAGAGACAGGAAACCTACAGCCCTGCTGGAAAGATAGGCTTACTGTGTCATATTGGAAGGTCTGTGGTATACTGTTAGGATTAATAATCTTGGGAATGTTCAGAAAGGTTTTTGTCCTAGTCTTATAAGTACTGAACAAACATACCTTTTGTAATTTGTAATTAGCTTGTCATATATATGTGTGTGTGTGCGTGCACATATCTTTATGCTTACATATACATTTCTAGCACGTAGGAATGCATATAAACTAAGGTTTGTGTTTTTTTGTTGTTTTCTTTTTTAAAAAAAAAGTTTTTTGCTTGTTCCATTGCATGTTCTTGAAAATCTGAAGTCTCTATTCAATATTCAACAATATCTCACTCTGAAATATTGATGGCCTTTAAATGGCTTTTAGCCATTGCAACAAGTTCTACAAATTAACTAAAGACTGTGTGAAGAATTAGTTCAAACAAAACCCTTTGAAAAGAGAAACGGATCTGGTTTTTGTTTGTTATATCATGGGATTCTAAGAATCCTTGGTATTTCAGGATTCTTTGTGCACTGACCTAGCCATAACGGTTTCACGCTTCAAGACTAGTAAGTCCATAGAGAGTTTGAAGAGGCTTTGAGGATAGAATTTAAATCCTGTGTATTAGTCATCTTCAGTGGCCTTTATTTCATCTTAATTCAGTTTCCTGAATATATTGACTATCACATTGTTATTGACAGCTTTCCTGAAGTCTGTTAAATAGCTTGTGCTTGAACACCATTGTCTTGTGTTAATTCAAAGCTTATTTGGTTTTGTATGGAGAATGCTCTACTTGCAAATTAGTAAAGTGCTATCTTTGGTTTGTTGTTTGTTTGTTTTTGTTTGTTTTTTGTTGTTGTTTTTTAAATCTTTGTGTTGAACCAGTGGAACCAGTCTGGATTTTTTTTTTTTTTTTTTTCCCCTGCTGGATGGCTGTGATGCACATTTCTATCTGTTTTTCTTTTTTATCCATGTTCAAGGATATAGTGTGGTTCCATGCCTTATAAAACTTTAACATATATATTACTGATGTGTTTTTATGCAGCACAACCATCTTGGCTCTTGTTCAGTTTTGCCTTTTCCTCTATCATTGCTACTAATGGGGACTGTTCCTCAACTAAATATTATTTATTTTTCTACTGCTTGAAATAAATTTTACATATCCTAAGAAATAAGTTCTGGAAATAATATGTGAGGTCATATAATATGTTAGTCATGATGGTATTTAGTCTTAAACAATGGTATGCAAGTATGCTTGCTGTGGAAATGACAGCTTTATAGGAAGGATCTGTTGAAGCTTCCCCTCCCCACCGCCCAACCCCAGGAAAAAAAAAAAAAAAAAAAAAAGACAAGACAAATAGACATTTAACCATCTACTGTTGCTTTCAGTTTATTATTACATGTACTTCTGTAATGCCAGAGAAGCCCTTGTAAGACAGGGTAGTTTCTGAGTTGTGCTAAGCACTCTGAGAACTTGAAAAGGAGTACTTTAAGATGTCAGAAACATTATTGCTTAATGACAGTAGTAGCTTGCTCATACACATATACATGCATATGTATTTTGGAAAATATCTTAGTTCATATTCCTGCTCTAAAACTCCATTTTGATGTTATCTTGTACCTTTCTGCCTTCCACCTGTTTGTGATTCTACCCAAGTTGTGTCCCTAAATGGTCTGCCTTTTTTCTTTCCCCCACTGTACTCATGATGATGCTGTCCTCATCCTCAATACTGTGCTGCCTTCCAGCAGATATTGATTGCTCATTCAGGCTCTTTTCATTGGTGGTCAGTGCCCAGACAAGAGGCAATGGGCACAAACTGGAACATGGGAGTGTTCCTGTCTAAACGTCAGGCAGTATTTCTGTGCTGCACAGGTGACAGAGCACTGGCACAGGTTGCCCAGAGGCTGTGGAGTCTCCTCCTTGGAGATCTTCAGAAGCTGCCTGAACATGGTCCTGGGTAGCCTGCTTTGGATGGCTGTGCTTGAGCAGAGGGTTGGGGCAGGTGGCCTTAAACACGCTGTGATCTAGCTACACTGCAGGCCAACACCACGCTGAGTAAAACTGAGGGATACTAAGTATTGAGCTTCCTGAAATAAAGTTTGACTTGAGCACTGAAGACATCTGCTGTCTTCTGCTTTTTTCATATTTCATATAAGATCATATTTTAACCATATTAAAATATTTTATAGATTATCCAGCCCATGTTAAGCTTCTAACAACAGGGAAATATTTTTTCTTTTCTTGTCACAGAACAGGTATATTATGACATATTATGACAACAGATAATTGTGGTATATTGGAGTGTCAATTAGGAAAAAATAGAAAGCAAGTGTTCATTGTTGGGTAATTGTAATTATATTGTCAGACAGTAATATTAACAGGTGTTTTTTCGGGGAATACATTACTTATAATACAAATCTGAGTATTTCTGTGTGAAATGTATTCATTATATCATGAGGTATGTATTTTTTTAGTGTTAACAAAAAAAAATCATAGCAGTTACTTTTAAAATACAGTTATTTTCAGGTCACTGTGGTGTTTTCACTGAGTTGACAACATACATTACATTTCAGGTGAGCTCTGTGAGGAGAAACTAGATTTCTGTGCTCAAAACCTGAATCCTTGCCAACATGACTCAAAGTGTATATTGACACCCAAAGGTTACAAGTAAGTTTAAAATATTGTCACGGTCTAGCTGAGTCTAAATTTCTATTTATTTATCCTGTTCAACTTCTTTTCGTTTAGTGGAAGTAAATTCTATTCTCAAAATACTGACTTCAACTATCATCAAATATTGTGGTAGTATAGACCCATTTATTTTCAGGTAGATCTAGATTATTATCTTAAATATGTTTTCTGAATTAGAAGATCCTTAACAGTTCTAATTTCAGTCAGAATTTATAAGAGGAACAAAATACAGAGCGGTTAGTCTATGTATCTGTCTATACAAAACCTTTGTAGTAGCTTAGCCAGTAGGAAAATAATTACATTTAACTTAAGTGGAATTATTATACTGCTTTCTGAGAATTAATTGTGATAGGGGTTACTAGGAAGGCACACTGAAAGGTATAAAATAAAATTAATTCCCAAGAAAACTAATCCTTAATTATACCATATCCTTATAATTAATTAGTACACACAAAGTGTTTTTAATACGCTTTAGATTAATAAATTTAGGAAACCTGCAGCTTTCGCATGTCCTATGCACAGTATGTTCTTGTCCCAGAATCAGCTTATCTAGGAATGATTCCTGCTACTTATGAAACAATGTGTTATTAAAATGTGGCAAAAAATATTCAAATATATCAAATATTCACATGAAAATGAAATGAAGTTGATAGTTTTAAACTCGAAAATAGAAAACTTGTTGGATTTAAATTTGTCTGTGTTATGTTTATTATCTTCATGTCATTTCAGTAAACCTAGTTTGGTATGTTATACTTGACTGCCCAATTCATTAATCTTCCATCTTTAAAATCTCACTTTCTGATATTTTAAATCAGAAACTAACTAATGCATTAATTTCAAGCATGTATCTCACTTAGCTTTTTAATAGTGTGCTTTATATTCTTCATTCCATTTTCTTATTCATCTTTGTTGAATAAAAATCGGGACATACTTTATTGAAGTACTTAATTTAACATTACACAGTTATTTGAAATGACTCTTGGCTCTTTAGAGCAAGAAGAAACAACATCAAGAAGGGAATCACAAAGTCTAATGAAATCAATCACATACATCTTAATAAAAAGGAAAGCATGTGAATGTATGAATTAGTAATCCTTTCCATTCATTTTTCACAGAGTTCTGAGCATTCAATCAGTCTAACATATGAGAATTCCCTGCAGAAATACCATTAGCATTAATAATGAGAGTTGTATGAGTAAAATAATAATAATAATAATAACAACAACAACAACAAAAAATACATACTATTTTGATAATGTGAAGTTTCTGGTCCAGTGGGGATTTGGGTCCCAGGAAGGGATAGGGTGTGTTTTGAGACTTACTGTTAGTCCACTAACCATGTAGCTATTGGTCTGGTTGAGCTTCTAGTGGAAAAAAATAATAATAATAATAATAAAAAAACTATGAATAACCTATAAACTGAATAAATGGATCATTGGCCCAATCCTAGTTGCTCAGTTGACAAAGGAAATATCCATCAGTATAACAGAAACCTTGGATTATTTTTTCTCAGTTTCAGCAACTAAGCATAATTGATTATTTTTAGCATTCACAGCCACTTACCACATCCCTTAACTTTCTGCATTACTCATAAATTCCTAGAAGAACTGTCAAAATGATTCATGAGGTCTCTCTAGATTTTAAGACACAAATTATTTGATATAATGTCAGATAATGAGTAAGCATGTGTAACTGGCAAACCTGGATTCCATGCATTGTAGATTTTCCAAATAATAACATGATTAAGCTACATAGTTTTTATATACAATGTCACCGTAATTAATTTTTTTCCCTCAAGTTTTAAACAATTCAATAGGTTCTTAGCTTTGTCATAAGCACACTATTATTAAGAGGCACTGTGTTATCCAACTTGCTTTCCTGTTGCACAGATGTGATTGCACACCTGGGTATGTAGGTGAACATTGCGATATTGACTTTGATGACTGCCAGGACAACAAATGTAAAAATGGAGCACAGTGTACTGACGCAGTTAATGGGTACACATGTATTTGCCCGGAAGGATACAGGTGAGGAAGATCTGAAGACAATAAAAACATGTATGTCTTTCTAAAAGTCACATTTTATTTTTTTGAAATACTGATTTTTCTATTTGTATTTAGTGGCTTGTTTTGTGAGTTTTCACCGCCAATGGTTTTACCTCGCACCAGTCCTTGTGATAATTATGAATGCCAAAATGGAGCCCAGTGTATTATAAAAGAGAGTGAACCAATCTGCCAGTGTTTATCAGGCTACCAGGGTGAGAAATGTGAAAAACTGATCAGTATAAATTTTGTCAACAAAGAATCCTATCTACAAATTCCTTCAGCTAAGATACGCCCCCAAACCAATATCACTCTTCAGGTAAGACTGATTCTGTTGCAGATTCTGATCTGGAAAATGGTGTAAATGATCTTTCATAGTGTGGAAAAATACCCAAAATGTATTGGCTCACTTAAACAGCTTTTCACAGTTTGAGCTAAAAATATGTAAGAACACTAGAATAACTCTATAATACTGAAGTAGATGGGCTTATTGATTGGAAGAGAAAGAATTTTGTCATGTTGTCAATAAAGGAAGAATTTCACAATAAAGTAATAGGCTAAAGCAGTAAATTCAGACATTCACTTGCTACAGCATTTTCATTTAATATTTTTAGTTCTTTCTAAGTGTTTCTTTCTTTTAATTAGATTGCCACGGATGAAGACAGTGGGATCCTTCTCTACAAAGGTGATAAAGATCATATAGCAGTAGAGCTGTACCGTGGTAGAGTGAGGGTCAGTTATGACACAGGATCTTATCCAGCCTCTGCAATTTACAGGTGAACACAATTTAAAAAAAAAAAAAGTAACTGAAACAAAACGTCTTCATTTCTTCATTTTTATATCAAAATCACGTATTTTGAATAGATGGTTAAAAGAAATACTGCATGCAATTTAATGTATTGTCAGATATTTCATAATTAAAACATATTGCCAAAAGACATGATTTTGCTTTGAAAATAACTCTAATGCACATGTCAAAAAGATAATACATTATTTGATCCATTAAAACTGAGTAAGAGTTAGCCTTTCAGCAGAATATTTATACATTTGTGTAAAACTCACATGTGAAAGGGTTTTTTTTGTTGTTTGTTTGGTTGGTTATTTGTGTTTTTTTTGTTGTTTGTTTGTTTGTTTTCCCATGTTGTTACTGCCAAATAGTTTTCTAGTGTGCAGGGTAAAGTGCAGAACTATACTGCATAAGCAGAAATGAAATAGCAGTTTAGTTTCTCTTCTGTGTTAGGCAGTCTTAAAAATTGGGACTTTTCCCTGGCAAGGGAGGAGAAAGCTAAAAATTTGATTCTAAAAAAGGCACAACCCTTGAAAAATAAATGTTTTTTGCTTCCAAAGTCATCAAGAGATAGAATCCACATCTGTTTCTTAAGTCAAATTTCTGTGAATTTTGCTGAAAAAAAATGCTAACTGAATTTCGCAGGTTTTCTTGTCACTCTTTTCAAGGATTTGCATACAGTCATTGCAAGAGTGAGCAAAAAGACAACAGGCATCACTTCACCATTGATCTGCCTATTGTTACAAATACATGCAGTAGTATTAATATTAGTTTTCCCCAAATCTTCTTTTTCTGTATTTACACATCTCACATTGTAAAACTGTATCTAGTGAGTCTTCGTTTGCTGGTGATTCTAGTAGCTGACACTATTCTGACATAACATTGAAAGTAAATGATTTTTAGGAATGATTGCATCCAAATGGCAATATAAAATCAAAATCTTAAGTCTACGTAGCAGGGAAACAATGCTAAACTTTCTTAGGTAATAACAGCAAGGGAACTGTGGTTTTAGTAGTGTTCCACAGGAGAAAAAGAAAATATTAAGTTGATTAATAAAATCATATCATTTTACAAGAAGGATCTAAAGATTGCTTTTGTTTTTTGATGCAATATAATATATAATTTAAATCTTTGTTTACAGTTCCATGAGATGGTTTAACCTGTGGAAATACTATATGTATTTTATTAGTATATATTGTCATATTAAAAATAGGATTTGACTTTACAGAGGATTTAAATATTTAACAGAAATTTAAAATTGCAAAAAAGAGTAAGGCAAGCTGTACTTCACTAAGCAAAGATGAGATGCCTGAAACAGAGGTCAAAAACAAACAACAACAACAAAAAGAGTAGAGAGATTAAACCAAGTTAAAATAAAGTTCTATTATATAAGTGGCAGTCAAGAAATGGTGCGTTGAGAAGGAGTCAAGCAGGAGCTGTAAGGCCTGCAGAGGTGCTTGTAGTAGCAATAAAACAAAGTTACAAACAGATGATTTAATCATTATAAATATGGAGAATGAACAATAACAGAAGTCTAGCTTTGTAGAGTGAATGAGAACTGCTTTACCAATGGGAGTTGACTGCAGAAAGAGCTACCATCCCCAAAACACTCGTAAGTAAATATGAGTAACAAGATAAGATGATGGCAGTGCCTAGATCAATAATGAACATTAATTCATTGGAGATGGTTAATTTGGAAAAGTTGATCCACTTGGGTTTTGTTTGGTCTGGACATCCATTTTTAAATGTTAAATGTTTTTGTTTGTTTGTTTTTAATATGTATATATATATAAAAAAACTATTCATTTTGTAAAGCAGTTTTCATCATATATTTATTGGAAATATGGGAATATTTCTTCACAAATCATTATTCTTCTACAGAGTTCCAGAAGCTTTAAATCGTTTTTTCTTACAGCTTTTCATTAGGATCTATGCATTCAGCTCTTAATTCTCCAATGGGAAATGGGCTAGAAGTAATGTAAGTGCATTGGCAGGAAATATTGCACAGATATGCTTTGTGTTTATTTCCCCTTTAATTTAAACCACTCTTAGCTAGGAGAGCACCTCTTTCTGCAGTAAATTTTTATCAGTGAAACAGTTAAAAACTAGAAGCTTTTAATAAACACATGCTCTTTACACATTGTTTTATACTTCCCTGGAATAATGACCTCTTTCTATAGAAACACATGTTCTGTGTTGCTCTCATCCTTTTAAATACTGTAGTGTGAAAGGTTGATAAGTTGTGAACTAACATAAGTTGGCTTGGAATAAGAAGATTATATCTGGGCTTCTTGTTTACTTGAGTCAAAAAGTCGTATCCAATTTTAATTCTTGAATTCTTGTAACAACTTTTTTATTTTTTTTTTTATTTTTTTTTTTTCCTGGATTCATTGAAATGTGTTAAATTTATCCTGGCATTTTTCTTATTGCTCGACCACAACAAGCAACCTCTAATGATTTGGATAGACCATACTCTTTAGGAATGGTAAACTCCACCTTTTTCTTCCCCACATTGAAACTCTCAGTCAGTCCACCCTCCTGCCCATTCTCAAAAACTGCTTATTCTGCCAGTGTCTGCATTGTGTGTTTGTCCTTTCATGTAGAGCTCAGCTTATGTAAAACATGCATGCTACTATGTAGATCTTATATCCATATGGGTCTGGGCTTGTCTACATAGCTGAAGTTGGTAATAAGTAGCTAAGAAGCAGCTTAATGTATCACAATTGTAAACGACTGTGTGAGTGCTTCTGATCTGTTTCAAGGCAAAAGCAGTTAGGTTAATTAAAACATCATTAAAGATGTTATAAAGTAATTAGTTTGATTTTTGCCCAGAGATTTAGGAAGATAATCCTTTTCCTCTATACTGGTTTTGTAATAAGAAGAGCTCACTGTCTATATGACTGTCCATCTCAGCCTAACGTCATACAATTGGTTCATTTAATTTACATTTCAAAGGCTTAAGCTAACCTATCTGATGGCATTCTAAAGCAAATATATGCTGCCATGGGAATGGTTATGTCTAGGCTCTGGACTACAGCTAGCTCATTGTCATAACTTCCATACGCTCACACATTCAGCTCTTAACTCTTCAGTTAAAAATAGGCTAGAAGTAATACAAGTATAATGATGTATTCAGACCTGGAATTACTCAATTCTCTGATTACTTACTTTTCTGATGTACCTAAACTGTGCATAAGTGCAGAGTAGCTACCTTGCACTTAAATATTTGCTGTATAGTATTGACGCTGGTAAGTACAAACAGCCATTTCTTGTACTTAGCAACATTAATGTGTAGGCTTGTCTTGCACAGCGTAAGTAACACAGTTGAAGAAAGCCTTCTCTGTATGAAACATTTCAGGCATTCTCCTGCTAGTGGGTTCATATATTGTTAGTAAGCAGAAGGAAATGGTATACATAGGCAAAACAACAGCAACAACAAAAACACCATGACATTCACAGTACAAGCCAGAAACTAAACACAGAAATAAACAGGCCTAATAAACACAACAAATTATCTTATTGCTAGCATCAGTAGAGGTGCCCAGACCAATGATGTGATTTTCTCTGGCAGGCCTAAAGTTAGATGTAGTTCCATATTCCATGAAACTATAGGTTTATATATCACTGGAGTCAACTCAAGCCTTCATACTTGCAGAATATGTAAACTCACTATTTTGCAACATGTAGGATACACACACACACATATTGAAATATCACATTGTTGTATAAGAAATACAAACTGTTTTTGTGTTTGGCTTTCTGCCTAGTAAATGTATTTCAGCTCATGTTTAGAATATCTTCTGTATTTTCACAGTTTATGATTTGATGAGGACAGGAATGACAATGAAAAGTGTCTATTAACTACAATGCATATTACTAATAGAGTGATATTGAAGGAGTATAACGTATTGACTCTTATGCATGCCTGCGTACTAGTACAATCTAGCTTTCCAGAAACTGTAGTCCTGGAGAAGTTTTGTTCTGAAGTTGTACTAACTATTAAAGTGAAAGATCAGAATGGTTCTAACCAGAATTAAATGTTTAATATTTATTTTGCAGTGTGGAAACTATTAATGATGGCAATTTCCACATTGTGGAGTTGCTAGCCATGGATCAGGTTCTGTCTTTGTCTGTTGATGGAGGAAGCCCCAAGATAATTACCAATTTGTCCAAGCAGTCCACTCTGAATTTTGACTCTCCGCTGTATGTAGGAGGTAAGAGAATCAGCTAATTTAGTGTGGTAATATACATTAATAAATACCTAGTAAGAGACTTATTCATTGAGATAACACTTTAAAGTGAATTTTGAGCAGTTGATCTCAATAGCTTCAATTTTAACAAATAGTACTGGAAGAGTGGCTAATACTCTAAAAATAAATAATGCCCTTATACTTTAAATTTAGTTGAAAAATGAAGCATGTCCTCATAAACTGTATCTGTTGCTTTTTAATCAGTATGGATATGTGATGCAATGAATTTGAACTGCAAAGTTCTGTAATTTTCTACTGTTCATTATAGCTTTTTATTGTAAGGAAGAAGTGCACATCATTTAGCTACCTGAAGATTCAGTAATGCCTATTCAGAAAGGGTAGAATGGTAGCATTCTGTTTTGGTCATGTTTTACATTTCTATTTCACTGTACAGTTATCTGCAGGAAATGATAGCAAGATATAAAGTCTTGAAGTATAATTTCTGTCTTAAGATCTTATTGCATAGGGCTGGTAAGAGTTATTGGTTCTTTGGTTTGGTAAGATGGGAACAGACTGGATAATTGCCATACATTATGTGGCAGGGTTGTTTGGGGAGTTTTTTGGTTTGGTTTCGTTTGCAAAGAAATCATTCTTTCAGTAAAACTGGTATTATGTTATTTTGTAGATAAACATAGAACGTTTCTGATTATTTTCAGTGATTTACTGTATAGAACTATGGATTCAAGCCCATTTTTAAACAGCAGTTTTTGCTGAATTTTTGATGGGCCTTCGTAACCTAGATTAAGAGTCACAAACTTCAGCCACCACTTTGTACATTCTCACCATCATGGGCAGCAGGTGTCATTCTTAATAATCAGAGCTTCAGCGTGGTTGTTAAATGGTGTCAATCTTTCACCAGTCCTCAATTTCTACTTAGTTTAACCTCACACTCTTATGGGAGACTTCTAAGGATCTTCTGATCTGTTCTTTCTGTAATAAGAATACATACTTTCTTTGTCTTTATCATTGTAATGTTGTCCAATTCTTAAGAACTCTTTTGTGTCTAAGCTTTTTTGACTTGAGCATGTTCACTCTCTGCAAAAATAAAGGTTATGCTACCAATAGTACATTCATCAGTCACCTTTTTTCTCTATCAAAGCTGTTATTTATCCTCTTTCTAAATATTCTAATATTTCTAAATACAGAAGACCTCAAGGCAGCTTCTTAGATTTCTTTGTAATGGGAAAGACAAACAGAAAGTTCCTTTTGTTCTGATCAAGAATAGTCTATTTCTCCCAGAAATTTCTTCCGTCTAAGATGAAAAGAAGTAAAAGAGAAAATTCAATATTATTCATTGCTCCTCATACCAGCAAAGAAAAGTTGGTATGAAATATATGAACTGCCTTTAAAATTGCCTTGTATCACACATCTTCAAAGGAGGATTGTGTTGTGGAAGTGTATCTATTTTTTCATCTGTTATCATTTCTGCAGTGTTATTTATGTAGTGTCCTGTGTAACATTTTTTTGGAAGGAGAGATGGTCCTGTATTCTCAAAATGCTATGTGCTTCCTTACTTGTGTCAACATCCATTTGTTGTTTAATGACTACTAACACCAGTCTTACCACCTCTTGAAAATTAAGATTAGTGCAGAATGATTGCCCTATCTGTTGTGGGCATCTTTTAATGAAATGCCAAGTACAAACATTTATTTTGTGTAGGGCTAACACTTGTTGATTTGTGACATACGGTTCTCTTCCTTGCTTCTTCACCTTGCAGGTCTGTGTCTCTGTTAGAAGAATCACATTAATCTGCATCATCCTCTTGAGGTATCAAAAGAAATTATTTTCAGAAATGACCTTTTCCTACTGTGGTCTGATTCCTAAGAGCAGGAGTCTTTTTCATCATAAAGCATATGCTTTAGAGATGTCCTGCATTCCCTCTATTTCTGTTCTTCACATTCAGGCTCCAAGCAGAAAAATACTTTCAGCTATTGTAGAAAATGTTGGTCCAAAACAGAACGAAAACCACTATTAGAAGTGTGTTATTACAAGATGAAGAAAAAAAAAGGAAAGAAAAAAAGGCTTTTATGTTCTTTATATTTTTATGTTTATCATCCTTAAAGTTTCTCAGATGGTTAAGTTGTTGAGTTTCACTCATGTATTTTTATGTTACTCATCTTTTTGAGATTCATTCATTTTTTTTTGTACCCAAATCTATGTAGAATTTTTAAAGAATTTGATCACACATTTCCTTCAGTTAAGAACTCAAATTCTCACTAGAATTTTATGCAGTATTCTTGTCTTTGCCAAAGTCTTAGTTTGACACCTATATCATCATGTAGCTTACACTTACTCTTATCACCTTTTTGTTAAAATGGCATTTCTGGTAAGCATCACCTCAGCTGGCAGCATGAATGAAATTCAGACTTGACAGCAAGTCCTTGTATGGTTCTTTCTCTCTCTCTCTCTCTCTCTCTCTCTCTCTCCAAAGCTATTCTTGGGTCATAATTATTTTGGCTGGTTGGGAAGGGGGTAATTTAATCTATTTTTTACAGAAAGGGGGGTAATCAATTTATACCTTTGTGTTCATGTTTGTGTGTGACATTTTTTCCAACTCTGTGGCTCTCTTTTGAAGTCAGACCACACACTAGATATTTTTCAGTTATTCTATAATAGGTCTCAATAAATCTTACTGAAAGCCTATGGCTTTTGGTAAGAAGTCTAAAGGGAGAAACTTTCTTCTCTCTTCAACAGGGTCACAGGCTTCACTGATACTTCATATTCTACTTTCAGAAATTAGAGCATATTTTACTAGTTGAGAGTGACATCTTGTTTCACAGAAGTCGCTATTTCTGACACAGGTAAGGCATCAGCTGCTTTTCATTTGCAGCTGCTCTGCTCTAGCAGCTTCTTAATGAGATGCTCATTTTCACAGAATCACACAGAAAGGTTGAGGTTGGAAGGGACCTCTGGAGATCATCTGGTCCAACCCCCCTGCCAAGTAGGGTCACCTAGGGTGTGTTGCACATGATTGCATCCAGGCAGGTTTTGAATAACTCTTTAGAGTCTCAGGAGACTCCACAACCTCTCTGGGCAGCCTTTTCCAGTGTTCTGTCACCCTTACAGTAAAGAAATGTTTCCTCATATTCAGATGGAACTTCCTGTGTTTCAGTTTGTGCCCATTGCCTCTTGTCCTGTCACTGGGCACCACTAAAAAGAGTACAGCCCCATTATCTTGACAACCACCCTTTAGATATTTGTATACATTCATAAGATCCTCTCTCAGTCTTCTCTTCTCCAAGCTAAACAGGCCCAGCTCTCTCAGCCTCTCCTCATATGACAGATGCTCCAGTGCCGTAATCATCTTTGTAGCCCTCTGCTGGACTTGCTCCAGTAGCTCCATGTCTCTCTTATACGGGGGAGCCCAGAACTGAACACAATACTCCAGGTGAGACCTCTCCATGATGAGTAGAGGGGCAGAATCATTTCCCTCAACCTGCTGGCAACACTATTCTTAACCACCCCAGGATACCACTGGCCCTCTTGGCCACAGGGACACAATGCTGCCTCATGGTTAACCTGCTGTCCACCAGGATTCCCAGGTCGTTCTCTGCAGGGCTGCTTTCCAGCAGGTCAGCTCCTAACCTGTACTGGTGCATGGGGTTATTCCTCCCTAGGTGCAGGACCCGGTATTTGCCTTTGTTGAACTTCATGAGGTTCCTCACAGCCCAGACCTCCAGCCTGTCCAGGTCCCTCTGAATGGCAGCACAGCCCTCTGGGGTATCAGCCACTCCTTCCAGCTTTGTGTCATCCACAGACTTGCTGAGGGTGTACTCTGTTCTATTGTCCAGGTCAGTGATGAATAAGTTGAATAGGACTAGACCCAGTACTGACGCCAGGGGGACTCTGCTAGCTACAGGCCTCCAAGTAGACTCAGTGCTGCAGATCACATCCTTCTGAGGTCTGCCATCCAGCCAATTATCAATCCACCTCACTGTCCATTCATCCATCCCACACTTCCTGAGCTTGCCTATGAGGATATTATGGGAGACAGTGTCAAACGCCTTACTGAAACCAAAGTAGCCAATATCCACTGCTCTCCCCTCATCCACCCAGCTAGTCATTCCATCATAGAAGACTATCAGGTTTGTAAAGCATGATGTCCCCTTCATGAACCCATGCTGGCTATTCTTTCTTATTCTCCACATGCTTGGTGATGACCTCCAGGATGAGTGACTCCATCACCTTTCCAGGGATGGAGGTAAGGCTGTTTCCTGGGTCCTCCTGGGTCCTCCTTCTTGCCCTTTTTAAAGATTGGTGTGACGGGCTTTCTTCTAGTACTCAGGCACCTCTCCTGTTCACAGCCTTTCAAAGGTGATGGAGAGTGGCCTAGCAATAACGTCCATGAGCTCCCTCAGCACTTGTGGATGCATCCCATCTGTGCCCATGGATTTGTGAGTGTCAAGTTTCCCTAAGAGATCTCTGATCTGATCCTCTTTGACCAAGGGAAAGGCCTCCTTTCTCCAGACTTCCTCCCTTGTCTCTAAGGTCAGAGATTCCTGAGGGCTGGTTTAGCAGTGAAGATTGAAGCAAAGAAGGCATTCAGTAATTCTACCTTCTCTGCATCCTTTAAATTTAATTCTTTATATTCTGCCTTCTCTGTATTCTTCTCCGCGTCCTTCATTTTGACAGTGTTATTGTATGCCTGTTATTTAATAGAGCCCTTACCATCTGCTTCCTTGGACAGTAGATTTGGTAACTTAGCAGGTTCTGTGACCAAAAGCATAAAGGAGAGTAGAAAGGAGGGACAATGTCAAAGCCGCTCTCTTACCTCTCACAAAATACAGCTGAAATATGTCTGCATCATTTCCGTGGCAGTTATTTCCTAAATGATAAAGAACTTTTGTCTAAAAATTGTCAGAGAAATATTTCTAAAGAAAAGGAGCAGCATTTGCACACGTCTTCTAACACTTGCTAACTTGCTCGAAGAAGTATAAACTGTACAGGCTAAAAGCTTGCATATACATTTCAAAATGTCTTCCGCATTAGAGATCACAGAGAAAAATTTCTCTGAAACATATGTCATATTACCTCATATTATATTGTGTGTTATATTCTTATATGCTTCCCAGAATTCACATCTAAAATTCCTGACACTTGCATATATCTAGTTTAGCATTGCATTAATGTACTTGGTTTGCAATGGATAAATTCAGTGCATCTATTCTCCTATTAGGTGGCTCAAGTCATATGCCTAAATGTTTGCTGAGTGTTGCTTTCAAGGGAAACTTTGGGGTTAAGAGTCCATGATGACTTTGCCTTGACTCTGAATTTTGGAAATACAGCAAATAGTTTTGAGGAAATGGAAATTAATGATTGTTTGCAGTCTGAGTCCTTTAACATAATAATCCTAAGCCTATTTTACATAGGTGTTAAGATCAGAGAAGATTAAGCCTTCAGCAGTATAGATACAATATTATTAATTCCTATAATAACTGTAAAATAGCCCAATGAAATTATAATAACATGTAAATGAAAGGCAGGTCTACTTCATTCATTTGCACAGGCATTCCACAGTACTCTTAACTGTTCATTCTGAGTAACTGTATAAAAACATTAGAAGTTTACAGGGTTAAGGAGCAACAGTGCAGAACATTAGATCTTTCTCTGGTTGTTATCTTACTAAGTACCAGAATTAAAACACTTAATTTTGCCTATGAATTCTCCTATGCAGCTAACGAACATATTTGTTTTCAGGTAATTTTTTTTTTTTTTAATGCTCAATACACTTTGATTTCCTTTACTTATTAGTCTCAGGAGGCACTGAAGATTTGTGCATTAATTATTTGAATTTAATATCTTAAGGACTAATTAATATAGGGCAAAATGTTGGCAATAAGTTTAAAAAAAAAAAGAAAGGCAGAATAATAGGAGAAAAAGCTTTATTTTTAAAAGGAAACGATGTTTAAGAGTAGTGTTTGTCTGAATTGTAATAAATTACTAAAGTAACCCAAAGGAATGATAACTAAATTACATATGTGTGACTCCTGACCCACTCCCACCTCTTACAATTATAGACTACAACAAAGGAAATATTCTGAAAATAATGAGCATTTGTACTCCCTAGAAATATCTACAAATAAGTATTTTGATATTGGATTATTGTTATTATTGTCTATCTTTGATTGCAATGATAATAACAAACTATGAGTGGCTTTTTTATTAATCTTCTTTTATGGCACGGTGAACAAAAGTATTTTTGAAAGTAATGAAACCTCCCTCAATTGAGCTTTTCTTTTAAAGAATATTCACTAGCAAAATTTCACATTTGAAATGTGTATGCCAGCTCCAAATTAATGACCTGGTCCTACTAAATTCTTCTGGATTTGAGCATCTTAGCAGTTGATGCATTATTTTTGTAAAATGCTAAATTTCAACAGTGTTTTTTCAAGATTCAGACAATATCTTATACTTAATTGCATTACGTCAAAAACAGTCATGTACCCAAACCTTTTCACAGTTGTGACCTTCCTATATGAACTCCTATATTCATCTCTTCAGATGGAGCTAAAGACTTACAGTTTTAGAGTTGGTTTTCATGCATGCTTGACAACCAGGACATTTTCCAAATGCTAGCTCATTGCACATTGTTGTAGGCTGAATAACTGCACAGAATTAATTAGGAATAAGTATATATATTTTTAATGTATTAAAAAGTAGGGAAAATGGTATAGAAAACTGTACCAGAAATGTATTGATTATTTGCTATTGTTTATTTCCTAGGCATGCCTGTGAAAAATAACATTGCAGCTTTACGCCAGTCTCCAGGCCAGAATGGCACAAGCTTCCATGGTTGCATCCGTAATCTGTATATCAACAGTGAACTCCAGGACTTCAGAAATGTGCCACTGCAAGTGGGAATTCTGCCAGGTTGCGAGCCTTGTCATAAGAAAGTTTGTGTGCATGGAACATGCCATGCTACCAGCCAGTCAGGCTTTTCCTGTGAGTGTGAAGGAGGATGGACTGGACCCCTCTGTGATCAACAAACTAATGACCCATGTCTCGGAAATAAGTATGTCCTTCCTCAAGACAAAACAATAGTGTAATATGCATATAATTATCCTCTTATGTATATTTTTTCATAAAAGTTCACTCTTTTTTCAACAAGAAACAAAATATGCTGAGCATGTAAAAGTGAAAACAGCATCCAGAATATAGTGTATTCTTTCCATAAACTTAATGAAAAAGTTCCCTGTTTAGGGGAGCAGATACACACATCACACTGTAGTTCTGCCTAAAGCCTTAATATGGGATATGATTGGAGTCTGTGCTCTTACATATTTCTCTACTGGCTAGTTATGTAATCAGTAATGGTGATGCAAGTGCAACTATTGGTATGATACTTAAAAATAATTTCAAAGAATTTGCAAATTTAAAAAAATGATTATAATTATATAGAAATGAGGAAATACAATTATTATTATTCTTTAAAGTGTTGTCAAACCTTGATACAATGGGTGTATCTAATAGTTTTCATATTTCCACAATATCGCATGTTTTGGCTGAAAAATAGATTTCTACCTTTGTGATAAACCTCTGTTTAAGTATGTGTATGCTAATTCTTTTTATAGACTTCAAAGAACATTTTGTGTTGGACATTTTAGCTATGTTTATAGAGAGGGTCATGTATACTTGTGTGTGTATCTATATAGAGATATGAAAGTATTAATATGTATGTGTATTTATCTTATCGATTTGCTACAGAGACAAGTAAAATTTCTTGGCTCATGATCTCCCAGCACAAGAAGATCAGAAACTTCAGAAGTTCAGAGCACTTCAGGTTGTGTAGGTCACGCACAACAAAGATATCATTCTGTCTACCCTTACCCCTGTCCCACTGTCCTTACTGCAGTTTGGCAAACACCTTTTTTTTTTTTTTCTTTTTCTTTTTTTTTTTTTTTTCAAGGGTAAAGTAGTCCAGCCTGGACTTTTTTAGTGCTCTGGCCTATATAGTTTTTGACTTTTGATGACCAGTGTCCTGAGTTTGCTAGGACATTCTAATAAAACAAATTTTGACTCCAATATAAAATTACATTTAAGTAATCTTTTGACATAGTGTGTGTTGAGAGTCTGACCCTTTAAAGCTTTATACACTAGTTAGCATGCTTTTTTTACATTGGTTATGGACTGTTTCAGTACTATTGAGTTTTGAACTCTTCCCAGAGGCATAGCAGTGAAATTTTGAGGCATATCATTGTAGCACTTCATTGTCTATGAATCTTCTTTCTTATACTGTTCACTTTTACAGTTAAGAAAGAGAGAAAGAAAGAAGGTCACAGCAGGTTAAAAAATATAAATGCAGTGTCTATCACATCCATTTTATACCTTAGGAGTTAAAAATAAGGATCTGCACCATTAAGTTCTATAAGAACCCAGATAATTTCTTTGAAGTATCTTTGAAAAATGAGATTATATATAGATTCTTACAACTGTATGCATCTATACCCAAACTGAGTACTTCTTGCCATGAATTACAAAACTTGGCAAGTATCAGAAACATACAATTTGGAATTTTTTTCATGGATGGAATTAAGTGAGCACAATACTAGTATTTTGTTAGCTCTTGCAAGTATTGTTTTTGTTTCAGTTCTATATAGCGCTGTGAGCTTTTAGCAGAGAAAGCCAAACCAAAATTCTTTATTTGGCATGAAGGAGGTTTCTTTTCTTTAGTTTCTGGGGGATTTGATTTCTTGATGCACCTCTAAATCCTGCCTATTGAATAGGGGCATTTTGTCTGCTTAGTACAATATGATGTTCCACTTTGTCTGAGAAACAGAGTTACTACTGTGATCTCTGTTTTGAAAATGTAGGAGATATTTTAGAGATCCTTGCACTCCATAAAAAGATTGGGACTTTGATTTATTTTACTTAAATCAAGATGCTTGAGTTAGGAACAAAGTGACCAAAGTTTGCTCCATAGTTGCTAAAGGAAGAAACACATTTCTGAAGAGTAAATTAGACCTCAAGTGGTCTAATCACCTTATGGATAAGCTTGTTTTTCTTCATGAGTGTGTGGGGAGCCTATGGCAATTACAAATCTAATGAGTGCCTGACATAGGTACCTAAAATTAGATAAGCTGAAACTGTGCCTGAAAGTTTGCACTTAGCTTGATGTTCCTTGCAATACAGTCTGAAGATGATTTTTTTTTTTAATGAAGTTCTTCAAAGAACAGGTGGAAGCAAAAGTAAAAGATCTGGCATTAGCTAAGATTTAATCATCTTTAAGTCAAGAAGAATGTTACCAAAGATCCTGACACAGATTGCTTTAATATCTAAAACAGCCTGCATATAATATGACATGATATCAGTGTTGCCTAAGTAGCTTCATAAATCAGATGTCCTGAAAGTGTTTGTTTTGTAATTGGTGAACAGATCTAATGCTAAACATGAGGAAAACTAAATGAAAGCTAGCTGCTTTATGACACTGTCTAAGCCTTCAGTTTTGAGTTGCTTGTCTTGGAATATCAGAACTCAACCACAGGTACAATTTAGAATTTTTTAGGGAACGTAATTCCTTGAGAGGTACACTCTTGCATAATGAGGAACTTGGAGGTGCTTAAACTACTAGTTAAACTTCATATCTGCAGTGATTAATCCCAAACTGGATATGTGGATGGAAGCTATGTGTTGCACCATTTGAAAATCCTGTGCTGAGAGTGTCTTCCCATACTCTTTTTCTTTCTAGTTAACACCATGGTAAAGCACTTGGGCAGAATAAAGGGAATATATAGAGAATTGTAACATAGAGAATTGTAACATAGCTGTCATCAATGAGTGGAACTTGGTGACATTTATAAACTGAAAAAGGTTTTTAATATCTAAGTCAATTTTGTCAAAGTTAAAGTATGTTGTGCATTCTTTTCAGTTTCACCAAAATCTTACTGTAGAGTACAAAGGAAAAAGTTTCCGAAATACTATTATCTAAAAAATTATCTAAAAAATTTGAAAATGAGATGTTCTTACCAGAACTCTTCTTTTACTATGAAATGACATTATGTATATTTTTTTCTTCATCTTCCAAATTGAAACAAAGTATTTTATTTTAGATTCAATGTATTTTTTATTTTTCATCCAAAGCTTTTCATTTATTTACTTATTTATGTGGCTGCCACAAACTGCTAAGGAGTCTGTGGGCCCAGAGATCTTACAGTGCAGAGAGGAAATACGTTACAGTGACCATGACCTTGAGCGTCAGGATTGCATTCCCTCCTGCAGAGGAATCTTTGCTGTCTCCTTACAAAACTGTACATAGATAGAAAACTTGTGTGAGGCAACAGTTAAAAGAAATGACAGTATTTCTAGGAAGAAAGTTACTGACCGTGTGCCACCAAATGAACAAAGGAAAGTGTTATTATTGCAAGTCTTTGGTGATGCTTTCAGAAGATCAGTTTCCCTAATCTTCAGCTTACACCTAGGAACAGGTAATTAGACATCTTTCCTTTGGCAAACACCACCTCTCTCAGAGAAGAAACACTAGCTATGTGTTCCCATACTGTACAATCAGAACTTAAAAGATGCAGCTTAACTCACAGCCTTTTTGTCCAACAACAAATCTGAGCCTGCCCCAAACGTTTGCAACAGCCCAATGGAGAGAGTTGCTAGTTTAAATCCTTTGGGTGAGACCTGAAAATATGCAACCTCATCTAGTGTGAGTTTCTGCACAACTACTAGATGAGTACTGCCAGCCATTTGTGAAGACCTGACTCATACGTTACATGACAAATGCCAATGGCAGTTTTCAGTGCAGACTACTGCATTTGATGTGGGGGAGGGTGGGTTAGGACACATGTTCAGCTTTGAAATTGCCATTGCTTGGAACAGAAAAGTTTTAGCTAGGAAGTATCTGACCTGTCCTTGTGCTGGGAGCCCCATGCTTCATGAGTGACAATATGCTTTTATAAATGATAACATCATAATCACAGGTGAGTATCCTTTTCTCTACTTAATTCTAATGGATTACATTTGGGCTTGATCTTTCTGTGTTCTTGAAAGTATGCTACAAATTTAGGTAGACAGGAAATGATGAATTTAATAACTATGGACTATAAAATTCTTCCATAACACATCTACAGTGGTTGTTTTCTGGTGAGAGAGAGTTCTGTACTGCAGCTTGTTTTGTGTAAACCTGCATACCAATTATAAGAAGCTTATAAACCACTTCACTGCATCTCACTGAAAAAGTCCATTAGAAAAAAAGCAATTTCTTCTGAGTACAGTCCAAAGTATTTGTAGTTAATGTTGCTTAGCCTGAACTTTGATGAATAATTTATTTTTATTCTCTTGGGCTTGTTTCCCCTGTAGATGTGTGCATGGTACCTGCTTGCCAATCAATGCATTTTCATACAGTTGTAAATGCCTGCAGGGACATGGGGGAGTCCTCTGTGATGAAGACGAAATGCTGTTTAACCCCTGCCAATCCATCAGGTGTAAACATGGCAAATGTAGGCTTTCAGGACTTGGGAAACCATATTGCGAATGCAGCAGCGGATACACGGGGGACAGCTGTGATAAAGGTAAAAATAATAATAATAATTATTATAAAATCATTTTATTGTTTTGGTGTTAGAAAAAAAAGGTTTGTTTTATTAAAACATGAACAGCCAACATTACCAACTTTTTTTTCCCCACAATGCACACATTTGTTGTTTTTGACCATAAGAATTTATCTCAGTGAGAGAAAAATCAAACTTTTCCCATGAATTTATTTACATTTTGAAGATTTTTCATCAAATGTTTTGCTGTGAAAACATTTCTTTTTTTTAACTTTTATTCAGAAACACATTTTTACTATATTTAACTATTACCTTTTACCTGCTGTATCTTTCTGTATTTATTGTTTCTCTGCCTTCTGCAACTGAGAAGCCAAATCCAATGATTCTGCTCCTAGTTTTATCACAAACTCTACTTTTGACCTCTCAGCTTCAACTGATTTATCACAGCGAATTATGCAGGTGAGATGGATGAAAACAGGATGACTTTTCCCCCTACCTTTTTCTTTTTCCTTTGTCTATCAAAGCTCTCCCTTTCCCTCTTTCCCTTACCCCAGATGGCATTTATTTTGTACTGTACGTAGATCTGAATAGAAGAGAAGAATATGGTTGTAGATCTTTAAACAGATGTCTCATTTTTAGCTGGTTTTATACCTCAGTAATTTATGAAGTTAGTGGAATGTAACTTGTATTAAATAACAGATTGAATAATATTAAACTCCAGGTCTAATAAATTAAATTGCATGCTCTCTGAAACATTTCCCTATGGTAAATAGAACCAGCTGCTAGCAATGTAGGAACAGAAGATGTGTATTTTTATAAAAGGAAAAGATTTAAGCTTCCAATTTTCTTGTCATTGTAATAGCTTTGTATTTATGGTTTACATATACATAATATAAACTTTACTGAAAATAGGAGGTATAGGAAATAAAACTCAGCATTAATCAAATTATGTTTGATAGAACCACTAGTTTCCATTATGCAGCCCGAGTCGAACTTTAAAATATCAATCCCAACCGCAATTAGAAACACAGCATCTTCTTTAGCAATCTCAACCCTTCTGTGACCTGTATCTCAAAAGTGTATCCCTTATTTTAAATGTTGTTTTCTGCAGAAATCTCTTGTCGAGGGGAACGAATCCGAGATTACTACCAAAAGCAGCAAGGGTATGCTGCGTGCCAGACGACCAAGAAGGTATCGAGACTAGAATGTAAAGGAGGATGTTCAACCGGGCAGTGCTGTGGACCACTAAGGAGCAAGAGACGGAAATACTCTTTTGAATGCACTGATGGGTCGTCATTTGTGGATGAGGTTGAGAAAGTGGTGAAGTGTGGCTGTACAAATTGTCCCTCCTAAGTGTCCCTGTCACACTTGTCTTTTGAAAATGTTGTATACTTATTGACCGTGTCGGACTAATTAATGCTTCATAGTGGAAATATTTGAAATATATTGTAAAATACAGAACAGACTTATTTTTATTATGAGAATAAAGACTTTTTCTTCATTTGAAAAAAGATTCAAGTGCTTGAACTGAGACTTCTCATAACCAAGAGGAGCTTTGAAGGAAAAAAAAAAAAAAAAAAGACCTGGTAACATTGCAACAGTGATGGGAAACTTAACTGCTTTTAACACGGATTCTTCTTTATAACATGCTGAAGATACACTGACACTATACATATTGACTTTCAACTTAACAGCTCAGAGATGAAATGTTGGCCAGAACATGAGCCTTGTTTTTTTCACTTTCGTATCAGTATATTTTATTGTCTTGACAGATCATACCAATCAGTTACCTATGGATGGGGACGCATTATGAGTGAAAAGAATCAGATTATACAGAAATAACAATTGTATGAAATACATTTTATCTTTGGTATTATTAAGCATCTTAAGAAGATGGGGTCCCATTTAGTGAATGGGAAATGGGAGATATGAGAATATACTATAATCCTGAAATCTCCTGATGATGTATACTTTTATGTCAGCATGTTAGCAAAAGAAGCATACAAAAAGTGTTTATCTGCCCTTTTCCAGTATTATTTTTTTGTAATATAAATGTTTGGGGGATGATAAAAATAGATTATTGATGGATAAATTAGTAATAATATGGATTTCTGTTTCTATGAGTTCTAAAACAACTCTATACAGTATTCAGTTTCATTGAGAAATATTTATTGTATCAAAGTACATTGTACTTAACCCTTTTAGGCCATCCCTTTTACTGTTTTTCAATGCTTTAATATATATTAATTTATATTTGTCCCAGTATTTTTGTATTTTTTTTAAAGAAAAGGACTTAAAAATCAGAATTTTTTGCAATAGAACTAACGTAGCATGTCGTCTTGGGGTAAATGTTTTCAGTCTGTTTTTTCCTCCCTTTCCCCTTCCCTTTTTCTTTTCCTTAGAATCTGACCACTTGGTGTTACTGAATCTGAAAGTGATGACAATCTGCAGTTTTCACGTACCGCAGATATTCAGGACACCATCCAAGAACCTGTAATGTATGACAGAAAATGTCTTTACACTAGATGGCAATTGTAGAGAAGTTAATTTTCCCCATATACAGTACTTACAGAAAATAAGATGGCATGTAGAAAATGACATTAGAAAGTAGACCTTTATAAATTAATATTCCCATGAAGCTCTTTACCTTTTTTATAAGAAAAAAAAAAAAAGAAAAAGAAAAAGAAAAAAAGGCTGTGCGATCAAGAACTGTGACTTTCCCCAAATAATAAAACTACTTTACTGCCCTAATGTTCCCCATGTTAACATGTTGCTGCTAAATTATAATGTAGATTTGGTAATCATTAATAGTGGGTTGTGTTCTTCTCTCAGTAAAACCCAGGGTACCCTGTAAAAATGCAGATGTTTTTCAATTTTATTTTATTTTATTATTTTTTTTACAAAGGAAAAAAAAGTTAGATGTACATGTGTAATGCAGTGTGCTTTGTCTTATTTGGACTGATATCAGTAATGCTACTGATGTTTGTAAATTAAACAGATATTTACTTCACTAACAGCTTTTATTTGTATTCTTCTGAGAAGTTTAAGTTGTCTAACAGCCCTTAATTGAACACCTGTAGTTGCAAAGAATATTTGGTAAAGGAAAAAAAAAAGAATAAAACCCAACCCTACTTCTAGTGTATTCATTGCTGCAAATCTGAAGAAGGAATTATCTTGGGATTATTACACCTACAAGCAGGGATGTCTGCGAATATCAGTTCCTTATGAACACAGCTGAACTCATAGCAAAATTAATAAAAGACATATAAATAAAGTGCACTGCATGAAAAGACAAATTAAGTCTATCCTAGCTTTTTAATGGTTATACATATGGCAATTTGAGAGTTGTTTTAACAAGTAGTTTGCTTCTTCAGAGAGCTTCATGTTCACTAATCTTGAGCAAAATATTTTAAATGTCAGCAATTGGATGGGATGATGCCTAAACAGGTTTCACTCCTGTAATATAATTTTTACATATACTTCTGTATTTATTTTACTCATTCTACATTAGAAATGGTCTCAATCTCTAATGAAACAGCTTTTGGCATGAGGCCTTCTTTCTTGATCCTTAGATTCTAAATAATCTTCTGTAACTTTTAAAAGCTTTGAGGAAAAAGTAGACATTTTTGCAAACTACTACTTACATAGCATTCTTGAATAAACAGGATTATATTTTCTGGGTACAATTAAAATGCCTGTACCAAGTCTATAGAGCCCAAATGCTTTCTGTCCTCATACAGAGAAAGGAGCTTTGCTTTCATTTTCAAGCAATACTAGCAGGTACTGATCCGAAATCCATCAAGACTCTAAGCAGAACCAAACAAGAACCTAACGTTTAATTTCAAAACAAACAAAAGCTTTTGGCACTTAACAGTACCCCTCTGGAGGATATAAGGCACATCCAACTGTGGCTCAGTTCACCTTAGAAACCTGAGCATCCCTGCATTTTCACACTACTGAGAGTCCTTAAGAATCTACAAGGTGTTCTGCTGTATATGACACAATACAGCTTCATTGTTTCTCAGTGGAATGGGTCATCCTGACTCCTGATACCTAAATCAGATCCTGTGTAATATTGCTGTAAAACTGGGCTGCCTTGTACTAATATTCCTTGAAAGGGAACTGGAGGTGTGAGGGAACTGTAGCTTTAGGCATAGCTAACACAGTAGAAAATTAATTTAGTTCAATAGATAGATAATCAAATTTAGTTAGTTCAGCTGTAAGCACATAACTAAGGGAGGAAATGATGGAGCTTTTAACACAGTGTTCAGGGGTGGTGTTTCCCTCCTAAAGTCTGTGGCCTGGCATAGGAATCACTCACATAAATTCTGCTTTTAATGTATTGAATAAAATGCATAAATGGGATTGGATCTGAAGGCTAGGACCCAGTACAGTGACCAAGTTCCTCACTGTCAGTTAACACAAATTCTTTTTTGCATTAGAAACCAAAGTAAAATAAAATAAAAAGAAACTTACAGATTCCATTGTTTGCTGCCAATGTTCTTAAAAGCTATAAAAGCAAAAGCACGTGGATACTACTTAATTTGTACTGGCTCATGCACTGCTCCCACTGTCATTTCAGATGATAAAAATGGACATGGAAAAATGACCATTCTTCTTGAATAAAAGAGTAACAAAAGACATTTTTCGTTAATGATGTTGAAGTCAGTTCTGAACACGAACTGCCATACATAGAAGTAGATCCTGCAGCCTGTACTTAAGTTGCTGGGGAAGATAGATATGAGTGATAGAAATACTGTTTTAGGGAAACCAGTGGTGAGCTTTGAATAAACTCTGAGAGAGAGAGAATTTATTTTCTAGGCTCCACTGAAGCAAGTTTGCCATGTATTCAGAAGTACTTTTTATTACTATATGGGGGTAGCATAAAGCTTAGTATTACAAGAATCATTGTAAAGTGGTGGGACCCTGTGTAGGTGCTACAGTCAGTTATGACATTCATATGATGTTACCAAGTCATTTGCCTGGAAAGACCAGAATGCAGAGGTTTTGTAGAAGACAACAAATCTGGCAGACCTGATGATCCATCATGTTAGTTTTGATGAGATGAGTGATGATTAAGAGATGAGGGGGAGCGTGGCACATTTTGGAAAGGAGCTTCTTGTTGAAAAGAGAAGTTTTGGAAAAGCATCAACGATGTTAGAGGTTGTTGGCTTTGAAGCTCTGGATTTTGGGGGCTTTATCTGTCACTGCCTGAAATGTATGTACTTAAAAGAAACCTCTTTACAGTTGTGAAAAGCACACACTTGTTTTTTCTATCTTGAGTTAACCATGTTTGAGGAAAACTGTCTTTTTGAAGCAATTCAAAATCTCATCTTTTGGTTCCTTCTCCTTTAGAAGCCAGCACTATTCTCTCAGTAGCTCATCAGGCATGCAAATATCTGTGCTTCAGCTATCCCACCTTACAGTGGAGAGCCTGTCACATAATTTCAGTTCCCATAAAGTGAAATTCCCCAGCTGAGCCATTCAGGATTCTTGGCTTTTAGAAGAAATATTTATACACTGAGCTGGTATCTCCAATCTATTTAAGATTCCTGGAGTGGAAATCAGAAAATCGCTGGTAGTTGTGACTATGTAGGGGCTGTCAGGAGTAAAGTAAAAGTGAAGTGTTTGCCTGAATGCCTGGAGAGCCTGTCTCATCCTGGAGAGCCTACTGTTTTACTGTGCTCTTTATGTATTGTGTTCCTGGGAGAGCGGAAAGTAGTCATGCTCATCCTTTCAGAAATGTCTGAGAGTAGAGGGATTTTGTGTCCTTTTGCAAATAAATGGTCTAGGCTGGAAATTACAGGCCTCTTTTGGCCCTCAGCCAGGTTAAACTGTGTATGTATACCTTAACATCAACCATCGTCTTGGACACCAACAGCTCCTGATGGTTTTTTTTGTTTTGTTTTGTTTTGTTTTTTTTAAAAAAGTGAATAAATCTTGCTCTCAGCTTAATAAAACACAGATGGGAAAAGCAAACCAAACAGAGAGTTAACAGCTCTATTCACTAGTCTCCTGGGCTCCATGAGATTAAATCAGAGTTGGAGGGTATGTTCCTGCTGCTGCTGTTCTGGCCAGTGTCCGTAGGGGTGATGGCCAGCAAAGGAGAAGTGCTCTGTCAGTGCTGCATGTCATTTGTCAAGCTGAGAAAAAACAGTCATCTCACTGAACAGCAAGACTTCTGGCTATCCACAGTCCCAGCAAATATGCTCCAGCTCTTCAGCATGACACCCATGCTGCAGGAATTCTGCTCAGCCATGGGAACAGACTTTCAAACTGCCTCCCATATCCACAGCTTAATTTCAAAATGTTGATCTTACTAATGCTTTCTAGTCTTTACAACCCCTTGCTTTTATTTCACTGCCATTGGTAAACCAGTTTGGCTCTAAACATCAAGCCTCAGTACCCTCAGTACCCTCAGTGCCCTATACCACACTACATACGTACAGGAGATTAAGACTTGGGTTTTCTTCCTTTTTTATGTATTTGTTAACATTTGTAGCGGGATCAGAAGACTTGTCTTAAAGGAGGGAGACAGGTTACACATCTAGCCACAGAGATCAGACATTTTCATGTCTTATTTGGAAAACATTACATTACCTCCTGTGGAACAGTCCGACATGCATAGATGATATAAGCTTACATGTTTTATGGATTTATAGACTCAGACCAGGGGAATTGCTATCTGTTTTTGTCCGTTAGATCTTGTGTTTTTGGTTTTTGTTTGTTTGTTTGTTTGTTTTTTAATTACTTTTAGGATACTTTCCATATGACAAGAGACAAGTAAAGATAGAACTAATGTGCCTGGGTTCCTTACTCTGTCATTAAAGGTCCTGGGTTCCTTACTCTGTAAAAAGGTCCAGTAGCCTTCTTCCTGCACATTTTTCTACTTTCTTATAGTTTTTCACATTCTGGGCTTCAATCTGTTTTTTCTGTATGATGACCCATTTGTCCACTTTGGTGAATTTCCAGGGCAGATTTAATCCTTCTGAAGAGGGAAAGGATACCTTTTTTTCCTGAAGCTGTGCCTAAAATCTCTCACAGCACATCTTTAGAAGTATGTTTTCTTTCAAAGTCCACTGAGAATAGGTTAACTTGAACTGTTTTTACTGCAAAGTTATGTTTTTTCTTTTTTTTTTTTTTTCCCTTCTGATTAACTTTATTTATTTAATCACATTTCTGTGTTTCTGCTATGGTAACAGCAATAAGAGCAGTACCATCTGACCTGTGCTGTAGAATTTTCTTGCTGTTTTGAAATAGTAAGTTTAGAGATTGAAGCTTGCCTGTTCTCTCTTGTTCTCTTGCTTTTGACTGGATCTCATTCCCTATCACTTCACCCATTTTTGTGAAGTTTTACAGTTATTTTCTAGAAGAAAGGTAAGGACATGAGTAAGTGTAAACAGTAAATAAAATTGCCTGCAGAAATCACATAGATCAAAAAAAAATAAATAAAATGTTTGAAACCTCACAGAAAAAAAAAAAATGAAGTAATTATTAATTTGTTGTTGCTTTTTTTGCTGCACAAATTGTTATATGATTATTGAACAATGCTATGAAGCAGTCCCCCAGGTACACCCATTGAAATAAGCTAATGCAGCAAAGAAGTACTCTGGGGAATTATTGTTTTGTATTTTTTCTTTCTAAAGGTAAAAGTAGAAATGCAAAAGTGGTACTGCTATCATTAGGGAGCACAGGAAAGCAGAAGTACCTCAGCTGAGCAGAAGTACCTCAGCTGCCATGAATGCAGACATGAGAAACCAAATAAAAAATACGATCATGTAAAAAGAATACAAGCATTACAAATCTCTCAGTCAATGATCATTGTCCCTCCTTGGATATTGAGGGAAAAAAAAAAAAAAAAAAAGAAAAAAAAGAAAGCAAAATCAGTGACCAAAAATCTAAAAAAATATAAAAAAATAATTTTCCAGTAAGAAGAGGGCAGGAATTAATTTTGGCCAGTGTACCCATAATGCAGAAACTGAACCAAGCATTCACTGAGTGGTAAGTTTAATTCTAAAAAGCAGAGCTTATGAAATGACAGACTTGATAGCATATGGGATTGTAAAGATGGGTTCAAATGAGTATGACCTATAAAGACCAAGAATTGCTGCTGGGACTTGGAGGAAAGCTGAAAATGGAAGAATCGGTAATTTTCTCAGGACCACTCTGTGTGCCCTGGGCTAAAGAAAGAACAAAAAGTTACTCAGTTCTAGTATATCTTCTGTGGAAAAAAGATTCAATGTTATCCCAGATACAAAGATAAAGTAACAAGAAACTTTGCAAAGCACCTTGAAAAACAAGGTTTGTAAACTCCCGGTTGGTCAAAATGCTGCTCATCAGCCGCAGCCACAAATCACAGACCAACCCTTGGCATTCTCGCCTGCCCTCCAGCTCTGGGCTCTCTGTTTCCCACCCCTTCCCACTCAGCCCAGGCTTTCCTATCCCTGTACCTGGCTCTGGACAGGACTGTGTCTGCCATTCCCATGCCACACAGGCAGACACTTCTTCCTGCCCTCTGCAGCATGTTCTGCACCTACGCTTGCTGAAAACTAGTGATGGAAAGAACACTCTGATTAATATTTGAGCATTTAAAAACCAGGTATTATTAACTGTTACAGCAATGTGCTAGTAGCAATCAGCAGCAATGGTGGCTGACAATGTTTAAGTAGTAAAACTCTCACTTGTTATATGGCACAAAGAATAAGGCCTCATCGTGGTCAGCTTGGGAAGAGGGCATAACTTCAGGTTAATTGATAGCAAGGAGAAAGAGACCTAGACCTAACTCAAAACCTGCATAGCAATTGCACTCAAAAGCTAGAAACAGACAAAAAAAAAAAAAAAAAAA
>CM021700.1:78705135-78764120 GCA_011074415.1 Stictonetta naevosa | reverse complement strand
AAAAAAAAAAAAAAAAAAGACCCAGTTATTTTTATTTTGACCAAGAGAACAACCAAATAGGTAAGGTGCCTGGGAAAGATAGGCCATAAGGATAATAAAAAGGAACCAACTCTGGTTCAACATGAAATTGCTGGGTACTGAACACACAAGGGAATTAACTGCTGCAATTGTTCTTGGGAAACAAATGCAGCCATATGCTCTCAAAATTTTGTAGAAAGGACAATTACAGCCCAGACAGTAGCAACAAGTCAGAAGTCCTTCTGTTTAGGAATAACTTCTAGCAGCAGTGGCCACAGTCCATTTGCATTTCACATTGTCCTGAATAGGCTTGTTAAACGCAGAAAAATAAGGGTATTAGACTATAGAGAAGAAAATACTGGAGTTTTAAGAAATCTAGGGCCAGATTCACTGTAGGCTCAAGCTGTTTCATGCTGTTTCAGTGATGCAAAGCAGCTGTAAACCCAACTTAGCTGGCCTGAAGCCACCAAAACTTCTATCTGCTAGAAAAAATGAATCAATGGTTTCAGTGCACAAAACCTGGTTTTGGGACAGTGGTCCAAGTCCTTCAGTGTGTTGGCTAAAGAAGCCATAGCATGCGTTACTTCAGAAAAGAAAACTTTGTGCTATTCTGTGCACATGGATTGTCTGCCCCTCTTCCCCATGTAACCACTGCCTGGGGTTTATGGGGTTTATGGGCAAGGAGCTTGCTTTTCATTGCTGCTCTCCAGACTCCAGAGGAGTGAAGAGAATTGGCAATTCCTCTTGAGCAGCGGCAGTCAAAAATGAAAGACGGGAGTTAACCAAATAAATAAATAAATAAATAAATAAAAATAAAGTGAGTACTATTGTAGTAAAACTGCTTCTAGTGAAGTCATTTCTTTAGTACTCACTTTTAAAGACTCACTTAATTGTGGCTCCATAATAAAGGATTATGGAAAACAGATTCTTCTTGTAAAGTCTTCTCTTTAGTGTGTGCGTATATATGCATACATGAGGGTGGAAAGCACATACTTTTTTTCTTTGTTTCTCTCTTTCTTTTTCCAGCTGTGAACTTATGCTCTTAGTTCTCCCAGGCAGTTCTGAACAACAGCAGGTATGAGTAAGAATTCTAGGTAGCTGGCAGCAAGGACATTTTAAACTAATCTGTCTCGACTTTGCAATCTATGCATTTTAAATGCAGCATTTCTGTGTGGAACACTCTGTGGTTCACCAGGGTACAGCATATCTATTTTAGTCACATGCATGCACCGAAATAACTGTGTGCACATGGAGATCAATCTTTTTCTTTGTTGTTTTTGTTTTTAGCCAAATTAGGGGATCAAAGCCATGTAAACCCTTTTGTAATGAAACCTGAAGCCACTTGTAATGAAACCAGATAGTTTTTCCTTTCTGATCTAAAGTCTTTCCTGTTTTCAGGCATTACTATAAACCTACATCTTGGACCAGTCTGTAACTTGGTCCAGCTTGGATTAGATTTGCAAACAGTTTGATGAATCTTGGATGATTTATAGCTTGAGGTAGAAGGAAAACAAACACTAGAATCTGAAGTTTGGCCTGCTTTAGGCTCAAAATAAGCGTAACCTCCCCCTGACTCCTTTTGGATTTTTGTATCTTTTCAAATCCTGAAAGGAAAGCACCCCACTGAATCTTAAATCCAGCACTAAAGAGGTACTGCAGAGGCAAATGTTAAAATAAATTCCACAAATATCTTTTTTTTTTTTTTTTTTTTTCTGGGAAATTTCAAATTAGACTTAAATGAGGAATTTGTACAGAGGGAGATTAGGGAAAACAGATTCTTCCTTAGTACCAAGAGCTGAATGTGCTCTTCTTTGTTCAGAAGAGTGTATCTATCAAAGAGCACTTTATTCATGCCATCCACAAACTTCTTCATTCTCTTTTAATTCAGCTTAAAAGGAAGATAAACATCAGCAGGGAGCTGTTTAGTTAAAGGAAGTGTAACATTCAGAAAAATCAATACAGATTTGCAAAGAGAGTGTGGCTTAAACTTAGCATGAAAATAATGCGATTTATAGCAGCTACAAGGGTTCCTATTTCCTATTTACTTTTAAGTGTAGAGAGTCGAGATACAAGATATGCCTTCAGGGAATAAGAGTATGTCTGTGAAGAATATCCTACACCATCATTCAACAAAGTGGATTTTTTTCAAAAATGCTTATTTACTGGTTTAAAGAAATCAATATGGCACGGGTTTTTCTTGAGAAATCATGCTGGTTCTTGATATTTCTAGGTGTTACCAGTGCACACACCAGGTGACAGTCTTAAGGCTGGGCCAGGCCAGCTTAGCTTCTAGCATCAGCATGTAGAAAGAGAACAAGCCAATCCCACAAGAAACAGCTTTGCAAAATATGCCTTGAGCAAAATTGGAGTGTGCAGATGTTTGTTCCATTGGACCAGTGTGGGTGACACTCTGTCCCACTTCAGGGGGAAGCTCAAACAAGGAGCTAATCAAAGTAAGCTGTTTGTATAGTCCAGTATTTGGCCAGCAGGAATGGTGTATACACCTTGAGACACCTTAATTTTCCTTATAATTAGTAAATAGTAATTTCAACAACCTCAGATCTAAAATAACATAAAACTGGAGGTATCTCTGATTCTTTTTTATCTCTGATAAAAAGCCTTGCAGTAAGATTGCAGAAGTGTGGCACTAGAAGCCTGAAACTACTACTCTTTTCATTGTCAAACTTCAGTTCCTGGGGTAAAAAGATTTTGATCTCCTTCACATTATAATACACTCAGTATTTAATTTTTCTTTCTTATTTAAAGGCATCCTAAACAAGAGAACAGTGTTCATGTTCCAGGAGGTCATGCTTGCTATTATTATCAACAGTGGGTACTTTCAAAGGATATATGGACAGTTAAGGCTCAGCAAACCAGCCATTAAATCTATCCACACCTTGTGTAAGGTCAATCATACTAAAATCCATTTAGCCACCCTTTAAAATACACAGGAATCCTTTAATTCAATCTAGATCAAAATGTTGTTTTCCTCTATCTGAGAGATGAAAATTTATCTAACAGATTCAGAAAAATTCTACATAATTATCCTGGCTGGATGTGAAGTTTCCTTCGATCTTTGATCTATAATGTAGTAATGTGTCAGCTCAACCAAAGTAGTTTTATGTGCAGGAAATAAGACAAGTTGAGTAGCTTCATGGTTAATTGATTAAAAGGTTCTAAAGAAGGTACAAGATCAAAGAGCAACTTAATGGTTTTATGTTACTCTAGAGAACTGTCGGTCCACTTGCCTGACAAGACTGACCTTGGGCAATGAAGTAACAGGCAATTAAAAAAAAAATGCAAAACTAAAACACAGATCATATTTATATAGTTCAGTATCCTTATTTCCTTTAGCAGGTTATAGGTGGCACACCCCAGTGCACTGAGACAAGTAGCATTTTGTTATCCTTTTACACTATACAGTCAAAATGCTGAGTACAGAAAATTGACTGTTGCCTATCCCTGCCCTGAAGAGAAAAAAATAGGCACAGCACCTCAGAATCACAGCATGCCATGTTGTTGGCTAAAAACACACGAAAGCAAACAAACAATAAACAGCAGCTGAAGGGCAGTTCTTTGTAGACTCTTGGTTTGTGGAATCACCAAGTTCCCTTAACCATCTTCACTGGCATTGGGAACTGATGACACCCCTTACTTTACAGGCTCATTCTGAGGAGTGTAGTAAGAAACAGGAGCTGCTCTAAAGTTTACAATAAAGGAATAATATATATTAAAAAAAAAAAAAAAAAGGAAAGAAGGAAAGGAAAAATATGTTAATACATTGAGTCTTAAAGAAGAATTTAATAAGGCTATTCTCTAAACGGCACTTTAAAACACCAACACTTGCTGGTTAGGCTGTCATCACTAGAGTCATTCAAGACTCTCAGGAGTACAGTTTAGTTTATGTCTTCTGAAAACAAGCATTATACATATACAGAGGCGAAAGAGGAGTACTGGGAATATTATGCAATGAAAGGAAAGAACTTCATACAGTGACACTTTTGGAGCTGCACCAGGACCTGAATCAAAAATTTTCTGAGTCCCGATTTAGTGTGGCATTTTGTATCCACAAACAGTTATTTCGCTTTATTTGAACAATCAGGACCACCAGCTAAGACACCTGGACTAAGACTGGTGCAAGACAGAGTCTGACACTCAAATCTACCAATAACTCCAGTGCTTTGGCTTATGGAATACAACATTCCAGGTGCTTACAGCACCTCCATCTCCCTTTTCTGCTACAATGACTTCACAAGCCAAATGCAAAGTTTAATTAAAGAAAAAAAAATCACATTTTTTTCCTGCTTTGCATTAATCCAGTTCTCATCAAAACCAAGGTGCTGTTATACATTTTCCATGTGGTTTTTAATGTTGCAATGGATGCTCTTGCCCCTTGCCAGCCAATTCTCAGCTCATTACTGGGAAGTCTGGCTTCTTCCCCACTCCTCTAAGCCATGGCTTCTGCCTTAGCAAGGAAGAGATTCCTTTCTCTAGGTTATGTTATCATTAGGAGATCCTGGCCATATGACAGGAGGTATCACAAGAGGCCCATCACCTAGATCAAAAATACATAAGCATCGAGTCTCAATGCAACTTCCCTTAAGGGAAAGCTATTCTTTTAGAGGCACCTAGCAAAATGAGCTATTGCAAACAGAAATAGACGGTCACAGAAAATGTCACAAGACATAGCCACTTGGGAAGACTCCTCTCATCTGTTGATTATAAATCAATTAGCACAGCTGACCACTGTGTTGATGACACTGTAGTATGTTTTACCATTAATGTCCTCTATTTGCATGAACATGACTTTCAGGTCAAGGATGTAAAAGTTCCCTGTTGTTCTATTTACTTAAAACAAACAAACAAAACCCTACTACTGCTCCTGCTGGCCTGCTTTGCTCCACGAAGAATACCCGGCTTGAGCTGACCAGCTGACAGCTCTGCTAAGTGCCTGATAAGCTGCCTTTCCTGGGTCACCACAGAGTGGGAACTTCTGAGCTGTGTAATGGGATTAGCTTTCCCACACCATTCCCGGAGAGTCCATTGTTGAAAAGAAATAGTTTTATTCATGGCAACAAGTCAAACACGAACTCTTGGCAATCAAATTAAGAAAAAAAAAATAAACAAACAAATGGAGTTTTGGCAGAATTTGGGATTGCCCTCTTGGAAGTTTCTTTGTAAACTGATGGAGAAGTTGACTGATCTGGAATGGACCACTACATTTACAAAGAAGCTAAATAACTCTTTATAGAATTGCCTTTTGTTTCCATAAAAGATCTTTCATTACTGCAAAGCCCTTTCCTTCACAAAGGTCCTAAAAAAAAATAATAATAATAATAATCCCAAACCAGCAGCATATCTTTGGGATGAGGAAAAATACTATTAGACTTTTAGGGGAAGAAACTTGAATTAGTTATTTTATAATTTTGTAAATACAAGCACCAGAGAATTGTTGTGATTTAAGGATATAATAATTTTCAATGCACAAATTCCCTTTATTGGAACATAAGTGGTGCCTTGAGGGCACATAGAAGCACTGAACTGGGCCTGGCAGAATCAGTTTTATTGTATTCTACTGTGCAGAAACAATTACTTCAGTAAAAATTGTCATATGCCATTTTTCAGGCTGATCAAGTTCAGTCTTAATATTGTAAACTATTTTGTGGTTGAGAGGTAGATCCAAAGGTTTGTGGTTCATACTGTGTTGAAACTTTTCTTTTATAATTTGAAGTTCTTCTCTTTTTGTTTTCCTCTAACCATGAACTTTTTTGTTCTCATTCAAACTTTTATAGTCAAACTTCCAGTCTGAGCACTTTTCATAATTTTATTCTATTCTCAATTCCATTCTCCAAATTGGTACGCTCCAAATTGGTCTGCTTCAGTACAGAAGAAACTCGCTGGAACTCATACTTCCTATGTTGTTTTCCTAAATCTTTAGTGGATCTACTGTGTTTCCAATGTGCTATTATCAATAGGTTGCCATGGAGGATTTGATCATAGAATTATAAACATAGAACCATAGAATCACAGAATCATAGAATGGCTTGTGTTGGAAGGGACCTCAAGGATCACCTAGTTGCAACGCCCCTGCTATAGGCAGGGATGCCACCCACTAGATCACGTTTCTCAGGCCCTCATCTAACCTGATCTATTTATCATAATAAATCTGTGGCCACCTACGTAGTTAAAATGCACAGGCATGTGCTTTTTGTACCTTGGGCTTTTTTTCAAGCTGGTGAACCTTTCACACTTTGTTGAGTGATTATGGTATCTTCATACATCACTACTGAGCTTTCAGATTGCAGAGAGGATTTCTCCTGCCTGCAGCCACCACACCAAGATCTGGAGAAAAGTGCTGCTGAGCTGGAGTTAACAAGCCCAGTCAGACCTTGAGGTGAGTCAGACTCTTATGGCTTCTTCCTGCCTGCATGAAACTATGCAGTTTTCTTGCCATCATTTTCCCTATCATTCCAGGTCCAGGGGTGCAGAGCTGAGCAGGAGACTGGCACAACTCCACAGGCCTCATTGGCACCACAGCCCCTGCTCTGTGTGGGTTAGGCACACAATGCTGCTGGACCACTATGGGCTCTGGGAGCAGCGCTGCAAGAATACCTGCTCCTACCTAAAATACATTGAACTTGTCAAAGCAGTGGACTTATCTTTTTGTTTTTCCTCTTGACAAGTTCATGTGTCTCAAAGTACTAAAAAAACACAGAATATTCATGGTGGAGATGTGAAATGCTGTAAGGCATTGGCTAAACAACAGAAAACAAAGACTAGGTTTAAATGGTCATTGCTTCCGCAACTTAAGAAAGAAAACTATTAAATAAATTCCCAGTTGCTACTGTGATGTTACTGCCACTACTTCTAAACCATATCATAAAACTGAGTAAAAAATCGCACTTTGGAGGAAAAGGATGATGTAAATAATAATATTATTATTTATTTAGAGTTGAAGAAATAATGTAAGCGATGAAAAAACACTCATACAGCGCTCCTCACCCTTGATAATTAGTATTCAGCAAAAACCACGGAGCATTAAAATAATTATTCAAACAAGAATATAGCTAGTCAGAATAAACAAAACAAAACAAAATAAAACAGAAAGAAAAAAAAAAAAAAGAAAAGAAAAACTGGCAACCTAACCTAGTCCCTCAAACTTTTCTTCACTGATTAGAGAATGTACACACGATCTATCCCAACAGATAGATGGGATAGTCCTTCTGTGACTGTGCAAGGACACCAGTGTATTTACTACTATTCAGTTCCTATTGATTACTTCACTTTCCAATATTCATTATTTGTGGAAGTCATCTTTATAACACTGTAAGACTGAATTCTACACTACAACTTGTTTGATCATTTTAGAAATGCATTCAGGGTGTATATGCTAAATAAAATGGATAGGCATACAGAATGGAATAATATTGCAGGACTGAGTCCTCACTCCTCTCAAGAATATATTTTACCAGTATTTTCAGTGAGACACTATGCTTAACAGATTGTGCTTGTAATGAAAATGGTGCCATTTTCAGTTTTGTGGACTGAAATAAGTAAATAAACAAAAGAAATAGAAAAGGAAAGAAGACAAGAGTAGAAAAGAAGACCTTGGTGTCGTTTGTGTGTAGTGAAATTGCTATGTATATGAGATTTGTGAAAGCACATGATGTCCCACAGACTGAACTCCTTTGCATTACTGATTAGGAAAGCTGTCTTAATTTAAACAAATCATAATTTTACAGAACATCTAGACAAGTTGAAATGTAAAGAATTTTGGGATTTTAGGAACAATGAGATGGTATTGGGATTCTGAGAAATGACATGACACTTTTCATTATCCAGTCCAAAAAAATAACTGTGAGATGACATAAACTTGTCATTCTCTTTCTGCAACCTTGAAAGAGCCTGAAAAGAACTATTTGGTATGAAATAAATCTAGCAAGTAGCAAATTCACAACTAAGAAAAAAAAAAAAAAAGTGAGGATGAGCTGCAAGACTCTTTGTCACAGGCTACTGTGAATGCTAAAAGTCCCCTGGGGTTCAACAGGAGACTAGAAGTCACATAAGAGAAATCCTTTGAAGATTACTGAATATGCAGCAATCATCCCTGGCTCAGGATGTCTCTGAATGGCAAATGGCTGAAGGCTGGGAGGATACTCATGGGAAATATTAACTAGAGTTGCCCTGGTTCACATAGTCATCCCTAGACACCCTCTCTTGCTGCCTGAGATAGGACACTCAACCACAGGACATTGTGTTACATTAATCTTTGATCTGATCCAGCATTCAATTCAACAAAACTATTTCTGTTAGCCAGAATATGTAATAATGTTAAAATGATTTTTGGTGAGATGGAAAGTTCACACTTTTTAAAATACACAGCTCTCTTCTGAACTGAATTACTTTTTGTAACTCAAAACTGATAGTAAATGTCACATTGGCCTCTTGTTCATACCTTACCTCATAGTTAAAACCTGGACCTGTCAGGCTGTCAGTATGTTTCCTCTTTTGCATCCCATACCGCTCAACTATCAGTGTTTATCCTGCAAAGAGACTACCAAGTTTCCACACTCTTTCACTGTCAGCTTTTTTGATTACACTGCAACTCTTTACAACCTACTCTTGAGAGACCTGCTCTTTGCTCTATGCCTTTTAGCTGCCTGTTGCCAGAACCTGCTCCTATGCTCTACAACACTTCCACAGGGACATCAGCCCAGGGATTTGCCAGGCACCCACGCATGGGACTTCCTGTGTTGGCACCCGGTGGTAGCAGTGCAGTCTGCAGTGGGCAGCAGCACAACAACATACTCTTTCTCCAGCCTTGCCCTCCCCACCTTTTCCTTCTTCAGAAATACACATGCTGGTATTCTACTATTTCTAAAGAATACAGAAGTGCAGTATGATGCAGATGATAGCAAAGCTTCTGTAATCCCCACCTTTCTCTCTGATTTCTTACGTAGTTCTTCCTTCAGCTCTTTCCCATCTTCAAGTTTCTCTTCTCAGGTCTCCTCTCCTACCAGAAGTTAGAACTGTGGAGAACCAAATCAATGTCTGAATTATGGGAACTATGATCCATGAAGAGAAGTCTAAATATCATGGGCTTGTAGCCTTAGCTGTGCTCTGCTGGCGGTTTCCCTCTGGTACACCCTCTTGTATCCTTTTTCACCACTTTTACGTGGAACTCCAGAGCACTGACTCCCCTCTCCTTCCCTAAAAGTGCTTTAATTCTTCCCCCCTCCAAAACCCAGCAGAGCAAGTGACAACAGGGCAGACTTGCTCCCCCACTTGCTATTCCTGTGTGGGTGGGGACAGAGGGCCTGTGGGTTCCTGCTGCTCCCCACTTACACCATTTTCTGGAAAAAGTAAAATAAAAAAAATAAATAAAAAAAAGAGAGAAAACTGCCACCACCATCTTTGGTTCTATCTGTATCACTGCATCATTCAGTCATGACTGTTACCACAGCTCCCATCCTCATCACCATCACTACAGTCAACACTCCTAGGCTGTCACTAGTTCTCAGCCACCAACTTGAATTGAGTCCTATGGACCATAAGTCTGTCTTTCAAATCCTCTCTGTATCATAAAAAAAGGAAGTGTTCCTACTTGTTATCTCAAGTGCCAGCTGTGCCTGGTATGTGGGAGACATTAAATGCTTTTGTGAAGCAGCATATCCAAGCTGTGTGTGCCTCAGAGCACAGCCTGATGCTCTTAGTGCAGCTCTCCTCTGTTTCTGACAGAGCAAAGGGAACATCCTGGACTCAGTGAGAGAAAAAAAGCTGAAACATCTGCTAATGTTATGAAAGACAAAGCTGTATCCAGCTATACAGCTTCTGCAGACATACTTTTTACTAGCCAGAGCAACAACTCTGCCCCAGCATGTTTTCTTTAGACCAAGAAGTCCTAACTGCATGCATTTACTCCTGCTGTTGGCACACACTTACATGCACACACCCCCACAAGGAAAAGTATTATCATGATGTCTGGTGAATTTTTGGAGGATATTTTCCATATTTATTATTATTTGCCTTGTTCTATGACGGGCTAATTAACTTGCTGTTAATCAATACTTTACATACCACTACTGATCTGTGCCCTACAGTGGAATAAAATCAGTAAAAGGTTTGCTAGCAAAGAACACAATTTATCAGACAATTCAACTATGAAATATTTCCCTTTACACTTAAACTCTTCTATTTTGCAGCCTTTTATATTTTGACTTTTTCCTTGGTTCTCTCTCCAAACTCAGAGAGGCTGCGGATCAACGCAGAGCAGAAGCCTTCTCAAAGAAAGGGCAGAAGTGGCAAAGAAAGACAGGGAATGATTGCCACCAAGTGGGAAAATACAAAACTGCATGGCATGCCTCTGAATCGCCTTCTTTCCCTATACAAACCCGATAGGGAAAACATGTCGAACAGCTCTCTCATAGCACCATCCTAACAATCAGCTGCAACTTTTCAACTTTTGCTTAATTGTTTCCATAGCAGAATTTAAATCACATTTATCCTGACTCGGAAATTTAGTGCTTAGTTTTGATTTTCAAATAGTTAATCATTTGCTGAGCATAGCTAAAGCTTGTGCATGTCTGTGTCGCTTTTAAAGAACAACACCACAAGAAAATTTTTTGTATGTCTAAAACCAAATTCCAGTTCCACAGAAATCAGCAAGAATTGAATAATGGCATTTTCTGCAGGGAAAGGAGACGGAACAATCTTACTTTTTTTTTTTTTTTTTTTTTTTTTTTTATTTGCTTCATGTGGCACCCATGATATTATATAAAACTACCTGCAACGTGCAACATAGAATAGTGGGGAACACTAATGAATGAACCCCAAATTGTGACAGATTATTAATTTTTGAACATACTGTCCATTTGTTAGGGGTTGGTTTTGTTTTACGCAGAGAACATATAGTTGCTATTTCTGTCACTAGTTTCTGTGACATAGGGTACCTTCACCCTTCAGGCTAACTATGCTTACTGATATTTTCTCTCAGTTTGTTTCAGTTTACAGGTCTCTGACTCAATTCAGTACAAAACACAATTAGTAAAAGTTGGTTCAGTTCAGAAAAGCATTATAATGTCCTAAAGCAGTTACGAATAACAACCTAATATATCACCATGTGTTCATCAGGTGGGAGAGGCGGGAGTTCTTGGGTTTGAGCCTATTCTTCAAATCAGGAAAAAGAACACTTTGAACCTGAGCTTTCCATAACCCAGTGTTGGTTGTTGTTGTTGTTGTTTTGTTTGTTTGTTTGTTTCCATAGTACAGTCAGTCCTCTACCTCCTGGGGGCTACTGCCTCCAAAACTGTTAGCTTTGAATACTCCAACTGCTGCAAGTTCCACAAAAGAAGTCAGAGATATAAATCCAATTCCTTTTCTTCCCCAAATGTTTAGCTCCTATCTTTCTCTAAAACCACAGCTTTTTCCTTATCATTTTCTATGACTTGGTGTTCACTGCTTGCTCAACTTTGGTACCTTCTGTAAATCTAATTCTTATCTGTTTAACTGTTCACACATTGTGGTAAGAACTCCTGAAACTTAAATTAGGGATGGAGATTCTGGTGAACAGCACCGAGGCAGGAAAGCAAGCATCATAAAACTAAGATTTAGGTCCAGTAACTTAACGAAATACAAGTTCCTAAGTGTTACTTTTTGGCTGTGCTCTTGGGAATGGATCTCTCCACATAAATAAGCAAAGTACTTTTATGTAAGTAGATGTGATTGCAAGAGATAGTGATAGTTGTGATTTGAAAGATGGTGTTGGTATGAATTGTCCTTCCAGAGTAATTGGTATCACCTGAATAAATAATTAATGGTCACAGTCACAGAATTCATAATATGAGTACTTTGAAGAATCAGATAATATATATGTATATATATATCCTGATATATCTCTTTTGAATCCTAATTTCATTTCTGAAGAAGTATAGCTCATTGACTGGTGGGTATAACTGGTCTGTTTCAGCTCCTGGTAGTGCTAACTATGTTAGATAGGAACACTGGTTCCATGTGTGGGTTATGGCCATGGTCATGGGTGCAGAATGAATACAAGCATAACCACACTATTTCAGAGCTGCTCTAAACACCTAGATAAGTAATGAAAAGTGGAGCAATAATTAGTTAGTATGTCTGTACCTATTCAGGTAAAACTTTTCCTCTTTCACTCAAGTACTGATGAAAAGCCTGAATTCCCTAGTTATTTCTGATCAGTATATTTGAGAGCAATCAAAAACCTGGTATGGGATCTTGACAGAATTAAACTGCAGTTGCCCATGCAAATGTTTGACGTTGCTCAGCTTTCTACCTTACTTCAAGAATAACACCCACAGCACCATGCCTGCAGGCTAATTGTAGAGACCTGTGTAGTCCATGACACACTTTAAGAGTCTCGTTCAGTTCCTAAATTTGCCTGTTACACCTGTATGTATTTTTTCTTACCTTATAACATCAAAAAGCACAAGTGTTCCTGTGGATCAGTCTGCTTCTTGGGAGCTTGCCTCTGAGTTTTACACAGGATTTGATCTCCTAATGTAAAGTCCTCCCATCAATTTAGCAGTAAATAATAGTCAATCAAGTCATTTCTGGTGTATTACAGAAGAATGCAGGCAATCCAGTAGCATCTATGGACTGTTTGTTATCTGGAATTGTTCAACTGAAATGGCACTATTTCACACCAATTTTTACTGAGGATACAAGGGAATATTCACAGGTCCATCAACTTTTACAGGCACTGAACTAATCATCTGATACAGAACTTGTTGATGGAAAGTGCCTGGAGCATCTGAACCTTTGTAGAGGAACCCAAAAACTACAATTAGGTGTCTACAGTCTGTTCTGTAGCTCACGTTTATTGCTAAACCCTGTAAAATAACTCCCTTTTTTATAGAGTACTCTTTATAAAGCAAATAGAGTGGTTAAGTCAGGACAAAAGCTCTGGGGAATGATATTTGAACACTGTCTACAGAAAACACTCCTAGTGACTTCAGTCTGAAATGTGCGCTTTTCAAGAGGCCAGTGAGATTTTCTACCTTTTAAGAATTACAGAAGAAATAAAAATAATTAGCAAATATGTTGAGTTGAGGAAACTTGTTTTGTTCTTACATTATTCTTACTAGGTTGTAAAACTTGTTAGCCCCAACTGACATTAAAATTGCACATGGCTTAGAAACTTTAAAAGTATTTTCAAATGAAAATACATCACCTGATATATTATTAGATGAATATTAAAGAACATAGAAAGATGAAACAATCTTTAAAGCTGTAAAAGTAATCCCTTTCTTGTATTTGGCAAAATTTAGCAAACAAAAAGTATAGAACACCAATTGTATAACATGTACATTGTATAATATGTATAATATATATATATGAAATGTTAATGATGTGGATTGTCATCAATGAGGACACAAATTCAAACACCAACTCCCTGCTTTCCACATGTAAAAGTTTGTACCTGTGAAGAAATTTCACGGTATTGGTTGAATGCCAAACCAAAACTGTACAAAATGAGTTTCTTTAGCAAAGGTATAAATATGCTCAGACAAAAAGATCTATAACGTGATTGTTTTATGTTATGTTCTTTTGATTATAAACTTCAGTTTTAATTTCATAAGCCTCAGAATCCTTTTCACTTTGGTGAATTCTCCTCCCCCTCAGTAACTAACTATCTAACTGTGACTAATGAAAAAAAAAAAAAAAGTCAAAGTGCATATTGGCTTTAACAGAATTGATACATAATTAATTCATTAATCATCAGTTATATTTAAATTGGTTAAGTATTGTTGTTATGAAAAAGCAAGTAATCAATCCAGATCAAGCTTTCATTTTCAGAATTTCGTTACTGTGAGGGTGACTGAATGCTGGCACAGGTTGTGGAGTCTTCCTCCTTGGAGATCTTCAAAAGTTGCCTGTGCAGGGCCTTGCATAACCTGCTCTAGGTGCCCCTGCTTGAACAGGAGGGCTGGACCAGATAACTTCCTGAGGTCTCTTCCAACCTCAGCCATACTGTGATTGTTACCTCATACCTGAAAGAGCTTTACATGAAGGCAATTTCCTGACAGCCAGATGTAATGATTTGTCCCAGGTCCAGAGAAGAACTGCCCACCAGATGACCCCCCTAGAGGGACATGTCTATCAGGCATCCACAGTTCAGTGGCTCTCTCACAGTCCTTGATTTGACATATTGTTTCCCTGAAAGTGAGCAGTGAAGCCTGTATATTCAATGTTCAAAGTATGGCAGGATTCCCTGTCATACCACTGTATTGTAACACTCCTTTATTTTACATTTTTCAGAAAATAGCTTTAACACTGAGTTAAAACCTGCTCTTGCAGAGAAACCAAGTCTGACTTGCCCTGCTATAACCCAGTAGTTTCTATGCCTCCAGGAACTCAGTGGGAGTTGCTGACTCCACAGAGCTGAACAGTAGTATTTTGCTTCACACAACACAGCAGTTCATACCTCCTACTGACTTAGGAATTATGCTACTACTTTTTTTTTTTTTTTTTTTTTTTTTTCATGCTTGAATGTAGCTATAGTTTGCTCTGTACTCACAAAGCAACTACAGCAGATATATAACTAACATGATACTAAAACACTGAACTAAAATTAAACCATGCAGAAATGCAGTTATTTTTTGCCATTATGGAGATTAGCATGATGGTTTGCATTTTTTTTTAATGTGATTTTTAAAGACTTACAAATATACTTTAAAAATAGTGGATTGTTCTGAGATCCTCACCAGCTTATAAAATTTATGAATAGGACATCATCTATTGTCTTTGGTACTGTGAAACAATAAAGAATAAATAAAAATGTGGAAGTACTGTATTTCCTGTTAGTTTAAGTTAAAAGGTTTAGATACAAAGTAAAAATCTTCTCTTCCCTTCTGTTTCTCCAGCATTATTTTTAACATTTTTTCTTCTGTATTTTCAACAGGTCTCTTGTACTCATATAAAAGCATTAAGTTATGCAGCCCTATTTTAACTTAGTAAATGCCCTCACTTATAACTTCCAATTATTGGCAGATACAAACAATTTGTATTGGATAAAACTAATTATGACTTGCTATCATTGGCCAAAATCTAAGGAAAATGGTCATTTTCAAACAGCCAACAACGACTTTTCAACATTGTGAGTGCATTTTATTTTATTTTATTTTTGTGGGAAATAACAGAATAGCCTCTTATACACATTCAGTTCCTCATTATAAATTACAAAAGTGAAAAAATGTGTGACAGTAGAAAGCTTGTATCCCACGCAATTTAAGGAAACCAAAAAAATGTCTTGCTTGGAGATTTACTGCTGAGTGCGTGAAAGAATAAACACACTTCTTGAAGAAAGCAAAAAAAAAGCATTCTGATGATTAATAGGGTTCACAGAAGGGAAAAAAAAATGTATCCTTTTACTCAAAAGGTCATTAACTACATTCAGATGTGTTTTATCAGAATAAATACTGTATTTATGACGCAAATTTCAGTATAGTTTGAGAGCGGGTTATCTGATAAAAGAAACATATTTTCTGTCCTTATAATTGAAACAAAAAATAAATTTCAAATGGAGTATGACCACATGGTTGTAAGCTAAAATTTGTCACATAAAAGTAAAAAGGCAAGATGAATATTTCATGAATCTTGTTTTCCTTGTGAAGATACTAAGGAATCAGGTATCAAGGAGTGGCAATTTCATATTAAAATTTACCATCTCAATTCTAATCATCAATAGATGAAGTAGGCTGAAAAATCTGACTTGTGAACTTTATCTTTCTCCTTGTTCCTGTTAGCCTGAAAGCAAGTATTTAAGTAGTGATTCACTCAAGACCCAGCCTCAGCTCCTTCACATTTTACTGCTTTCCAAGCCAGCACAGTTGACCACACAACCATCAGCCACCAGCACACCAGGATGATGGGTGGAGTGAGCCACTGGCATCGGGACAAACCCACGCTAAGGCTGCTGTAGGTAAGCTTTATTATTACTTTTTTTGTGTGTGTTAAAAGTTCACTGGATTCAGTGAAGTCACTGATGGGAGGCAGTGGGGAGGCTTGGGCTTGACGTGGTCGGGCTGCCGCTGCCCCACAGGTTGTGGTGTTTGCCTCGGGGTTGCGCATAAGAGAGATCTTGGAAGCCATCATAAGGGCGGAAAGGCGGTCTGGAAGCCGGTGCCCCGTGAGGGGGTGACCGAGGACGAGCACACGGCCTCTATCCCCGAGGCACCACCAGACTCATGCAGCCCTCGCAGCCCGGCCTCCACGCGGGCCCCCTGTGCCGCTGACGCCGCCTCCCCTCCGCACCCCGCGCATGCTCCCGAGGAAGATTGGGCACCCGGCGGCCCGTAGCTTCCCCGGCAACCGGCAGGAAGCGCGGACCGGAGCGGGGCTCTCCTCCCGGCACGCCGGCGCAAGCAGCGCTGGGTCGGGCCCCGCCGGGCCCCCTCGGGCCCCTGCGGCGCAGAAGGGGGGGGATTGCCGCTGCCCGCCGGCCGGCAGAGGGTGGCTGTCTGAGCCCCTTAGCGGTTACGGGGCTCGGGCCACCCTCATCTCTCTCGTTCTCTGCCCGAGCAGCGCTCCGGGAAGGGTGTCGCTCGGCAGGGTAAGTGAGCAGCTTGGCCTTAAAGTCCTGCTTACTGACGTTCTGCTTCTGATAAGTGACTTCCAGGAGCTAAGCCCAGGCCTCTTTAGTTCTGCCTTGAAAGGCCCCTTTCAAATGTGCTCTTTCTTGTTGTCTGTTTAAATGTTTCTGCCCCTTGCTTGAAGTCTGTCACCTGCCGGCGGGACGGTTCGCTTCCACATCAAGCCTCGTGTGTCGCTTGTTTGATTTCCAACTGCGCCTGTGCTCCCTGAGCTCTGTACGTGCCTGTGTCTCTTCCAGCTCTTGACTACACAAGAACTTTCATCTTGCTCTGAGGCTGAGGCCTCCCTGTGAGAAGTCCTTTTTCCACTCCCTTCCACCTCCCCCTCTTGCAGTAGGTATGCAGTAGTGCTTCTACAAAACCTTTATCACTGTCCTTAATTTCCATCTTAACTTTTGTCCCAAAGGGCTGATCTGCCTGTTGCCATGTCTTATTTATTAATTTATTTAACTTTATGTGATGGTGTGAACAATGACTTCTGAAATGTATCTAGATTTTGATGCTAGTTAAAACATTGTTAAAGTCCTTGACGTTTATCTTAATTACTTGTTGGAAGAGAAAAAAAAATATGAATACTTCTAAATTAATTCTAAATACTTTTCTGAGAAGTATGTTTGTATTATTATTAAGACGATTGCATTATGAGCAAGTGTACATTTCAAAGATTGACACTGGTAGCACTGTTTTGTGATACATAATACTAATGCCAAGAACTTTTTATTTAGTGTTTTTGCGGTATTAAAATATGTTGATTCTTATCTTTCTGATAGTAAGAAATGTGTTTTTTGAAATGATTAGAGTTTTGTGGTAATAAGGCGGCACTTAAAAATTAGTAAATTTTCTTTCTCAGTTATTGTCATTCTAGGGCTTCAGGATTATTTATGGCTTTAATGTTTTTCAATTTATAAATACAGTAGTTCCTGTGTCATGTATGTTTTTGTGTGTTCTAAATAGACTTTTAGTTGTCTAATTGTGGTACATTAGTTTGTCTTTTAAAAAGATTGTTACCGAAGGCAGGCTGTATCTTGAAAATGTTAGGACAGTAAAGGAGAACAGTGCAAGATTATGAGATGTATGCACTTGAAAGATGAAGTGACAGACTTCTCTGTCAAAATGGTCCCTTGTACTGCACGGGTAGTGGAAGAATAAGCATTCCTTTTGTCATACACTTATTTAGATTTTCTTCCCTGTTAATGTCAGTCTTCAGACCTCAGGATTCTAAACCTTGATATTCTGTCTTATAGGAAAGGGAACTCATATATTTTTAATCTTTTTTGGTTATAGGTAGTAGTGTTCTAAGAATGTCATCAGGCGTCCAAATAAAACCAAAGACTGCACTACAGAAAAGTAAGGCATCCTCTCCTTTGCCACGTTCTCCGGAACCTGCAACTAAACCACAGCCAAAGCCTAGTGACAAGCTGAATCCCAAAACTATTGATCCGGTATGTATAGGTATGGGTTTGAAATAGTTCTCTTGATGGAATAAATTTCCATACTACAGGAAAAACATGCAGAAGATGATGTTTTCATGTGGGAATTTCTATGTGCGATTTTTTTTTTCCTTGAAACCTTTTGTAATTAATACAATCAATTAAGCTAATAAGTCAAATCATGCACACAATTTTAACAATCTTAATATAGGCACAAACACTAGAAAGATAGAAATAAAGATTTCATGGTATTTTCTGCTATATGCTTTGTGATATGACGTTTAATCTTGAAAGTAGCATTGAATTACATTAGTAAATGATACCATAGCTTACATGGATAAGAAGCATGCATATAAAATAACTTTGTGCAGGTTTTCCTGCCATGAAGCTCCCAGCTGATTTCCAGTGCCCTCATACCATCGTGCCCAGCATTTGGTGTTTCTCTATCATCTTGCCACCTTGTACTTTTGTCTGTATTCAGATCAGGCTGGAATTGGAGCAAAGCCACCTTCTGCATGTTACCTGCATATATAATGGCAATAAGGATCATTACGAGAGTACTTACTCTGTTAAGTGAGAACCTGTAAGACTTCGGTGTTAAGATTTGCATGACAAAGTAGAAAAATGAGAGCATTCCACCAGGAATGTATTTGTTTTTGCAACCTCCTAGCCAGGCAATTATGAAAAGTACTTTTTTTGATAAATGTATCATAAGTGTTTTCCATCCTATGTCTTTTCCATCTTAAGATCTTTCTTTTTCTGATTATTTTTAGAATCATGTGACTAAGTTCCTTTCTTGATAAACTGCAGTTTTAACATATTCAAACATTACTGTTATAACCAAATAATTTTTGGTTGTTGATACCCTCACAGTTTGGTACTCCTTCTAGAACACCTTCTGCATTTGCCGCTATATATGCTAAAGGTGGCATTCCATGCAGGTATGTTAGTTTTGTTTATGTTCTTTCTTATATGTATTATGGTTAGGTAGAATTATGCAGGTTGAAAAACATCCGTTCAAAACTCCTTGCTCCTTTAGTTAGGCAGTTTGATTCCATTCATTTCTGAAAAGACATCTGATACTTTTCAAAGAAAGAAGCAATTTTACATGTTTGACATGGATTCTTTTTGTTCTTTTTTATAAAGTATTAAACCTCTTTCATGAATGAGTGCGACTTCTTCATATGTTTTCTCCTCCCTAATAACGAAGATAATAAAATCAGTGCCACTTTAGTAAGTTTAGTAATTGATGAACTCCGGTATGATTTTCTTTGTTTCACCTGATTTTCCTTGCCAGGAAAATCCTGGCAAGAGGAAAATCCTTTCCTCTCCATTCAGGAGAATGTTTCTTGATGGAAGTAACTTTGCAAAGGGAGCATCTTCTGTGTCAGTATGAGAGGCATCCATAGTTACTATAATTCATTTTCTGATTTCCCTGTGTTTGGGAGAAGAATTCTGAAAACTGCCATACTTGAAAACTGTAATAATTGCACTGTTATACACTATTATACATTTCATTATGGAGAGCAGTATGTATTGAAATTGTGTGTGTAATATCATAGTAGTCTTACAAAGCTGATGGTGATATTTCAATGTGAATAGTGCTAGAAATAAATTGTGCATTGTTGTATGTTAATTTCTTCAAACTTTAATTCTTTATACAGGTTAGTACATGGCTCAGTAAAACACAGACTGAAATGGGAGTGCCTTCCTGAAACTGTTCCTTTTGATCCTCTTCTTGTAACACTGGCAGAGGTAAACTCTTGCATAGTTGAGCATAAAATATTTCTTTCACATAGTGCTGAAGAGTTATGCGGATGTACATTAGCTACATTCTTATGTCAGCTGCTGTGTTATTTAATTGCTACTATAGTTGGACTGCTGTGGTTTGTGAAACAAGAGAGAAATAAAAATGTCTCTGAGCTATATGCTCCTAAAAGCTAAGTAATGCCAGTCTACTTTTTCAGGATTCATTTAAAATTATTGTAGGAGGAGCTAAAGTATAGCCAGTCTCCAGACCCACTTTCAAAAGTGAAGTTAAATAACAAACTAGAAGCAAACTCATCCCTTTCTGACCTATGCATTTAACTGGGATGTGGGAACCCTGTGGAAAAAAAGTAGGATTTCAGTTCTTCCAAACACCTACAACAAGTTTGTTTTTTTTTTTTATTTTTTTTCTTTCCACAGTACAAACCTTTCACGTGTATAAATTACAGTCTGGGGTCCAAAAAAGTCCTCTAGGGATTGTGAAAACATAAGCCTTTTATAGGTACAAGACTGATCATACAGTTACCAAAAATGCACAGGGATATGTTCACTGACTGGATTTGCCTGGAACTGAAAAGGTCTAAGCATTTCCAGAGTTCATGAAGAAGTATTGATTCTTTAGCTCATACCTTTTGGAAGCAATGGAGTCTACCATTCAGTAGTCAGTGCAGTTGAATTCCACAGCTCAATTTCAATCAAAAACTGTTGTTAGCCTTTGTGTGCTTCTGCAATGATCTGTATGCATAGAAATGTCTGAACTGTCATGGACTCTTTCTACTTCTTTGGAGGTCCTGACTGTGCCTGTACTGTGAAAAGAAGTGCCTGCTTCCAAGCTAGTGTCAACTGATATCTACTGTGGATACTATAAAGAGTAATTTAAAACCAGCTGTGTTAGATTTTTCTCATACCTATTTTCTGGTAACAGCGACCTGGTGGATATGTATTTTTTTTTTTTCCCTCCACTGCAAATGAATAATTCACTGTTTATCTGATACTAAATGCAAAGGGTAAAAAAGCTTTGTCCAAATGAGTTAGACCTATGTACAGAAATGTGTGTATGTCTCTTCTTTTATAGGGGATAAAAAGTAGTTGTTCTTTCCTGAGCACTGCGGTCCGTATATGTTTGTCTCTACTTTGCTATATTCCATAGTTTTTCTTATTATTCTAGGCCAGTGGAGAATGCTATTTCCTCCTTTGATCTCATAGTGCCATTTCTTAAATAGATATGTGGTATCCTTTAGCTGGAGGTATCCTTTTTCTTTGGGGGCATCTGAGTAAAGTGTTGTGGAACTAGATACTAATATGCATTGCAGTTATGCTGTTTTACAAATTGTTACACCTGAAGAGGAGGTTAGCCTCTTTCAACACAATCATCCAAAATATATACTTTGCCAGTGACTGAGTCAGTCAGATTTCATTACAGGTGGAAAGTTCAGCAAAGGAATTATTAGGGGTCTAATGGCTTACTGACAATTACTTAGCTGCAGCAGTATATTTAGTATTCATTATGTGTTCCTTGTTAAACTACAAATTGGTACTTAGGACAAGGAAGGGAAATGTTCTCAAATGCTGTTGTAACCAGTATGTCTCGCTCACGTACAGGTAAACATGAAGATTTCTTCCAAAGGTTGTCCATCAACTTCAGCCATCTGAATATTATTTTAAAATAATCTTACTACTGACCAGAAATCCTCAGGGATTTCTTCTCCCTGAGGTACTGGGGTACAAAAAATGCAAGGTACTTTGTTGACCTAGAGCTTAATGAGTCAGTCTAGACCACAGGCCACTGTGAGGCCTCCTCGCAGGCTTCTCTGCTCTGGGCTGAATAAGCCAAGCAACTTCAGCCACTCCTAATATGTCTTCCCCTCTAGACCCTTCACTATTTTTGTAGCCCTCCTTTGGACATACTCTGCTAGTTTTATGTTCCTCTTATATTGTGATGCCCCAATATGCACACAGTTCTCAAGCTGAGGCCACACCAGCTAGCAGTGCTGTGTTTGATGCTCCCCAGGGTATGGTTGGCCCTCCTGGCAGCCAGGGCACACTGCTGGCTCATGTTCAACTCTCTGCCAACCAAATATGTTTCAGGAGTCTAAATAAATGTTGAATCCAGTCTGGGAGGTAGAATAAAGTGTATACTGTAGAGTGAGCTTTTATTTTTTCTTTTGAAAGATCAAACATTGTCGATATCAAAAGTAGCTTACAGCTCCTATTAAGGAACGAAGAAAGACTTATACTATATGGCTTTAAATCTTTGAATTCTGCTGCTCAGGTCTTGGCTAGACATGCGTATTTGTACCATTTCAAAATTTTTGCATTTGTGGGGGGGTATTTTACCTTCTTTTTTTTTTTTTCCCTCAGGGTACAGAGATTAGTTACAATTATATATGTATTCTTGTTCATGGCCTTGTTGAAAAAATTCTTTGGGTAGAGGGATTAAAGATAATGAAGTACAAGTACTGATTGAAATAGCAATGTTCACAATGTGAGTCTTAATATTAAATGTTCCAAAATAAAAATGAATAGGAACATTCTGTGAGAAGAGTTGTACTCAATGGATCCACACGGTGGAGTTAGTGTATCTTATGTTTTGAATTGATATTATCTAAACATAATCTTTGTGCTAGGTGGAACTTTTAAAATGTGATTTTGTTTAAGGACTAACTATTAAGAAAACATGTTTTACATTTACAACAGGGTCTGAGAGAAACAAAGCATCCCTATACGTTTGTTTCAAAGGAGGGTTTTAAAGAATTACTTATGGTTGAAGGTGCTACTGAAAAAGCAATTCCCTTGTTGCCTCGTCTAGTTCCAGTGTTAAAGGCTGCGTTGGTATGTCTTAGTCTTCCTACAGAGATTTTCATAGATTATTTTCTTTTCCTTTTGCTGGTGAGGACTACAAGGAAAATATTAATGTGATAAATCTGTTGGATAGGCTTTTTTGGGGGGGGTTCAGAAGTGTAGGGGTATAGTCTCTTTTTCTCATGTTATCCCTGCCTTGGTTCACATAGATAAACGAGTCTTTAAGAGTAAAATCAGATGAACAACTCCTTGTATAACCGAGTGATAGCAGCTATGGGCAAATTCTGTAGAAATGTGCTATGAAAGATCTGAATATAAGCAGAAAAAAATATAAGTACTCATGGTGGTTTTTATGTCCACATGCAAAACATGTTTGATGTGAAATAAAATGGAGTTGCCAGAATAAATAATCATGTTACATTTGAAAATGTAAAAAATGCTACAAAGATAGAATAAAATACATCCATGAGGAAAAAGGAAGAATATTATTACAATGTTTGAAGATATATTCTTCATTTTTAAAATGTTTGTAATTTTTTCTATTCATTCAGAAAATAATGTGTTGTAAAAGTATTGGCCTGGAATCCTCTTTTGGATCGTTTAAATTTCTTTCAGAACCCTTTTCTAGTTTGGCCATTTTCTGTCCTTTAATCTAGTTGTGCTTCAGTTCTGTTTTTATAGAGATGGATGAACATTGAAAAATTTTTGAGATACAAACTCAGAGGTGTAATAGAGGATCTGTGTTGTTTATTATTGATATCTTTGGTTTCTTTTGGAAGACATAATTAGAAAAATTATTGTGTATTCTTCCAATGATTTATTGATCTGATAATTTTCATTGTTGCACTATTTAACAAGACAAGGCTTTATATCAAAACCTACTGAGCAATGACTTCTTTCTTCTACTTAAACAAACAAAAAAAACACCAAAACATTCAGGGCCCAAATGTCAAAATAGAAGCATAACCCTTTAAATAAAGGTCAATATTAATACAAGAAAAATGGTCATGAAACAATTTCTCTGCTCAGGGCAGAGTGAGATTACTAAAGCAGTAGAGAACTTGTATAGAGGAACTTTCCCATAGGAGCAATAGAAATGACAAAGCCACCTTAGAAGTAGATAGCAGCGTGATAATTGCTGGCAGATGAAAAAGCTGTAGTTGGCAGGGGGGTAAATTCATTGAGCCAGAATATCATTGGTTTGTGGGTTTCTCCAACAAAGACAATTGTTATGAACTACTTAGGAATTACCCTGTGTTCAATACATTTGTAACTAAAATGTCCCTCAATTTTGATATATGCACATTTTAAAGTTTCTTTTTAACATGCCGTGAAGCACTGCATATAGGGTACATTCCAAAACTGTCAGTGTAGGGCCTCTTTTGTCTGATGAATACATTTATTGATTTTATTGATTTGTTTATCAATCATATATTAGTTTCCTTTTTTTTTTTGTAATAACTGCAGTAGTTTTACTGACATGGATGCTTTTGTTTTTTTGCTTTAAAAGTAGTTCTGCATTTAAGTATTACATCTGGATAGTCATATTCAATCATATTGTATTTCTAAACTGCTTGTAATGTTATAAAAATTAGCAGTTCCACAGTATTTTAAATTTATCAAAATACTATATACAATCATAATAAAGAGATTGCAGTTTTGAAGAAACTGCATTTGTCTGAATATTAGTCTGACAGGATTTTCCCCTTCCTTTGAAGGCCCATTCAGATGATGAAGTATTTGAAAGGGGATTGGATGCTTTAGTTCAACTGAGTGCTGTTGTTGGCCCGTCTCTTAATGATCATCTTAAGCATCTTCTCACAAATGTAAGTTTTTAGTGCTGTAATAACCAATCATCTGTATTTTTATGGTACTTTTGTTGAGATGTTTACTATAATGTCTGTACAGATACATTGGAAGACTCAGCAGCTTCATGAAAAGCATTGCTTCATATATTCCTCTGTGTAAATCTGTTATTCTTTAATAATGTGGTGACATATAAAGTTCTAGCAGGCTCCAAAAACTGACCTTAAGGTAAATTGGAGAATAATGGAAGTGTTTTCTGTACTACTTGAAAAAGATCCAGCTCTGAGCCTGTGGTGAAATAAATTCTATGTTTTGAAGGAATGTCTATATATTTACTGCTAAATGAGTATGAATGTTTTCAAAAATCTGTGAAAGTTTTGATAAATTAACATAGGGAAATATTTCTACTTCTCTCAGATGGGAATTCTGCACAAGGAAGTTTTCATTCAATAAACTTGAGTTGAATTGTGGAAAGTAATTTTCATACTGAGTCCTTCTATTGACGCTCCTCTGTAGACTTTCTTCCTCTATTCAATAGGCTTTTCATGGTATAATTTAACCTGCCTCAAAAGTGAATTTTTACAGCAAAATAAAAGGACCTATCAGACAACCAGTGCAGAAGAGAGAATCTGCAGTAGTTTTTTGTTTGTTTTCTTGTTGTTTGTTTGCTTGTGTAGATTATTTCCACTATAATAAATCCCTTTCAATGCACATGAAAAGTGTATCAACTTTTCATGTGGACAGTACTTCAAGAATCACTTTGGTTTAGCATTGATACCTCTTTAAAACTTGTTTGCTAAAAAGCAACAATTTAAACTTGTTTGGCTAACAGTTGAGCTTACTTTGAATTTAACTCTCTCATCAATTAATACTTCACTCCTTTTGCCTTGACCAACTTTTATACTTTGACATCAGCTACAAGCCATAAAGTGATGTTTCTTTCAACTCTCATTTCCCAAAGATAGATAAAATAATAGTAAAAAAATTTATATTGGATTTTTTTGCATATATGTTACTATACCGGGCAATAGACCTTTTTATTTTACTTTTCCAATAGCTTTCAAGAAGATTAATGGACAAGAAATTTAGAGAAAAAATTACTGTTTCTTTACAGAAGTTGGAGCAATATGGTGGAAAGGTGAGTTAAACGTTTGATAATAATCTGTAATCTACACGCTTGAATGCAGAATTGCCAAAACAGCTTTCATCTCTGGCTTTCAAATTAGTAACTCTGTTCTGAGTAATGTTTTATGTGTCACAACTATTCATAATGCATAAAACACTGGATTTTGCACTGTGGCAATTTCAGTCCATGGTAAAATAGTTATTTTAGTCTGAGGTATTGAATGATGATAGAAATGACATTAAATCACTGTGTGATCCATATTCTGCCAGTTAGCTTTTGTTGTCCCCCATTTTTTACCTCCCACTTTCATATGTGTTATTCATTGTTTCAATCTCAGAGCAGGAATACAGGACTACATTTCAGTAAAATATTCCAACGGATCAATACCTGTATCAGAAACTGCTTGGCTGTACTTCTATAGCACATCAATTAAAGAGAACACTTTTTGGGAACAAGTGTTCATCCATGTGGATCCCTACTCGTGATACTTGCTTGGAACACTTTATTGTCCTTGAGAGGAAGCTCATGCAGCCTTAGTGGCTAAATAAGATACTGTGTTTTTTTTTGTTGTTGTTTGTTGTTGTTGTTGTTTTTTAATTATTATTATTTTTTATTATTTTCTATTTCTCTATAAAGTTTAAAGTCTTTTTCCAGGGTTTAGAATGTGTGTGGAGTGGATTAGGTACAGTAAGATTCAGGATATCTTATATGAGTCCTTGTTCCAAGTTAGGCACTGCAGCAATTAGAATGTAGATTTTCATGCCGTGGTGGGTTTACTGTGCTAGGCAACTGAACACCACAACCGCTCTCTCACTCCCCCTCCTCAGATGAGGAGGGGAAGAAGTAAAGGAAAGAACAACTCACGGGTTGAGATAAGGGTAATTTAATTAAAGAGAAAAAAATTATTAAGGAAATATTATTATTAATTAAACAATTCAAATAAAGGGAAAAAAGGGAAAAGGGAAGAGGGAGGGGGGAAAGGGAATAACAAAACCAAACAAGTAAAGGCTATGTGGAAGTGCAAAGAAATTACTCTCCACTTCCCACAAATGAGCGATGCTTGACCATGTCCTTGAAGCAGGGCCTCAACGCATGTAGCTGGTGTTTGGGACGAGAACAGACGTTTTTGCAACAAGAGCCCACCCTCTCCCCTCTTCTTCCTTTTTCCACCTTTTACTGCTGAGTGTGACATCATATGGTATGGAATATCCCTTTGGTTGGGTTAGGTCAGCTGCCCTGGTGATGTTTCTTTCTCACTTTTTTTGCCCACCCCCTAGGAGGGTTAGAGAAAGTTCTGATGCTGTGCCAGCACTTCTCAGCAGCAGACACAACACTGATGTGATACCACTATACCACTGCTGTTCTAGCTACAAGTGCAGAGCACAGTGCTGTATGGGCTGCTGCAGGGAAAGTTAACATCCCAGCCAGACCCAGTACACATGCTGAGTAAAGCATTTGGGCTACTTGTACAGGCCATAGGGTAGGGTAGATATGCATGAAGAGTGATTCAGGAATTCACCAAATGTTAACCTGTAAATAGATTTTGGTCCCTTCTGGAGTATTGACACCTGACACCACAAGCTGAATATTTGCCTTGCTTCAATACACTTGGATGAAGGTTTTGTGTTCATTTTTCTGAGCCTAAGTGCTTTCCTCAGCAGCATTTACTCTTGCTAAAGGATACTTTTTGCTGTTATTGATGATGCTTGCCTGTTCCTTAATAGCTTAGTGTTTAGGTCACTTACTGAGGAAATCAGATAATAACATTCTAGCCCACCCTGGTTAACCCAGAGGTTAGATCTGCAGTTGTTATACATCAAAAAATGCATTAAATAGTAGATGACAGGGTATTCTTCTGTATTCTAAATTCTAATACAGTATAGTACTCTAGTATTCTGTTCATATCTTCTGTTTTGCTGTACATTGTGCTCTAAGGACAAGAGAAGAAAAATTGAGTGTTGGCTTGGACATTCATCTAGAATGGAGAGTACTTGCTCTAATGGCCCCATGGGCACTTGAATGAATGTAAGATATTACATGGTCACTGACAAGGAATTGGAATCACCTGAAGAGAAGGGACTAGTGTAGATCTTGCTAATTCTCAACTTGTTTTCCATAGTTAGTAAGCACCCAGATACTCTGCAGGCACCACTTCATTTTTCTGGGGGGAGGTGCTCATATTAATTTAAGGGCAATATGAATACTTAGCTTGCAGACTTCAAAACATCCTGACAAAACAGCATGATTTTTTTTTTGTGTGTAGTGGGATAAGAAGAAAACCTACACTTCATTTTGATGTCCAGAGAATTTAGGTCTAAATAATGGAGCTAATCCAGTGAATCATCTTATGTCTGTCCACTAATTTCTTGTAGTATGTTGAGTTTGTGAGTGGTCTTTCTGTATGTCCTTTAAAATTCTGTAAGAAGATAAGGCAGAAAAGTAGAGACAAGCTCCTAAAACGTGATTATAGCCAGCAATGTTATATAGTTCAACTAATGAATTATTCCACTTATTTTTAAATGAATATGATTAGTACTTCTATTTGAAATCCCTTCGAGAATGTTTCCTTCTTTTTTTAGTCCATTATTTTCAGCTTTTTTGAAAGTAAATTTCTCATAAGTATTAAATTTTAGTTTTGTACTGTTTTGTTAGATAAAGGTAACTAAGCGAAAGCTTTAAATTATACAATTTATACTTATTAAGTGAATCTTCTATGTAGTGCTAGGACTCGTTGTGTTTAAACTTAATTGTATTTTCATCAACAGGCAACTGTGGCTATCATCAAATCTAAAATTCCAACCTATTGTTCTATATCCTCTTGAACAAAAATTCTGTAATGAGTTGTACTGTGAGGTCAAATTTGAAGATAAACTGCCTGTGAGCGTCACTGACACTTCTTTGTGGTATGCTATATTCTCTTAAACTAATCACAGTTCTTCAGTGTAATGGAAAGTGGGAAACGTCCCCTCAGTTTGTGAATATATGATTATGACAGACTGTTTAAAATAATTCTCTATTGGCTGCTATTTATGTACGCATTGTGCTTACAAGGACACTGACAAATTGGCTATTATTTCAAAGGCTGAGTAAACATAGATTCATATTTTGTTGTAAATTACATTTTCCTTTAATAGATCTGCTTAGTATGTTTTGTAGATTTGTATGATGCAAAATAATTTGTCTGTACTTAAATGGGAACTCAAAGAGTACTAAATTACAGTGCACTTTTGAAACATTTAACTTATTCTGTGCCACAGGCACAGATGGATGCAGTTTAGGTTCATCAGGACTTAGTGGATTAGACATAGAACTAAAAGAACTCACCTAGACTTTTTGAGAGTCAGCTTTTGAAGGTATGAAGCTGTATGTACCGTACAGGTAGCAAGCTGTATTTGCTCAGTGTGTACTAGGCATGTTGTTTTCAGAAACTGGAACAGCTTTTGTCCATGAGCATACTTGAGCTTGACTGCAAAATTTTGACCAACAGATCTTGAAATAAATAATGTTCAGGTTTGTTGTTCTGTGTATTTGAGTTACCCTATGGGGGAAAACTGACTGAAGTGGTAGTTAATTCAGAACTGTGGTTAAGGTCTGTGCTAAGTCAACATATATATATTTAAGGTTTTTAAAATAAATTAATTTTGTTGGCAGAAATGTTAAATCTGAAAAAATACAATTATTTAACAACACAAAAGCTTGATCATGCTGGTTTTTGTTTCCTTTATTTCTTTATTTTTTTTTTTTACAAAATGTGCACATTTAGTTTACACAAACACGCTACAGCAAATTTCAAGTGTACATGTATTGTACTACTCTTATCCTACACTGGTGATAGCAGAGCAGCCTTCAACATGCCTCTGACATCCCATCTCTACACCAGAATAGATACCTGATTTATTTTTTATTTTTTGTAAAAGAATGTTTGCCACATTCTTCCTACTTCATTAATCCTATTTCACATTTTCTGCAGCAATGTCACAATGAAGATTGGCTTATCTCTGATAGCATTTCACCTATTTTGAAGTATTGGCATAAATCTCTGGACAACATATCTTAAAAATTACATGTATTGGAGGGGGCATACATTTTTATCTAGATTCAGAATTAAGCTTGCTCCAATATTAATGAAGAAATTATCCTAAAAAAAATTAATGCACTTATCACATATAGATGATATTGTATAGCTGATGCTTCATTTTTTTTCCTAATTCTTTCTCATAAGATACTACAAAAAAGCTGACACAGATGTTATCCTGTCTAGAATTTATTATTAGTAGATATTACTACATAGTGATATTCAGTCTGTGCACTGAAGAGGAACGGAAGTTTCAAAGGAACTTTGTGTTTTTTTCATTAAAGGCAACAAGACACATACCCATGAACACAGTGTTAGGATCCAGTTAAGTTTTCGTCATGAAAAATTCAAGGTCAGAAGATTCTTAATTTTAAGCAAAGATCTTTGTGTATATGTCCAAGAATAATTAGTAATACAGTATGTAAGGACTCCTGATATTAATGTCATGAAAAACCTGATATTAATGTCATGAAAAAAATAAATGCAGATTTAATAGATAAATATGATTAATATAAGCTTACTAGTATTTGTTAGGAAATAAATCTACCTAAGCAATTATAATTTTTAAATTTGTGTTACATAACATCTCTTCCCCTCAAGTTATTTTGTTAGGTTTGGGGTTTTGGTCTTTTTCAAAGAGGAGAGAAGCAACTCAAAGGTGGAAGGCAACTGCAGCAAGCTGTGCATTGCATGTTGCACATAGCACATTAAATTATTATTAAAAAAAACTGAGGACTACACCATACACACTTGAAAAAGAAATACATGGTAATGCCTCTGTATAAATTAGAAGCTGAGATTTAATAAATACACTCAAACACCTGGAGCTGAATCCAGTACAAATGAGTAGCAAAACTAAGAGTATTAATTTAATCTCCTTGTGAGATTAAATCTATTTTATCTAGGGGTTGGAATGATAATAAAGCTGCATAAAGTCAGGTCCTGTTTAGGGGGTTTTGAAATAAAGACCTGATATTTCAGACCAATCTTGTTAAGTATCCACTGTTGAGGTGCTAAATAGTATAATTTGAAAAGATGTGGGGGGAAACTTTATCATAAAAAAATACTATTTGCATAATACATGTCTCAGTATAAAGCTGAGTAATTTTATTTACGGTAAAGTGGGAAATCCATCTTTTGGATAGTATTGCAGAATAACTCATGTTTGTCCATTAGATGTTGACCTAATGCCTTCTTTATATCACATTTTCAAAGAGCTGCATGGATCGCATTATATTCTCATCCTGTAACAAAAAAAAAAGCATAAAACAAACGCAAAAGTCATACACCATTACCAATGTAGTTGGCAAATATCTATAGTGAAATTGGGTGGAACTAACTGTATGTATGTAATGACCATGCCTATTTTTCATCTTGTTTGGAGACAATGTTAGCAGAAAATGGCCGTTAACGGATCTACTCCTAATTTTTGTACATTAATTAAACCAAAACTACTCTGTCAGGAATGCATAAACATGTTAAGAAAATATGGTCTACAGTATTTTGGAGGTTATAAATTTATATCCAATATAAGAAAGTATAAATAGACAAATATTCAAGGAATAACTTCTATATCTGTAGTGTGAATCAGGAATTACTACATAACATACAGTACATGAATTACTAGTATTGCATATCATACACATAAGCCTTTTTTTCCATTTCTGACCCATCCTATTGTATAGTTACAGATGACTAAAATAAAACAGACTTAAGTGTGGATCTTTGTTTGATTGGAAGAATCAGTCAATTCCCCAGATACCAAACACTTTTACTCCTCAGCTTATCTTTGTGCATTCACACTGAAAGATGCTAACAACTTCCTAATTCTACTTTCTGCTTTGTATTAGATAGGCAACAAAGCCTTTGAATTCTAAGTAATGCCCAATGTTTACTGATGCATCACTCTGTACTCCAGTTTCTATTAGTAAATAACTCTCAGCACAGCAGTCAGAAAAAAAAAAAAGTTGTTTATAATGTATACCTTTCATTGTATAGAAGAAATAGTTTACTTCTAATAGCCTGTATTTGGTGGTGGCACTTCTGCATCACCAGTACAGTTGCAAGAGTAGGTTACACTTTAATTGAGCAGTTGTTGGTACCACTAATTATTTTTATTTTTTAACCTGAATGAATACCACTTAGTACTTTCTCAAGAGATAAAGTAACCACCTTTAATTCAAATGAATAAAGACTATTTTAGAATGGATTGCAGACAAAAACACTTCTCAGATTATTAGTGTTCTCCACAACTGATAGGTCTGTAGGCCTTCTGTACATTAATATGCTAATAACAACACACAATTAAGCATGAAATCACAGTTAAATTATTCCCTGTTCAGTCTAGGGTTGATTTGTTTCATAGAAAATGACAACTGAGTAGTTTTCTCATTTTGTTACGACACCTGTACAGTAGGGTTTTCATCTTTGATTCTATATGGCATCTCAAGTGTTGTTGCCATAGGAAGTGATCCACACACTATTTTTCACTAGCAGACTAATTTATCAAAGCAATGATACCTAGCTGAAAAATTTAATGCTATGTAGATTAATGCTTTTAAAGTTTGCATATGAAATTTACTGTTTATTTTAATTTACAGTAATTTAAGTTTTTTTCCACTGCATTGTTTTGTAATATCAATATATACCTTTGAAGTTCATTGCTGTAAGGTTAAAGTGTTTGCTTTGACTAGAATCATTTGTCATTTAATTATTTACAAATTTTTGTATATATGTTAGCAAAGAAGTTTAGCCAAGCAAACATGTTCTTCATTTAGAAAGTGTTTTGACATTTCCTTATACATGTATCATTACTAATGAAACTACCTGTCTTCTAAAAATCAGCTCCATATTTCTGAAGTTTGCTGTTTCAATACAGAAGCCTTCTAAATGTCCCACCTTTATTCAGTCCAATGGGAAGGGTCTTCAGAAGAAGTTAGACTTGTCATGATATTTGGAACATGGTGGCTTTTAGTATCTGTTTTTTCCATCTTCAGAAAGTTGCAGATACTTGATTTACGCTTAGCAGAGTTCTAAAATACCTGAATCTTTCTTATTTGCCCTTTTTTTCTATTACATTTTTCTGAATAGTGTTTCCTAATAGCTTAGTTTAGATTCCCGACTCAAGGCACTAAGGGTGGTGTTTGCATAGTCCATATAAAGTACAAAACACGGATGAATGAGTTTTCCCAGATCTGACATAACTGCACAAGCTCATTTTGAGGTTTTTCTTCCTGAACTCTGATATGGCTGCTTTGCTCTCTTAAGACTACCCCATACCCATCAGGAGTCCATACAGAATGGGTTATTCTTGCAGAAAATATCTGTCCCAGAAGCCTTTTTTTCTTTATCAGAAGGACCTTTAAGTCATTCACTTATGCACCATACATGCCTTACTTCTTCACCTTTGTTCCTCATGGTGTTGATGTAGATATGAAGCAATGCCTGAGTCAGTCCACTTCCCACCAGCACCAAGCAGTGAGAGGACAGAAGTGAGGAGATGAAGTATGATGATGAGGAAATACTTTTGCAGTCCTCTCTGTCTTGGTCAGAGATAGGTCCTTATACCCAGTGACCAGAGAAGACCATTCATCAACGGGCATTCCCATTCCAGGGTTTAAGGTAGAGTCATTTGTTATGCAAACTGACAGGGAAGGTTTTAAGTAGACTTGCTCAGATGTGAGCCTTAATGCCAAAGGAGGGTTCACAGATGAGGAAATCAACATAGATGTAAAAGTCTAGGGAACTGGAAGTGTGCTGTGCCCCATCCTAAGTTTCCAGATTCAGTAGCAAAATATTCAGGTAAGTAAAAGTTTATAGCAGAACTAGCAATGGTCTAGACAGAGGTCAGGTGTGGTTAAAGTTTTGGACTTTTGCCTTAGGTGGAAAAAAAATGAATTAAATGAGTATTTTGCATCTTGGGAAAGAGATGCTGAACAAAAAGCAATACTGATAACCCCATTTTTTCAATAGAGCATACAGAAAGGCTATTAAAATATATGTCTAAAACACAGACAAGTTTACTATAGGAGAGATCACAGAATTATCTAAGTTTGCTCTAGGCACTGTTATGTACTCATGAACGAGGAGAACTCTCAGTCCTAGAGTGATGCAAATCACTGCATACTAAGAAAATAAAGGAAGTTGAACATTATCTTTCTAGATCAGTCCTGTACCTACTAAGATATTAGCAAAAGGTTTTCGTACAGCTGTGTTTTAAAAGAAAGAGGCCACTAGTGTCCTTTGGAAGAAACATAATCCTGAAAATGCTGAAACCACATGAACAGAGCACACCTTCTGAATAAAGTTTCTTGAAGGATTCAGGTTGAATCCAAAGCCCAGATCTCGTTTCTGAAACAAAATCCTGATGTAAACATGAATTAAATGCTGCAGCTGAGAGCTCTTAATAAGAGAACAGGTCTCCATAGGTAGAGAGACAAAAATTTAGACAGCAAGGTACTTTTTGTATATCACCTTTGAAGTTAAAATAAAGTGAAGAAAAGTGTCAAGATGATTTGTCCATTAAGAAAAGAGAATGGTGTCTCTATCATGTAATGATTTAGAGGATTTCTCTTTATCATGTATATTCTGAATAATCAGAAGAGATAAATAAGGAATCTTCCAACAGAAGTAAGAAAGTGTGAATCACATTGGAAAAGGAGAACAAGCAATTCCTTACTGAACATACTAATTTTCTTTGAAAATGAATCATGCAGTCCATCACCATAATCACTATCACATTCTAGTTGGACTTTAAGTTCCAGAACTCAGCAGACCTCAGATAGGAGATGAATCTCATCTCTGTTTCAGATGATCTCTCAGCTTTATCAGAGCAAATACCTTTCATTCATATTGAACAAGACTGATGAGCTAGAACCATGCTTGATGTAGCACTGCTGAAAGATCGGACACTATCCAGGACCCATTACTAAGTGTACACAGAACAGCCAGTTAGAAGAGCTGTTTCTTTCCTTTATACACCAAACTCAGTGGATTAAAACTGATCAAAGACTCACTTAGTAAGTGGTTGTGACCCCTCTCTATCTTACTGTTTTTAAATCATGAAAGCAATTCCAAGGAATAACTGCAGACACATAAAACAAGAGACAAATAGCAGAACATCTTTGCTATGTCAGCTTTCCATATTTCAAATGGTTATAAATCTATCACTTAATAACTGCATTGTTCTTGCTGGTCTTGTTCTATCAAGTCTCTTGCCTACTGTATGCTTCTTGGTGTAGGAGGTAAGAAGCAATACACACAATCTGTAGTGCTGGTCTCTGTCAGCTTCATATTAATCAGTCAGCTTGGACCAGGTGGACATACCAGCTGAACACTGATACAATTCTGCATATTTTTCTCTGCAATAAATAGCACTGGTTTTATTTATCCCATCTCATCACTAGGTCTAATGCAGTGCTTTACGGTTATTGTGTACTATATCATGTTTCTTTTTCTTGCCTTTTTAAACCAACAAATTAACAGTAGTTCCTTAAATTTCTGAAAGCACAACTTACCTTTTCTCATATTGGCTCCTGGTCCAAAAGCTAGCCAGTTCCCAAAGGGCAGAGGAGTGAAAAGAGTCTGTAATCCCTGCTACATAAATTTATTCTCATTCCTGGCTCAAAAGGCAATGAGCTGCTTTCAGCAGCTGAGGGAAATTAACAGCCACCTGAGCAGTGTAAACACTTGCAACTGGTAATCACAGTCAGTTCTTACTCCTTTGCAATGAAAAAAAAATTTCCTGCTGTTAACTCTTGCCATCTAACACTTTGCAAGCTCCTTCTACTTACCCTTTTTAAGACCTTCAGCGGTAAAACTCAGTCTTGGAGAAACATTCCTATATATGATAAATTTTTGAGCAATATTGTTATTGTTGCTATGACTATATGCCAGTTGTAACAAGAATGTTCCCCAGACGGTAGAAATAAACATTTAGCTGAATGTGAAGAAACTTTTTTTTGCTATGAACTACAAAAAAATGCTGTTCTGCTCACTGTCACACCAGAAACTGTGTAGCATTATGATAGCACTAGTCAACTGATAGGGGTTTGATGCTTCACTGGGTACTTACCTTCTGGCAGCTCTCAATGAATTCATCTATGGTCACTACTCCATCTTTGTTTTTGTCCATTTTCTGTTCAAAAAGAATAAAAGTGTATGATTATTGTCCTGATAATTGTACATAAAACAAGTCCTCTTTATTATTCATTTGGGTTATATATCAGCCTAGGGAACAACCAGGCCAAGATGCTGGAAAGATGTAAGAAGTGATACACTAGAATAAGTTTAAAGAGCTGCTTGTTGAAAAGGCAAGGTGTGGTGAGTAGATCCAGGACACAAGTGACTTGGGATGGAACCACAAAAAAGGAAAAAAGATAACAAAATTGATAGGATATGCAAAACTATTACAACAAAGAAAACCTATTCATACCAGATAATGGAGCAGTCTTTTTAGTTCCTTATGTTACCTCACCCACCTGGAAAAATGTTTCCACGTGTTGTCTGGGTGCATCCTCCTTGAGAACAGGATAAGTGCATTTCCCCATCATGTCATATATTGCTTTCATGATATCAAGCATTTCCTGAAGAGAAAAAATATGTCTGTGTAATGCAAGCTGCATTGTAGATACTGTTTTGTCTCAGAACAGGTTTCTACATTTTACATTTTAGAACAAAAATTTGAGATTTGCCTATTTTATGAATGAATAGCTTCACGCATGAACTATATGTTCCTAGGAATTCTAGCTTATTTGTTCAGCTTTCATTGCTTGTTACATAGATGCAGAGGAATGTTTCTGGTTTTAAATCATTTTAAAATGATTTAGAATATGTGCAAGTTCACTGATTGTGGGAAGAGTCTCCTGAGGCCTAGTGAATAAAAGTAACCAGGAAAAGACGTTTTGTAACAGCATGTTAAAGCACACACCTTCATACAACTGAGTTTTCAAGACAAACACCCATACATACACTTGCACACATGCAAAGAGTCTTCCTTTTCTATTAAAAAAAAAATAGAATTTTGTTAATAGCCTGGGTTATGAAAACTGTAAGGATAATCATAAATACGTCATCTGCCAGTACGATGAAGAGATTATTTTGTAGATTGACCTTCTGAATAATCAATTCTGGATAATCATGAATTATCTCTCAATGTGCAAAACCAAAAGTGTAAAATATCAGACCTACTGTTGAAAAAAATAAAATTATGAAGCCACAGATTTGGTCCCACCATCAGGGATGGTTAGATCTTTGCAGTGTAAAGGATTTAAGAATCTTTTTATATGTATTCTGTTTCAAGTAAAAATTTTAAAAATAGATTCAAAAAATGAATTATGGTTGAAGCCCACTTTATGTTGTTGGGTCCAAATATCCTACTAAACTACTTTATTCTAGTGAAAAGAAAAAAATTGCTTGTGTAGAAGCCTAATGTCTCTGTACCTGAAGAATTCTGGCCATCCATTATTTCTGCAATAATTTTTCCTTTTCAATTTCTATATATGCCTTTAAAATGAGAAAAATATTTTTAGCTTGTTTAGTTTTGTAATATGTCATATGTTTATTGGTTGACATGTCTGATTTGACAAGGCTGCTGCTGAAGCCATTCTTCTTTCAAAGCAGGCTTTGTGTATACAATGATTAGTTTCAGCAATTAATATAAGAAGTAGACCTTACCTCTTTAGTTATATATCCATCCTTATTTATATCATACAAATTGAAAGCCCAGTTCAGTTTCTCTTGTACTGTCCCTCGGAGTAAAATTGAGAGACCCATAACAAAATCCTAAATAGACAAAAGGTTTGGGTCAGTTTGGAATTAAGCACTTTTTCACACACCGAGAAATGCAGACTAATGCATTCATCAGAATCACAGAAGTCTTGAAAGTTGTGTTGTTTCTATTTCTTTCACTTGACAGCAAGTGTTACAGATTGGTGGTTATTTAAATAATTACAAATCTAGGCACTATATGCTACACTAATAATAAGTAAATTGAGTAATTTTCTATAAAATAGGCCATCATTTTCTATTAGTGTATTCATCCTCTGAAATGCCTTGCATAAGAAGTCCTTGTTGAACTTACTACCAAGGAAAAGCAACCCCCATGGTTTAATGGTCCAGAACAAAGCTTAAGTGGGAGTTACATTAATCTTAGCACAGGAGACCAATTTTGGGAGAATTATCCACTAAGGAATGTTCCATTCTTGCTATATATATGCCTTGTTGGAAGTGGAATACGTGGTTCCCAGACCTCTTGGATCAATCTTGTGCAGTCAACATTAAAACCTGATGTGTGCTACACACACCTCAGTACTTAAACCTTTTATTGGAAATCTGATAGGGAATATACTTATTTTATGTCCGCATGACACCTTAATGGTCTTGTCACCCACCAATGCTCTAATGCTGTAGAGCTACTCCACAGAAGTAAACCAGAAGACCATTGAGATTATATACATGAAGTATTTGATATAGGTCACCGACAAATTAACATAAGGCTAGCTATAACTAATGGGATTTGTCATACTACGCTCTTGATCAGCCGACAAACAATTCTAAAAACAGACATACTTACATTACACTAGAGCTAGAACTAGAGTTTGGCTTCATAATTAATACTTTTCATAGTACAAACCTTATTTACATTGTACGAACATCTTTCAGATCAGAGAAAATATCAATCAGGATGTGTTGTCATCTGTCTTTTGCATTTCTTAGCACATTAACTGTATTTTTTAAAATAACAGTTTTTTTGTTTTTTTTTTTTCTACCCTTCTCCTCTACCCAATTCTGTTTGATAAGTTTGTGAACCCATAAATCTGTGAAACTGTCCTATAAAAGTTTATATTTAAATGTGCATTTTTACATTATTGGCAAAGAAAGTCAGGGTAACACTAAAGCAGAGACTACAAAAGCTGAGTGGTTTCGTATCACCACTGGCAATGTTTGTACATATTCTTAAAACTGGAACAATGGAAAAGAATGCATGAAGATTAGACATAAATTACAAAGGCCCAGTGTACCACATAGTCAAATGCAGGCGAGAATACGCAGATATCACAGTGTCAGGTGGTCTAGTAAGCATAGCTCTTTTGACAGCTTTGGTCTTTTTAATGATTCAGATGGTATGTTCTGGGTTTTATTAGTCTCTCATAAAGTTCTCTATTATTGGTACATGTGCCCTTTGGGGTAAATTAATACATGAATCTTGAAAAGAGTTTTGTTCAACTTACCTTGTCTACATCTCAGTGACTAATTGAGGGTCAGCAGGTTAAATCTCCAAACAGCTCTTTAACAATGTAATATTAAGTATTAAAATGTCCAAGAAATTCAGAACAGATTTGATCACATTACAGCATTAGCAATTAACCTTTTTAATTCAGTACTATTTCTTCACATTCTTCTGCACTGTTGTACGGCATTCTTGATGTAGCATTTGCTGACCTCCTCTGCAAGGGTCTCCAATAATGTTATTTTCTTAAAGTATTATGTTTCAGAGTTCTGAATTTAATTTGGCGCCAGCAACATCTTTGCATTTATTCTGATGCTTAAGTCGTATCTACTTGCCTTTTCCTGATTATTTCTCTTTCTTCCTTTCTCTAAGGTGCCACCCATATGTTAGCTGGCTTACTGGCATTATTTATATCCCCATATTCATGGCAGCCTTCTATCTTCAATGTTTAAAAAAACATGCATCAAAAAACCTTGACTTTGTAGGAATGAATGTCCTTGTAAAAGCTGAAACAGCTCAAAACCATCCAGGTGTGTGCTCTAAACTTTGCAAGAGCAGATCACTTCCTTCCATATTGCATGAAGGTGTTTGGGAATCATACGGAATTTGGTTCAGGTGCACCACCTTTGTCTGAAAGCTCCCTGGGGTCACCCAGTGCAGGAATAATAAAAAGGACTTATCTTAACAGGAAGTTGTGATGAGCTGAATAAGGACTAGCTAGGACAGGATATCTTTCTACATACTTAATTTCATATGATTTAAGAATATAACAATAAAACAACGTATAAATGGAAAATCTGATTCAATGGACACAGACTGAATCCACCGGGCTTTTCATGCTAGATCCTCAAAGAGAACAAGGCCCTGCCTGGTGGAAGGCACTGTATGCCTCTGTGAGCTGTTAAGCTTGTGATCCAGTGCAGAATGCTATGGTGGAGCAACAGTACTTAGTGTAGCAGATAAGCTTGGAGAGAGTGTGTCTACACTCTTGTTACCAACACCTCAGTGGCACGTGACTCAGTCACTCCATTTAGCATGAACCCAAGCCCCCATTCCAGTATTTACTGTACCCAGATTTGTTTTCTTTTCTGGTTTAGGCATCTGGCTCTTGGAGAGAGAGGTTTTCTACTTTCAGAGGCTATTTGTTTTTGAAGCAAGATGGACGGTACTGCTTGGACACTTGTATCTCTTAAGGGCGCTGACACTGTCCACTGAGAGGGACGGGAGGCCTGCCCAGCTGAGCGCCTAATCACAGGAGAGGTACATCCGATCTAGGGGCAGAGAGTCTGAAACTTCAGAGAAGTGCCAGACTCAGGCACTCCTCTCTGTTGGGTCTCTCTTCAGTCTGTGACAGAAGCACAGAAGCTACGTGCTTTGGTACTTGCCCTTATTCCTTTTCACAGCTCCTTATTTCCAACTTTTTAGCTTCCTGCTGAGCCTGCGTTTGTGAAGACCTCGATCTGATGCCAAACTCTCTTGTGTGTATAATTTATTCTCCACAAAAGGGGGATGGCTCACTGGAGGGCTGTAAAGCAGAGCATCGTTGCACCCACATTAGAGCCTCTGTATGCTCACTGTTACCACCTGGCCAGCTGCCAGTGCCACGCTAGAGCTGTGCAGAGCCTCTGGTTCTGATCTATGATTAACTTGTATTTGTTGTTTTTCCCAGCAGTGATAAATTATCTCTTAGCACAGTTGTCGATGACTTTCTGATTGCTTCATCCCTCAGTAAATCTTTGGGGAGAACCAGTCATTAATAAATTAATTGGCAAGTTTACTAGTGTGCACTCTGGGAATAGTGTGATTCATAGGAAAGCTTGAAATTATTCCACCTGATCACATGTTCCCTCGTGTCTTATTCAAGGCCAGAAGAAGTAGGTAGGCACTGAAATTCATTTTGGGGTTTAGCCCTTAGGATTTTGGGAGGGAATCATGCAGTGAATGTTAGTCACAGCAGTGGTGGAGCACTGATGCTGTTAGGACAACGCATGTTAGCACTGACATAGAGAAGCTGCTGTTGAGAGGAACTCTATTTCTCTGTAGCTACTTTACACCAGTTGGTATCAAAATGCCTTTGAAATCACAGCTGCCCTGAGAAACATCAGCTTATTTCATATATGACATAAACAAAGCTTTTCTATGTTTAACACAGAGAATTACACTTGAAGACATTCATTAAAATCAGTAAACACCTTGTTACTGTCTTGGAGACAATGACTGTTTGTTACTGTTGTTACTAATTAAATACCAAAGATGTGTTTGATCTCAGGACATAAAAGAAGACATAACTAGGTAGGTTAATTCTTGATTCTCCGATAGAAATGAGTTAGCAAGCTTGTTAATTCATTAATTAATGCAAAATTCTAAGGGTACAGCTGAGAAATAAAGTAATCAGAAACTCACCAACAACTTGGCTAAGAGATAATTAATCATTTTAGGAGAAACAAATGCAGGTTTTTTTTGATTAAAAATGACCAAAATCCTGGAGTATCTCTGTTGCATTTGGTACAGCTTTTGTACTTTAAGGCACTGAGAATTTGGATTACTGAGTGACATTCCTTTCATCAAGGTTACATTTAGAGCAGCATTAATCAGCATCTACAGCAGAGTAAGGGCATTGATTTGAATATTTGCTTGTGGATGCATTGTGCTTTACCTTTGACTACATATCTGAAGCTAAATAGCTGTATTTTTTTTTTTTCTCTTTATCATCTCAAAATTTCAAAGTGTTGACACACCATTTAAACACCTTATTATCCCCAAACTTGTTACTGACATAAGCCTAGAAGTACTTGACCCATCAAATAAATCTAGTTTGGATACCACTTTGCCATTATAATCATTAGAAGAGAGGCTTCTAAATACTGGTGTCATTTTCACCTTTGGATACAAAAGGCCTAAAATGAGATGACCTGAAATCTTCAAAACACTTACTCAGTTACCTACAGATTCTTGTTTTTTTTGTAAGCAAAATGTGAATGACATTTGTGTTTCTGTAGAGCTTTGTGTTTTTGTAGAGCATAGTGATATGGTTTAGTGGAGGACTTGTTTATGCTAGGTCAGAAGTAGGACTAGGTAGGTGATCTTGTATGTCTCTTCCAACCTAGATGATTATGTGATTCTGTTCTTATTCTATGTAAAATGCTTCGGCTGACTCTTAGTAGAGAGTATACAGACTTAGGGATGTGCAAAATTTCACATACATAGCAATCTCACTAAGCACTCTCAACTAATGAAGGGTTTAACAAGTACAACGTTGTGCTAAAGTCTAACACTTCATTGTTGATGGCTGAAAATTTGAGGGGGAAAAAAAGAACAAATTCTGTCCTCCTTTTTTGCAATTCCAGCTACCACAGCTTCATTAGAAAAAGGAGATTGCAACAGGCAAAATAAAAATAAAAATCTTACCCCTACAAGTTATATATCTAGTTCTGCCAGTTCATTTCAAAATTTCCCGTCCTTTTCACACAAAAGAGAGCCAAAGAGCATTTTTCTTCTTAGATCACTATATTAAATTGTATTTACTCCTACACTGCGATGAATGATTACTTATAAATCACAACCTGTTTTTCCTACCTTTTGTGCTGTTGTTGTTTTTTGTTTGTTTACTTTGTTTTGTTTCCTAATAAGAATTAGAAAGCTAGAGTGTGGATACAGTGCGTATTGGTTTATCCAAGATACGGCAGTTGCATCTGAGATAAAAAATGGTCAGGAAAAAAATTACTGCTTCCACAATCCAGAGCTACTTTCACACGATTAGAAAAAAATCTAAACATTTTTAACATTAGCAGGATGCTTTTAGAATGGTTACTGTATAATTTATAAGTATGAAGCTGTTGCATGGTACAAGGACACAAAAGTAGAGAGTCTTTTGACAGCACTAAAGTTGTGCTGGAATTGTGCTAATGAAATCAAAGTTTGGGTCACTCTGAGTCGACAGTGGACAAAAGTAAGTTGGAAAATGTCTGTTCTCTCAATGATATTTATTTTCACATTTTCATTTGTTCCAAAGCCTCTTTCGAACATAGACCTGCACTTTGAGATACATTCACATCCCTCAAAAAAGGCTTTACATCTATTGCATTTCAGAAGTCTTTCTTTTTGAGATACAAATGTGAACAAATTGTTCAGGAAAGCTACAAAAGCTTCTTTTGTTCTCATTATTCCTAATGATAACAGCAGAAATACTTCTCAAATATTGATGCTAAAAATGTTTTCTAGCATTGTCTCTGCTGTTGCTGATATAACCAGAAGGATTCCTTGTAGAATTAGTCTACATACAGAAGATGTGAATAAAAGCTCCATTTCTGCTTCCACTGGGCCCATTGATTTCAGCTGCCTGGAAAAAGGCAGATGGGGTTCATGTTTTTTAAATAAATGCAAGTAATCTCCCACAAAATGCTCTGGTTATATTCCCAGGTGAGGTTTAGGTTTATGATCACAGTGCATCTGCTTGGCAATACTTCTCCTTCCATATTACATCAATAATAAAAGAATGAAAATACTTTTAAAAGATTTTCCTTTAGATCTCTCAAGATTATTCAGTCAAGTAAATCATAAAAACATAGGATATTTAAACAAATTTACAGTGGATATATTTAATCCTAAACCAATCTCAAGTTGTAAGGATACCATCTGTCAAATGAAAAACAAAACAAAGCAAAATATGACAAAGTAAATATTGTTTTGCAGAAGAACTGGGAGATTTCTTAATTCTATATGTTAAAGTAACATCTCCTTTGCAGTATACCCTGTTTTCATCTAATTATTGCAGGGAGTTGCCTTTTTTGTCATGATTTTTGTATTGAAGATGTCAGCCTTTGCAGTTAATGACATCAGTCTCAGCAGGGAAAGGCAGAGGTTTGAAGATTGGGCATGTAAATGGAGGAAGAATGAATTTTAAACTCTTGTGCTTTTAAATATATTTGCTATAAAGGTGTGGGGTTTTTAGTTTTTTTTTTTTAGGGTTTTTTTTTTTTTTGGTTTGGTTTGTTTTTTGGTAGAACCTTCTCCTGAAAAACAATAGAGTGTATGAGCAACCCTATTTTGGCTGAGCTGTAATGTTATTTGGATCAGAGTCCTCATCTTGAAGGCAGGTAGGAGGATAAATATACTGTTACATAACTTGTGAATAAGTTGGGTTACCTTTTAAGTTAGCAGAATTACAAAAAAGTTAATATAGCAGCACAGTATGAGTTAAAATTCTGGGATACACAATTGTAAAATAATAATGACTTTTGTTAACACGTTGGAAAATCTTGAAACTTTAGCCACATAAACTAATTTTATGTGATCTATATAAGAAAACTGACCAAATTTCACTTCATTACAAAGAATGTCATAACATTGAAAAAACCATAAAGGAAGTAACAGCATCACTTACCTCAAAACTTACAGATCCATTGTGATCAGTATCAAATGCATTAAACAGAAAATGTGCATAAGTTGTGGAATCTACAATTTAAAACAGTAAGAATATTTCATAGTAAGCATGTCTTATTTCATTGAATTTCATTCCATGAAATATTTTTATAGGAAGATATATTTTGATAACAACTAAGACTAAATTTTCAGTCAGCTTAAACTTTTTTTTTGGCAGGGCAGGAGGGATAAATTACAAGCACAAGTATATGGGTAACTAAACTGGAAAGAAACTGTGAAAATCTGGACTAGAGTGTTTTTATTAATTCTCATTACCGCTGCTGCATGCAAACTACTAATCACTGATGTCTGAACGAATGGGGAAGAAGTCATGTTAATGTACTCTGAAGCAGTCTGTTTCAATGGGAACGCTACTTTACCAGATAAATGATTGTGATAGCGGATCTCTTGTGTTACAGAAGAAAAATGTGTTCATTTATCACTTTAAATGAGGAACGTGGGCCTTCATTTAGGAAAGTGATGCCTTCACTAACTTTTCAAGCCTATTCAACAGCATATCAACTCAGTTTTCTTTCGATATTCATTTTTTTGCTCTTTCCATTTTATATATTTACATTAATTTTAGGTTAATTAACATTAACCTCACAAGCTTTTAGTAAAATGAGAAGTGTCATGGCCCCGTTTTATAGGTGAAAAACTGGGGTAAAGAACAATTTGTCCACAGTCATGACTGCAAAGCCTTGGAGGCACACACAGCCCGAGTGCTGCCCTAAATATTATGGTGATCCTTCCCAGGGCTGTAGAACCATCTCAGGCCACAGTAGTTAAAAGGGAGGTTGTTTCTGCTCCACTGTATTTTTAGCCATTATATGCAATAAATGCTTGTTATAATAGCAAACCATCATGTCCTGAACAGTAGTAATTGTATAAATTTTTTCCTGTTCCTCCTCCTTCCTTAGAAGAAAACTGCCCTTAATTGTGGGAAAACCTCATCAGTGCTGAGATGCCTATTTCTGATTTCTTTGCGCTAAACCTTTTTTTACCTTTTGTATCAAACCTTAGAAAACTGCATTCATCACAGCTCAAACTTTTTTTTTTTTTTTTTTTTTTTTTTTTTAATTAAAAGGAGTGATGATTTTGGGTCACCTGAAATACCACCTTGACCCCAAGAAAGCAAATATACCAAACCTCAAAACTTTGCACTTCACAGGTTCATACCTGATGTTGGTAAATTAAGTCTCTGGTCTTATTTCAATATGTTTATTTCATGTGATGTAAAGTAATTGTGACAAGAACAAACTCTGCAGCCATCAAGCCCTGTGTCTGTTAACACATTTTCAGAGAATTTCCCCCTAATACTGAGACATTCATTCACCCATCCACGTAGCCAGAGATTAGTGTAATTGCTTAAGTATAATCTAGTAGACAAATCCCCTTTAACTTTAAAAGGGAAATTTTATTTTAACTGAAAAATGTAAACTTGTTGACTTCAGTTTATATTTTCTATCTGCTACTGAGACATCTATTGTACAACAACAGTATGCAAGCCATCTTCTAAGAAAAAGCACATTATAGAGGCATAATGACTGTAAATTGAATTTTAAATACCTTCCCATTCTCTTGGTACTTACTTCTTTAAAAATAAATAAATAAAATAAAATTGAAACATCCCTAATCATTTTCTGTAGATATATATTAAATATCACAACATTAACACAAAGTATTTTACTCTTTTTTGTCCATACATGATACAATTTAATACTCTTTTTGTATGGTAGTATATGGATAGTAATAATAATAAACTCTTTTTGCAGAATTTTTATGTCTAGTAACCTCTCCTGAAAAAGTCTAAAAAATTCAAAGGTCTCTTTCAGGGTTGTTTGTGCAGCCAATTGTGGTCTGAAATTTTGCCTTCAAAACCACTGCAGAGTGAGGTAGACTGATGTTTACATTACAGCTACTTCTTAATGTGATGCCCCTGCCATCCCCTAAATCTTGAATACTAACCACGTTAGACAAAAGCTTTAAGATATGTCTTCTTTTCAGGGATCTAATATCATAACAAGTTGGTTAAATTGATGTTTTGACAGGTTGAAGCAGGAACAGATATTAAATCAGAATTCCTTTGAAATACATTGTTAAAACATTTTAAATATCAGACAAAAAAAAAAAAAAAAAAAAAAAGGAAGAAAAGCGTAGCAATAATTGCTCCTTGCTCCTTATGTGGATTCTTACCTGTGACCTGCATGGCTGAAGAAGAAATCCCAAGTTGTATATCAGGCAACTTGTTGCATGAGTGCAGGGGAGCTACTGGGACCTATTCATTCACTATAGTGTAAATATGGTTTTCCCATTGGTAAATGACTTTTTGATGATTGCTTGGTCACCCTAAAGCTTAAAATGTTACTCAACATTATTCTGTTTGCTCAAATTATATGAAGTTATAATGATACACTGTGTTGTATCTGGTTTTGTATTATACGGACATTTGGGGCACAGATCTACATGTATGACATGCTAACTTGAGGACATGTTAATACGTTGTCTTTGTTGTGTTTTCAAACTTTTCTTTTTAACATTCACACATGCCTAAAAGCAATATATTAACTGCAAGTGAAATTCAAAGGTCTTGGTTGTACGCAGCATGTTGGCAATACATGCACAGATGCAACTATTCAGACTAGCTGCCTAACTAAATATTCAAATACAGAGATCTCACCCTGTACTTAACATGCAAATACAGACAATTAATGATGCTTAGCTAATCTGAGGAACCAAGAATAAACTTTGGTCCCCAGACCTTTCAAAAAAATGGCAAAGGTCAGCATAGGCCCACAGAAACTTTACGATTACTGATGTGTGCTGTTACTCCTGTGAAGAGAATCACCTCTTCTGCTGTTTCCTCTGAACATTTTTCCTGACATTTTGAGGAAAACTACACAACGCTTTCACATTTGTTTATGTTTTTTTTATGCACTGTTTGGCAGTAGGCCTTTGTGTGGAGGCTGTGGGGCTCATGGATGGAGTTAGCTTCTGATGGTCACTTCTCATTGGGCCTTACTGAGATCCCTGAAATGGCTTTAGTGAAGAAGCTAAAATGACATTAGTAGTACACAACAACATCTCCTGCTGATGAATTAATTATCTGGTTCGATACTTTCCTGGCATGCTTAAAGTATAACACATGGGGCTTCTTTTCAAGAAGCTTCTCAAAAAAGAATTCTCACTTCGTTAAAGCCCAAGTTGCTGTAAAGGTGTCAGGAAATACTACAGTATTATCACCTCTGAAGTAAACAGGAGTTTTGACTTTCATTTCAGGGGGAAGAAGGTCACTGCATGGGCTCCAAACTGAAAGAGATCTAAGGATTTATAGTAGTCCATGGGATCCTGATTTTCTAAATAACTCTTTTTCTTTTTTTTTTTTTTTTTACTGCATTTTACCGAAGTTAAGAGAGAAGAAAAAGCAATTTTTTTTCCAAAATTTTAGCTCGCGTGACAGCCCTGATGACAACATAGCAGCTGCTGCTAACAAGCCACAGGTTTTGTACAGAGCTTGCTGCAGAGTGGAGGCTTGTCAGGCTCACACTGCATGGACTCTTTGTGACTTGCCTGCAGCTTATTCTCTGGTCTAGCTGTGACAGCCATTTCTCTTCTTGGCCAGGTTTCTAAGGCTGTTTGGTTTTACTTTTGAGGTGCAACTCTAGTTTTATGTAGATAGCAGCAACAAGCAGCTATCCTAGGCAGTGGATGCAGGTGTGGGTGGGATGAGTGGGGACGGGGCACAGGTTGCCACTGTCCCCACAGCTGGATGAGGAAATGCAGACATGGAACTGGGCAAAGTGGTTTTAGGGGTAGCAAGGAGAAGAAAGAAATAGTATCTAACAAATGTATAAGGTGCCATATATAATACACTTGGGTGTAATGTACAGCTGCAAAACAACTGAGAAAGAGAAAGCACAAAAATGTGGTATCAAATACATAGAAATGACCCCAAGCAAATCCTAGAGCAAGGAAGAAGAAAACACTGACACGAACATTACATTCCTGCTGGAGATGGACTCCATAGGCTGACAAGCCTCTTTCCCTAAATAATGCCATTGCCCTAAAGGCCCAGAATAGCAGTGGACGGGTGAGTACAGGACCAGGAAGAGGGATAGAAACTAAAAAATGTGTATAGAACAATTTTAATTGCATTGTTATTTCTATTCTGTAACAATTAGGTCTGGATTAGTAAAGACTGGGCTTTTGAGGTTTCAGTTATTCTAACAATAAATTTTAACTCTACTTGCATAAAAGGCATACTTTCTCTTTGCCTGTAAATGGTTTTCAATACATATAACAATAGGAAATACATATTTCTTTATTATTATCATTTTAAAAGTAGTAAAGGTGTAGTAAATCACATGCAGAGAAGTTATTTTCACCAGGCAGGGTAGCTAAAAATTATAATATCTGAAACTCTGATTGTTAGCCTGGTTTAAAAGAATAATATTAGGCAGACGAACTCATCTAGCCTTTTTTTTTTCTTCCCTATTGATTATGCCTAGTTGCTGAGGATTTTGATGATGGTAATCGACACTGAATACTGCTCTTTACCTTGTAGGTTTTTATTTAAAATAAAACTAATTGGGAAAGGGGAGAGTTTTTGTTCCTACCAATTAAGTTTTTTTGTTTGGTTGGGAATTTTTGTTGTCTTTTACACACAAGTGAAAAGAAAGAGCTATCAACATTAACAGGAAAAAATGTAAATCTCAAGAGTTGTGGGAGGAGATGAAGAGCCAGGGATGAAGAGCTGTAGAGAATATGCAGGGGGAGGACTGAATGCTAAAAGTAAGCAGAAGAAAAGAGGAAAACTATTCAAACTAAAATAAAATCTGACAATATATATATATGTTTGTGTGTGTTACCTTTATTGTACTAAAAGACAAGAAAAAGAAGTCATTGAAGGCCCTGGAAATTACTTCACTGAAATTCAGAGTAGCAATAAAGAGCTTGTTTATGTAGAGAAAGCCCATAGAAAGCAAGGGAATTCTCCCATTGCTATTAGATTTTAATTTGACACACACCTCTAGTGCCTCCTACAGTTTTCATTCCTACTGTGAAAGGTTTGGTAGAATAACAGATAATGGGGAAGACTGCATAGAAAGTTTGAAAGGAAATAACCTACTCAGAGAAACTTTGTTCTCAAAGATGCACAAATACAGGTGGATAACTTCACAACAAGATACTGACCTCTTGTAGATATCATTGCATTTCATTCAGAAACGTATACTTTTAAATGTGTCCAGCCATCTTGTTAATTTGAACAGGATCTTTTGTCAGATTCAGGAGTGAACAAATATAACTCCCTGTACATTGTCATACCAATTACATTTGCCAAGTACTCACCTCCCTGTGGAAAGAACTGAGAGTAAATCTCTTTGAACGTTTCTTCATTGACAACACCACTGGGACATTCCTGGAAAAAGTTAAACACAAGAAATAAATAGTGCTGAATCTTGTTCAGGCAAATCCTGTGTGCAGGAGACCATAGAGAACACGTACATGATCGTGAGAGTTTAACATGCAGCCTGATTTTGCACTTTAAACCAAATATTAGAGCATTAAATATGCATCACTTCGAAGTGTCTTATTAAAGAGAAGGGACAAAAAAAAAAAAAAAAAAAAAAAAAGGACAAAAGTTACTTCTGTGCCACTTCTTCTCAATTTCAGTACTGAGAACTGAGTGATGGGTGTGAGCAGCAACTGCTGTGCTGCAGTGCATGGTGCTGTCAGTGGTTTCTGCAGGCCATGGGCCTGCAGCTGCAGCTGCAAACAGCACTTGAGTGGCACAGAAACCAAGCAGGAATGCAAACTACATTTGCAGTTAGACCTGTCACAGAAGGTCTTATTCAAGCCTTGCAGATACTTCTGCCTTTTTACATCGTGTTCATAAACTGAAGTATGTAAGCAAGAATGAGCAGAATGTGTCATAGTAGAGCGATTTCAGAGAAATTGAAACAGTAGAGAAAATATGTTTGGAAAGTATGTAAAGAGGTAGGAAAAACAGAAGGAATTCAGTTGCGGTTACTAAGTCATGCAGTAAAAATCAAAGGCAAGACTGCTGAGTCTAGTCCTAAGTTTGCAAGGTTGAGCAGATGACTTTAGGCCATGCACTTAATTTCTTTTTGCCTTAATTCCTTCCTTAATACAACAGGTGAAAAAAAGCCTGGCAAGCTCTATAAGACAAAAGTATTTCTAGAAACAAACAAACAAACAAAAAAAGGAAAGTAAGAAAAGTGAAATAGTGAAGGTTCATAGTTCAGTTTCTTTGTCCATTGCTATGCTATTCGGACTGATGGCTCCAATTTATGTTCCTAGTCTGGAGCACTGGGGAAAGGAAGTAGCTTCATGTGAAGATAAAGAACAGTGTAACATCATTTGCCAGTATAATAACAGCTTTCCCTGTGACAGCAAATGATATTTCTATTAGATCAAGTGAGGAACACTGAGATATTCATAGCTTTGACAGCTTATGTGAAGAAACAAATAGCATAATCTTGCTAATTGAGAGATGATGCACCACCTGAAAAACGCATGTCAGATCTGTAGATCTACGATTATTTTGATTTATGTCACTTACTCTCAGCCAAAATCAGATTTTCACCATAACTAAGAATGTGCAAACTCATGGTAAGAAACAATTTTGTTTGATCAGAACAGGCAAACAGAGAGCAGTCATGGAGACAGAAGTACAAAACTATTTATTCCTGGTCATAGAGGCTGTCACTGATGGAGGCAGAATCAGAGCACAGGTACACTGTCTGCTGGTACACTCTGCCTTTCAAACCAAAGCCTTTGGGGGACACTAAAATGAATCTAGCATACCTAACCTTTGTCAGGTAAGAAGCAATCCATTAATTGAGGTGTCATTCCCTGTCTATTAGGTATTTGGGTGTGACAGTTTTCTAAAGTGCCCCTGCTTCCAAAAACAAACAAACAAACAAACAAAAAACTATATTCAGGTGCTCTAGAATCTCTAGTCCCTCTCAAGGATTAACATGCTGCTTGTCTTCTGATGTGAAGCCTTTTAGAGTTGTATAAATGAAACCAAGACCGGTATATTTACTTGGAAACATCAGTGAAGCATTCAGATACTCATTGATACAACAATATATTTATTCACTGTAGAAAATGTAACAAATGCATTTCACAAGCTCCTCTTCTAAGCATACATTGATATTTATTTCACATCATTACCAGACCTGCTCAAGCAAGAGTAACACAACCTTCTCTCAGACAAATGGGAATGTGAAAGGACAATGCAATATTTTAAAATTTAGGAAAAGAAGTCATACCTTCTTTCTGTTCTGCATGTATTTTCTTTTCAGACAAAAAGCTAGGAACATTTTGAATGAACTGAAACAGCAAAACCCTGAACATTTGAATTTGTACAACTCAGATTCTGCAATATATATATATATATATATATTTTTCTGAGAAACTTAATGACAAAACATGTTTTTATGTTTATCTCACTCCAAGGATTATTAACACATAAAGCTATTTTTCTACCTTTTCCTTGGATGACAAAGGAAATAGTCATATTCAAAATACATTCATCTTGCAAACAGCACTCTCCTCTTTTTTACAGTAAGTCGTACAGTCACAGGAAATACCAACACTGCCAATGGTGCCAGTCCTTAGTCTAAAGCTGCAAAGAGACTCCCATTTCCTGATTGCATTTAAATGTTGCTGTGCTTGAGAAGAATTAGAGGTATTGTGGAAAAAATTTTCTGATTTATTCTTGGCTAGTTTAAAATAAGTTAGCAGACTTTTTATAGAAGTAAATGACTTACAGACCTTATTTAAAGGCAGTACTTCTTTCTGTCACTTAACTGCAGTTTCACCACATTGTTTGAAAGGAACACTGCTTGAAAAGGCAATATACTTTCACAGAATTGTATATTAGTAGAGGCAGTAAAGTAGATAAATACAACCTCTTGAATTTATCTAGGCTGACCCTCTGTATTTACCTCCTGCCTTTACCACAGCATTGGCAGTAACAGCTTAACTTTTCAGTCTCTGAAGATTTGTTCTTATGTTATCTTAAGGGCATTCATTAAAAATCTGCAATGTTGACCAATTACTCTTACCAGAAATACCTGGTTCAAACCTTCCTTTCTTTATCTCGAGTCTTTCCTTTGAGATTCTACAACGCCATGAACAGATCTCTTCTCAAGTAATTTTAATCTAAATATATATGTAGCTAACATCATTTACGTCCAAGAATCTTCATGTTTCTAAGCTTTCATTAAACTCTTATAAAAGAAAGGAAAATAATTCAAAAATAGTTTGAAAGAAAAATGTGAGACATTTAAACCATTTTCTATACTCTTATTTTCCTCCAGATGTATATAATTTATTCTGTTACAGAAAAATAACTGTTTGACAGTCTTTTAAAATTGCATTAAAGATGCAATTCCTTCTGGAGGAAAAAAAAAAAAAAAAAAAAAAAAAAAAGAGCATAAGTTCATCTTGAACTGTTTTTTCCTGAGTCCAGTCCTCTCTCCTTTAAAGAGAAAATAAAATAAACTCAAGAAGAGACAGAGAATAATAAATATGATTCTGCCTTTTGATGATCTCTCTTGCTTGCAATTTTACTGCTGGGAAATTACACCTCCAGTACATGGTCTTACGAACTACTCCAAAACCTGTAAATTATTTACAGGCTTCATGCTGTCTAAGCTGTCTTTTAAAAAAAGCATTTACAAGAATACTGCAATGGGTGGACTCATTTTTACCACCAAATCAGCACCCTTTTTAGACAAGAGGCAAACCCAAAAAGACAAAAAAGGAGAAACAGAGAAGTATAGGAACAAGAATGAAGAGGAAAAAGGAAAAGAAAAAAAAAAACACAGCTCAGAGTTTTGTCTGTAAAATAAACAATGGATGATGGATGAAGTTGTATTAGGAGCTTTGGAAATTTTACATGTATTTTATTTATAGGTTATTGCATGTCAACTTCTGCATCCCATGTTTTATCTGTTGTCAGTGTTTGTTCTGCTTCATTTCAAATAAACATTCATGTCTATTGATTTAATTATCACTGACTAACAATATTTTCTCTTTTTTACATGTACATCTATTCTACCTGAAAATTTAAATTTTCCACAAGCACATAATATAATGGAAAATCATATATATATTTCTGAATAACATGCGTATGCTTTAAAGCTAATTCTAGCAAAACCCCCACAACCCAAACCCACAGTGGTTTTTCATAGTTCAGCCAGCTCCAAATTTTGCATTCAAGTATAGTAGGACATTGATCAAATCAACATGAAAATTTAAAAAATGGCCTTCATTTAATAACATAATGTAGGCCAAATTAATAATGAAATCCAGGCAAATATTCACCTCATGAAGTTCAACCTGAATCACAGTGCTCTACATCTGGGAAGAAATAGTCCCTTGTGCTGGTGCAAGCTGTGAAGTGACTGGCTGAATGTCAACCCTGCCAAAAATGATGTGGGGTGACAGTGGATATCAAGTTGCATATGAACCAAGGAAAATTTTCTTACTGCAAATAAGACAAACCAACCAATGGGCCATGGCCAGCAGGCTGAGGGTGCTAGGTTCTCTGCTTGGCACAGTAAGGAGCACAGGCTCGGGTTCCTCCCAGGGATGTGGAGAAACAGAAAAGGGTTTAGCAGAAGGTCACAAAGGCTATCAGGATGGAGGGCACGTGGCCAATGAGAAGAAGTCGAGAGCTGAGCTTGCTTACTCTAGGTCAATGCTAAGGGATGAGCTAGTAGCAGCTTACCTGAAGGGCAGTAAGAGATAAACAGCCAAACAGCTGGTAGGGGCAGACAATTTAACAGTGGCCACAGTCTGAGTTTTATGAGTTTTGTTGTACTAACTGGATGTTAGGACAAACTTTTTCATGCTTATTGTACACTTTAGTGTGGAGATGTTTGAGATAGCCCCTAATTTCAGTGAGAATTTGTGCTGTTGAACAGCCTTGGCAGAGCTTTTATGTGCACTCTCTGCTTCCAAAGCTGCATCCCTGAAGTTCATTTAAATTTGCTGTATTTTTTATGTTCGTTGTGATTAAAGCATAGGCCTTCTTATGTCTTTCATATTTGCAGAAAATTGAGCCATATGATAATTGTACAATTCACATGAGTTGCAATACCAAATTAATTTCTCCCACTTAGACATACAATTTTGCTTTTGGATTAAACACCTGTTGTTTTTTTTTTTTTTTTCAGAAAAAAAAAAAAAAGTATCTATCTGGTGTTTATCCAATGCCCATTGTTGTATATTTGACTTCCCATGGCAAGACATCAACAGCTATGTGGTAAAATTACTCAGTAAAATTATCAGCAAACCATTAGTCAGTGTCATATGTAATAGAAACATTTTTTCTTAGTGTTGCTATGTTAAAAATTTATACCTGAAATTTGCAGTGTTTTTTTTCTAGTCTTATGGAAAATTTAACCACAAAAGAACTCAAATGATCTGCAAATTCATTGACTAGAGAATTTAGTACTATATAAATTATCTGGAACAAGCTCACTGACACTCAATGCACAAATTACTCCTGTTGTGTTCTTTCTCTGAAAATAAAATGTGTGCCAAAAGTAGCACACATGAGGAACTAAGGTTACAAACAGTGCCTCCAAGGATTGAAATGATAGGGACTTTGGTGAAAGACGTATAACATAGTCTCACTGTAGCTGGGAACTAAGAGAAAAACAGATAAATCTCACTCTGGAAGGGCCTCTTCACATCCTGACACACATTAACACTACATCCACATTAAAGACTTTTCCTAGAATGGCTGTGTGTATCAGGTGTTATGCTTCGGCAGTTGAGCCAAACAGGTATTTGTAGCACAGATATGAGGCTAGATCCTCATATTCCTCTTTCAAAACCTTAAACTGAATCTCTGACCCTCAATAGCCTCTATGCGTTTTGCCAACTCACTTCAGATAATAGTGGCCTTGCTCCCGACTGCTGCTATTTAGGTAACAGCTCTGTAGCAATGGGACCATGTGAAAAATAAAGCTGAATACCCAACAGCCAGAAGGGCAAGCGGTTACAAAGCAGAAGGGTGAGGGTGGGAAGAGCAAAGAAAAATAGAAAAAGTTATTTCAGGCAGTGCCACATTTTTAAAAATGTTTCTTGAGTTTGTTGAAATGATTAATGAGATTCTAAGTTCTGTAATGATTGAGCTTCTAGATCATTAAAAATGCATATATCTCATGTTTAGATGGGATAATTGACTGAGCAGGGGTGGTAAACTTCTAGAGCAGCAATGGCATCAAGATGGTAATTTCAATGTCAAAGTTTCTGAGGTGTTTAATTTTCCTTAATTTGTTGTGTTTTAATTTGTTTTTTGTTTTTTTTTCCTCAGATGCACCAGTCTATTCAACTCAGCCCTGTCAAATGATGGAACCTGTCCCTATTAATTTCTGCATTCATCACCCTCCAATCTGCAGGGAGAGTTTTTCCTGGCTTGCTGTCTCTCAGTTCCTCTTTTCTCTTTACCCTTGCAATAGGATGCCAAGCCCTCTTTCACATATTTTCTGATTCTTGGAAAGAGAGGTCTATCAAGTCATCTCTGAATCCCCACATCTCAAAATCTCCAGCTCATGTTCTCTTCCCTTTCACCATGTCCTTCATAGACTTTAAGCATTTTTTCACCAAATATAACCCCATTTATCAGCCATAACAGTGCAAAATCAAAATGAGAAGGCATCAAATGCAAGTTTTTGGTCAAACTACCAAAATCCCATCTCACGTTTAAGAACAAACACATTCTGTGAAAAGCATATATTGTGCAATATTCTGTACTCCCAATTTGTGTCAAAACTTGCCTTGTGCTGTTTCTGTAATATAACCTAGGAAAAGTATGCAGAGAGGGAACCCTCTCCTGAAAAACAAAATGAGCAAACCCAAAACCCAAATAACAATAAAGCAAACCAATAACAAAACCCACAGAACAGATGCATTCAGGATTGCCAGCCTGAGGGAATGCAAGAAAGAGCAGCATGTTACATCGGTATGGCCCATTCCTGTGGTAAACAGGAAAACCCAGTGCTCTCTCAGTAACTGCAATGGTTGTAGGCCATGAAAGAGGGTTGATATTAATTTGGCAAGCATATGCAATATAGAAAAAATAGTTACTCTTATCATCTTTGAATAGTTTTCTTTAATGTCTAAATAAGAATGCATACTACCAACAAAAATAGTTTTTTTTAATTATTATTATTATTTTGACTAGGTGTTCTGTTAGGTGTTTAATTGCAAATAATTAATGGCAGTGAAGCTGCACATCCATGTAGATGTTAGGAGAAGCTTATATATTAAGTTAGTCTAAGCAATCCCATAGCCTGCTGACACAGGAAGAAGAGAATTCAATGTCCACCACAGCTTATTTCTCTAGGGCCACTGCAGGAACTGGATTTTTACAGTTTTACTATTCCTTGCTTATTTGAAATTTAGCCAACATCCAGCTGATGTGACATAAAATGATTTAGTCATGTCTGCAGGAAACTGAATGCATGTCAAGCAGAGTAAAAAACACAAATGCAAGCTAGACTAAACTTGTTTATACTTAACAAAATTGTTTCTATTTTATAAGCATTTTGCTCCTGGCTGTATGCTGAATTTGTTATCTTATGTTTGTAAAAGCACACCCACAAAGAAGCACAAGGAGCACAATGGCAGTTTTTGAGCCCGGCTGCTGCAGTGTACATAAATATGTGCCTATATATGAGCCGAGCTCCCTGCTCAGGCAGAGTGGGGAGCAGGATGAAGCTGTTGGTGCTGCCTGTGTTCGTGTGCCTGCTCTGGGTGTCTGCCCATGATCTGTGTGGCCAGCCATGTATGTATGTATATATGTGGTGTATACATGTGCTCTATGGGCATGTACTACTTCAGCATTGCAGTTGGTTGGATCTGGAGACATAGAGAGGTAACAGCCTCTTCTCTCTCAGGCTGTTGAATCTGGCCTGATATTTTTCACTTAACAAATATAATTCTTCCATGTGTTTTATTTAATATGCTTATATAACTCAATATGTATTATTCATATTCCATATATTGGTACTGTACTGATTTTACTTTGGAATACCTTTAGCTTTAAAGATCTGTTTACCTAATGCCAATTGGGCTAAGTCAAAGTTTTAACCACCCCTAAAATTCTGTGCTGTGAAAAAATAAGTTTCTAATTTATTGTCATTTAAACAAACAAAAAAGCAATTTTGTAACTAATTTCTCTATAATAAATATAAATCTATTTCATTATTTACATATTTATCAGGAATAAATTTCATTGTCTATTTATTTTTAAATGAGTGCTTGTGTGATTAACTTTATGTCCTGAAAGTATTCTTAGAATACAGGGTTCAATTTTGATACTATATTTTTTCAGTAAACAGGCCAAACATAGAAGAAGTGATCTTTGTGATAAATGGGCTGGGGGGCATTACTGGAGTTCAGATCACATTATTGGGCACCATAGGAGAAACACCAAGAGCAGGAAGAAAAACAGCATCTAACATAAATGAAATGATTTTAGAAGGACTTCAAAGCAGATGGTCCAGACAAAATGAGGTTTGGGGGGAAAGAAAGGCTTGATTTCATTAAAGGAAAAGCAAACGCAGTCTGAAAAATATCTCAAAAGATGTGCTTGAAAGTGTTGTTATGCACTAGCCTGTGAAGCAGCCTCAAAAAAAAAAAAAAAAAAAAGAATAAATAATAATTTCAGAGAAAACCTCTCTTGAAGTATTTGAAATGTGGCTGAATAAACCACTGGAAATTAAGGCTGTGAAAATTAACCTGGGAATAGTTAGATAGTTCAGAAGACCTTTTTCTTTTCTGATTAATACAAATTTAAAATATCTCAGATAATCATATTTATGGCCTTTTTCTTTTCTTTCTTTCTTTTTTTTTTTTTTTCCCTTCCCTTCTAATTACATCTAGAAGAAGTGGTAACAGAAAAAAATAAAAATAAAGAAATAAAGTGGGGTGATGGGAGCAGCAGTTTTTGTTCCACAGTCAGATACCTCTAAGAGAGAGAAACGGATTCATGGAGATTGAACTATAAGCAAAGTATTGTCCATTAAGGGTTAGTAACATTTCAAGGGGTCTCTTCCCCTATGGATTTAAAGAAACCCTGTCTTTCTAATCTATTATAGAGCATCATTTCTCTGAAACAGCTTCTTTGAACCAGAGTCTTCTGAAATGCAGTATTGTCAGTATTTTGGCTCCTCTTTTTGAAATCAGATGAATAACATCTAATTTCCTTTATATTGATTTATCATTCAACACTTCCACATCAAATAGGAGATTTGAGGAAGATTTTAGGAAATCAACATGTGTATGAGATAATTGCACTGACTGTAGAAGAGATACCTACTTTGGTTCTTTTGATCAGGCAATTATATTTTCCCCCATCCTCTGTGTTCCTCTTGAGCTTTGCTATTTCCCTACTATAAAACCCAGATGGTCAAAGGACTGGGGGTGATAGGCAGGATGACATCTCAAATTCCTCACAAAGGATGAGAATTGTTTTTATTCTATTTTTACAGCTATCATTTTAGGGTCTGGTCAGGTCTATGATATGATGGAACAAGTCCAGACCTCAGATGTCTTTCTTCTGAAAAGTTTTTTAGGGAAATACTATCAACTGCGAAGAGGTTGAGATGTCATCCTGCCTATCACCCCCAGTCCTTTG
>CM021700.1:78576764-78705035 GCA_011074415.1 Stictonetta naevosa | reverse complement strand
TTCTGACATTCCAAAACACTTACACTCCAAGGAACACAGAACTCCAGCACTTGCTGCTAACCTACACACAAAACTGTTTAAGTACTATCTATTATTATAGAAAATGCTTTTCTATACTAAAGCAGAAAAGGCTGTTTGCTTTCCAAGTCATTGCCATGGACAGTGACAGCAAACAAAGATTGTATACCTACTTACTTGAAAGGGACAGATGAGCAGAGGTAGGCTGCAGCAAAAGGGGTAGTAGCAGAAAATGAGCACATGTGTTGGAGGCTTCCTCATTGGTTGTGGCAACCAAAAATAGGCAAAGAAATGGTGTTTTTGTTTGTTTGTTTTGTTTTCTGGGGGTGATCTGTGCAGGTGAAACCATACAGCCGAGACTGCCAAGTTGTATAAATAGTTGTATTTCATACTAAAAACAAAAAAGACCCTCAGTGTAAATAAGAAAGTGTCATTTCCTTCCTTCTGCAAGACAAGGGAGTCCCCTCTGTGGCTTTAAATCATCTTACGCTGGTTTAATAGCTGGGTTACCAGCTACTCAAGCCAACAGATAGGTATCTTCTTATTCATGCCAGTTACCCATAAACAGAGCATCAGTTAATTTTCTCAGAGAAAATAATTCTTTAAACATCTCAGAATATTTACTCTAATCAATTTTCATATTTCATTGAGTAATTAAAACATTTTGCTAGCTGTTCTAACATTTTGAAATTATATTTATTTTAATGAATTAATTATTAACATTATTATTACTGATAAACAAAAAACTCTCAAGATAGTGTGTATCTGGGTATGCCAGAAACACCAGGCATGGACTTATGCAAGGACTTTTCCCTGTTGAGCATAATTCATATTTCGTAATTACACTATGTGTATTTAAAGTGAAACACATACAAAGCGTAGGACAAAGTTTAGTTAAAACACAGTTATAGCTGAAGGAATTTCATATAATTTTTGTTCTCAAAATGCTTCCTGGAATAAAATGAAGATTAATTGAAGCCTTTCCTGTTTTGTAGGAGTGCTGAAAGACCCGGTACATTAATATGTTGAGTACAGATGAAGATTCTCAAAAAATAGAAATTTTACAAGTCTAAAACACAAGGTGTTTTTTTTTTTTTGTTGTTGTTGTTGTTTTTTCCCCAAGTCATTCTTTATTACACTTCCTGAAATTACTCTTATGAAAAAAAGATAATTCTAAGGCCAGAATTATTATTCTTTTCATCTGTGGAATATTATCCCCAGTATGTACAACAATATGTTATATATATGAATGAGTATGTTTGTAATGACCTATCTCTAGCGTGATGGATTTTCACTCATTTTCTCTGATGAATAACTTGTGCTCAATTCAATTACATTGAAAACCACTGGTGTTTTTAATTTCAATTATCACTTCTACATTTTATGTTATCAGGAAAGTGACAGCTATTAATGTAACCTCCTGCCTATTGAAACTGAAATAGCTCTGTGTTGAGTTTTTTTTTTTTTTTTTTTTTTTTTTCTGATTAGATTTCTCATTTTTCTCAGATGTAGGCTATATATATATATAGGCTATATCTATATATATATATACATATATAGAGAGAGAGAGTGCCTTCACAGCTCCTTTTCTTTATTGAAACAATTCTTGTTTTACATTTTTGAAAATAACTTCAGTGCAACCATATAGAAAAATGCTATATCATGGATAAACAGCAATGAATGCTGAAATGTGTTGATGAAATGGAAAAGGGTGTTTTTTTTGTGTGTGAAATGGTAAGGGATGGTTGTCTCAGTTTTTTGTCATGATCCCTGCTCTAAATCGTTCCTGTGAATTTGCCCATTTATGGTTACAGGTATAAAACAAGCAGTTTTTGCAGGAGGAGCTGGAATCGAGGAGTCATTCCCAAATGGAATGCCCTGATTATTGGGTCTGAAGGGATATCCTTCCTTTTGATTTTTGCTCCCTGAAAGTGCAGTAGAATTTAGCTAATGGCTCATGGGGATAACATCACGGGTTGTTGAATTACCTGTTCTTTCATGAATGCTGCAAACTTTTTGTTGCTCTGTAGCAACAACCTACAACTCATGGAAACCAGTGGACTTGAGAGCATCCAATATGACCTGACCGATCAGATCAGTCTCCATTGACATCCATTGATGAAATACATGTAAGGACTCTGTTCATGAACTCTTTACCTGTTCTCATCAGGTAAGAGTCAATGCTTCTTGTCTGAATTTAGCCATCTGCATAAGAATTATAATAATGCTTCCCAATGGCACAGCAAAGATGTACAAGGGTCTGAGGTGCCCACTGAAGTATACTTTAACAAACACAGGCCTCTCCCCACCCCCTGCTTACTATGGCAGTTCCAGAGGAAAACAAGCAGAAATGGAGGAACTGGCTCACATCCAGCATGTGTGACTTCACACTGTAAATAACAATCAACGCTTTGGCTGCTTCTCCCATGCAGTGGGCTAGATGCCAGCAGAGCTTTTAATCAGTACTGCTCTTTATTTAGTGATGCCTGCTAACCACTGTAATTTTTAGTTTCCTATTATTAGAACTGGCAGTAAAACAACAGTAAACAACACGACTAAAGCTTTGAATTTAAAAGCTCACCCCAAAGCCTGACACACCAAAACTTTACAGATGAGTCCCTGGCATCTGAAAGGTGCTTACTGTTTCTGTCCTTGCTTGTCACTACAGGAGGGCATTTTATAATCCCGACTTCGCACACAGGCAGGACCTATAATTAAATTAAATGTAGCAGAACCCATGCTTCATCTACTGAGTGGTGCAGTTTGTTGTAAATACTTGGCAAAGACAAAGTACTTACACTCTTGGGACAAGCTGTATTTAGCCTGACACTATGTTTCATTCATTCTCGTGTGAGCAGTTTTATCAAGTCCCTTCAAATCAGCTGAGTTCTCAGGTGAGAGCAGGAGAAATAGTCCCCCACTAGCCAATACTAGTCACCCAGGTTGCATTCCCTTAAACCTCGTCACGTAATATACTTGAATGGGATGAAAGACATCACCAGTCCCTACCAGTTGTCTAAGTATAGACCAATTCCCTACTTTGAAATCATTATTTTATGTTTCTTACATGAGAGAGAGAATAGAATTTAGATAGAAGTTAGGAGCTCAGTTGATGCTTTTGTTGGTGCTCCTTGTAATATTAGAGATTGTAAAATGCATGGAGGATGAATCTGTACAAACAGCTTTCTGCTAAAGGGTCTGATGCTCTCACGTTGGCACACTGGCACAATCTATCATCGTCACTAATATTTTATAATCATTACTGAAAATGAGAAAGCCTGAATTTAGCACAAAATATTTATGAAGCAACCTCAGTATGTTGGGGTTAGAACTATATTTTGTTTAAAACTCTGTTTCTGTTGTTTCTTTGTTAGAGTCAGTGGTTGATACTAAGTGCTGACACTGTTTTAATCATGAAATAAGAACACTCCATTTTGCATTCCTGCGACACATCTGCATTCAAGACATTTGGCTCCTAACTCATATTGTTTTAGTATTTTTCAGAGTGGTAGGAGTGGTAGGTTTTTTTTTTTTTTTTTTTTTTTTTTCTTTTAAAGACATGCAGTGGTAAAGGCAGACAGATCAATATTTGGTTAGTGCTAGCTATGATGAAAAACACTGAGGAATTTCAGCTCCTACAGAATCCTGTCAGCTTGCAGAAATGGCAAAGAGCATGAAAGTCAAGGGGGAGTAGGTTAGGAACTGGAAATCAAACATTGTATTCATTATTTATATTGTATATAGTAATACATTTATCCTTTAACAAACGTTTTTGCTTTCTCTGCTACCAACACTTCCTTGTAGAAGAGCCTCAGCATTACAAACATAAGAACAGAATTGCTTACCTACATAAATGTTTACAAAACTGATCTTGACGTTGGCATAAATAAGACCTGATTCACCAAGTAAGGTGGTGAAAATCAAACACTATCGAAGGGCAGTGAAATATGTGAAGCTTCTGTATTTGAGATGCATGTGGTCCATAGGAAGAAATGCTTCTTCCCAATTAACAAAGTGAGGGCCTTGTACCTTGTCCTGGAGGCTTTTTGGCATTCAATGTCTGCCATGTGTTCCATGTCACAAAATGTCACGTGCACTTGTCCAACCTGCTGCACACCACACCTACATTTCCTTTATTCTGTTACCCGAAAAGGTCATCCCCAGAGTATGGAGAAGAAACCTTATTAGTAGAGTAGTGCTGTTCAGGGTAATCATGGAAGGACCAGAGCAGGCTTCATGGCAAGGATTTGGGACATGAATCTAAATGCCTTTGAGAAAGAGGAATGAACAGCTCCATAAGACAGGGAAATATATAGCATTGCTACTTACAGATGAGATATTGTTTCTATAATTCAGTAAAAGACATGACAAAAATATCAGAATGCAATTTAAAGTTTAGTCAGAAATCTAAACTAATAACATTTTTTTAGCACAGCAAAAAAATCTAAGTAAGCTACATAAATCAGTCTCCTCTAGATTGTTCTGAAGACTCCACTCTCATAGTTAGATACTCGAAACATATTTGTTTTTTGGTAGCCTTTCTAAAATTTGTCAAGTAAGTCACTTCACTGAAATTGAATGCTGAGATAAACCTAAATAAATGGTGATGGATATTTGCTGGGATATTTTTGTGAAAACGAACAGCTTAGAAAAGTATAAAAGAAGCTGAAGATGTCCCACTTAGAACAGACAAAGGAAAAAGATAACTAGAGAATCAGACATATCTGTAAAAGAGTTATCTGTTATACAGGGTAGGCCTAAGAGAGATTTTATTTCTCATAGTGGTATCAGTCCTTTAGGAGATTCACTGAGGATGAAATTGTTTGGCATAAAAACTTCTTGCAAAACCTGCCAAGTTTAAGGCACATAAAACCATAAAACTTTTCTTTGTTCCATAGCTGCAGCTTCCGCAGTTGTTCTGCAGAACAAAATAAAATAAAATAAAATAAAATAAATAAAAAAAGACTTTTACAGCTTTTACAGCTTGGGCTCCATTACAAGGGATAGTACTACATCTTTGGTGCAGTGGAGCAGATGTTGTATGACTTGATTTCATTTTTTCAACAGTACTGGAAATGCAATGGATATTTTGGAAATCAAATTCAGTGTTGTTATTTGATCAAGTATGAGGGACAATGATGAGTCAAATCTGAAGAACTATACTTCTTAAAGATAAGAAATAAAAAAAATAATTGATCCCTGAGCATAAGCTTATAGCCAATTCATGGTATGTTTAGTGGTGAAACAGTTATGTTAATTGAAAAGAGATGGGTTTCAATGTTAGGATCCTAATTAGATCTTTGCTGGGAGATGGAGGAAAACTTATTAGAAGGCCCTGAGGTTTCCCAAAAGCTGCTGCTCCCAGTAAAATCTGGATGCAGAAGGCATCTTGTTTGCAGGTCCTGTGTTTAATAACTGAGAACTCTGAAGAAGCCCAGCATGCTCCCACTTGAACTGAGGCAATATCTTGATGTGTAGTCTGACATGAAAGAAAAAATTATTCTGAAGAAACCAGTACAAGGAACATATTTTTTCCAGCAAGGGGCAACAGGGACAGGTGCTTGTTTGTCTACTGGTAAAAAATAAAATAAAATAGAATTAAACTACATGTGGGTGTTTCCTCATAGGCATATCTTCCACTGGGAATAGACTGGAAGATTTTCGAGCCAATTGCCACTAAATTATGGTTGTCTGACAGACTGAAAGAATGTGGGGTTCTTTTCATCACAAACAGATAAAGCAATGAAGGACAAATCAGCTGAACAAAACAGTAACAGCAACTTTTCTATCTGCAGCTCTGGAATCCCTGAGAAGACATTCTTATAGTGAAAAACATATGAAGAAATTTTAAAAATATATATTAGATCTTCATCACATTTAGGCATACTCCATTAAAGTCAATGAAAATTTACCACTGACTTTAAAAGAGGCAGGTTTTTTATTCTAGAAGAATAAAATTATAAATTCAGGAGCTAAATGTTACAAGTATCCAGAACTATCTGTAGGGGTTGTAAAAAGCAGCTAATCAAATCTTTCATTAATCTTTGGTGTCAAGATGAATTTAATTTTGTGTTTGCTTGAATATTGCTGTTGTTTGATGCTGTGCCACTCTCCTTTTCTGTCTTGTTCTGGAGGAAAGTAACAAGCATTGCTGGTTTAAAAATTCATTAATAGTAATGATTTACCCACTTTGCTGTGATTTTTACTGGTGACTCATTATTCTGGATCTGGAGAACCACCAAGAGCTTTTGCCCTAAAAACTTTGGAAAGAGGTGGGGAAAAAAAAAATAAAATAAAAAAAAAATGTAAGAATGTGAGGTGATCTGGATTGTTCAATGGGATAATACAGAAGTTAGTTATTGAACCTGGATTTCATAGAATCATGGAAGCATAGAATGGCTTGGATTGGAAGGGACTCTAAAGCTCATCTAGTTCCAACCTTCCTGCCATGGGCAACGATGCCAAACACTAGACCAGGTTGCCCAGGGCCTCATCCGATCTGGTTTTGAACACCTCCAGGGAGGGGACATCCACAACCTGTTCCAGTGCCTCAGCACATTCTGAGTGAAGAATTTCCTCCTATCATCTAATCTAAATCTCCCCTCTTTTAGTTTAAAGATGTTACCCCTTGTCCTCTCATTGTCTGCCTGAGCAAAAATTTGCTCTCCATCTTTTTTATAACCCCCCTTTAAATATTGAAAAGCTGCAATAAGGTCCAAAGCTGTATATTGATCCAAATATGCAAAAGCTGCATAGTGATCCAAAGCTCAGTAGCCTGGACAGTACATTTTCTGTTCAACTAGGTCCATTGGTTGCTGCTGATAAATATGATTTCAAGCACAATCACATACCTGTTGATATCTACAACTGCTGGTAAATAGCTGACCAAGGACAAATAGTGTTATATCCAGCTACTGCAGGATCACTTATAAAAATTATTCTTGACACATGTTTTTTGTGAGGTCACAGTAATGCTGGTGCATGCTGGAAATTGTAAATGGAGCAAGTAAATCACCATTAGAAATACCACATGAAATGTTTCCCATATCAGTTGTTTGGTTTTTTTCAGACATAAGGTTACTGTTGTTTCCAGTCGATAGATATGGAGCTTGGCTGGGGAGTGTGTTCATTGCTCAAATATACTGTCCACAGAACACACATTTCACTCTTAATGCAGAGGAATTCAGCCTTCATTTTTCTCTCCTGTAAGGATGAACTTTGCTGTCTCCAGCTCCTGGGAAAGTTCAGTTTCCCACAGTCAACAGCCTCCCTACTGCTGCTCCCCACTTTGTTCCCAGGGTGTGTTTGAGGAAGCTTTGATCAAAGACTGAGAAGCAATCTCTCAGATAGCCAGGGACACTAAAAGGTTTTGGCTGTCAGAGTAGAGACATTAAATTAGCCAGTTGTCAATGTGGAGCCCATGCAGGCAGTGAAGTACTAGTATAATGTGCTCTTGCAACCCAGAAGGCTTTTTAGTGTGGTAGTTAGGGTTTTAAAGTTGCATGGCAGTTAATAAGCCAGCTGGAGAGCCAAAATGCTAGTGTTTTTAGATTTGTAGCTTCGTGCTGTGTTTACTGAATCACTCTGTCTTCTGCATTATTGGTTCCTATTTCTTCTGCTACACTCACTGTATCCAAAGTTTTTTAACTATATTTCACAAAGGAATTGATTGGGTTGAATAAATTCCCTTTCTTGAAAGTTAACATGAGAATCATTCACATAATCTAATAATATAATCCACACAAATGTCCAGCTGATGTACAGAACGTTGGATCTGCTAGAAACTGGATTTCAGAATTTCCCTCAAATGCAGAGGTAGGTTGGTCCATGACGTGTGATATTCTTCATGGCACTACAGTACCTGACCCTTATGCTTTGGCATTAGTTATTTACTGTTGTATTTAAAGATTTATCACTGTCTATTTTTAGGACAGATGTAGGTCAAAGAATTTTTTTTTTTTTTAATTTCTTATAAAAAATTATTCTGAAAACAAAACAAAACAAAAAAAGACTTGTGACGTTTTCAGTGCTTTCTGGCAAAGACTATACATTGTTTATTTGGTAAAAATTGACCAGGAATTTAAACGGGCAAAAATGATAAAGATTCAAAATTATTTGAAAATTCCTGGCACACAGAACAGATCCATGAGTTCAGCACAATAAGTAAATAAATAAATAAATAAATAAATAAAATTATATGTAAAGTTTTGAAGTAATCAGGACCCAAATGTTTGAACTGCACCATCGAGAAGTATCACACGAACATGTATTTATTCCCTGTTCTTTTATTTTGCAGGCTTAGAATGCTCATTTAAAAATATTTGTGTCCAATCAGAGTCCCTGAATTACATTTTAACAGGGAGATAACTTGGTACAGGATTGAATACTGAAATATCTTGTTTTATATAAAAAACTCTTTGCAAAGACGAAAACCAGTAGCAAGAAATTTGAATAGAGACTTTTGAACACTGTTTTCTCAGCTGAAAAATTCGTTCACTAAAACTTTGTTTGTAGCTGTTACAGTTACTACTCATCCCCCTTCATGAAGAAAAGGGGACAGGTAGAAGAAACAAGAATAAAAGGTGTCTCCTTGCTACATTTTTAAATGACAACATTCGCACTGGTGCATTGCACCAAATTTTACATCTCTAATGTTAGTGATGATGCAGAAACAATAATCCAATAATTTTGTGTAACTCAAGTAACAAGCTTTGTATCACAGTCCAGATGCAGCAAAAAGTAGTTGCAGTGAGCTGTAGCAAAAAGATATTTTGTCGGTCATATTCCAATACATAAACATTTATATTCTTTGGATCCACATGAAAGCTCTATGGCAGAAAAAAGCTTTGCTGGTAGCTGGTTTTTGTTAAGCAGCTGGCTAGCAGAGCAGAAGGTATATACTGCACATAAAGTGTCAGCCTGGCATGACCAATGTTATGCCTTATGGTGAGCTCCATTAAGATCACACCAGAGCACTCAGCCACAGGAAAGGGTATTGCCAGTTTCAAATAGGAGGGGTGTGTGTGTGTGTGTGTGTGTGTCAAGCACACAGAGCAATACAATCCCACAAAAATATATTTTAAAAGACTCGTATGGAATAAAGACTAACTTTAGAGGTATTCCGCACTCTGCATTGCTATTGATATTGGGCGTTTGAAATCATGCTCTTTTTATATGGTTTATTTCTGACTTAGGACCTACATTTTTCAGAGATAACTCAGAAGTAAGCAATCACTATTATGAAGACAGTCTTTGGTGTGCTAGATGTGAACACAACATGAAGTATCTACATGAACAGAAGTAAGTCATGAGATGAATAGAAGTGTAGGGACTGAGTTCATTATTAACTTTCAAAAAGAAGATTTCAGTCTCTGCCAGCAACTGTGAGACTAATTGAAATGAGTATCTCCACTGAACGCATTAAGGTCTGTAAATCTGTGATGACTGACATCTATACACTTGGTCTGTCAAACTCTACCTCCAAATTATTTTTACTCATATTTGAAGAGTTTCAAGTTTCTCCTAACTCTTGAAGGAAATATAAAATGAATGTAGGCATTACTTATTGCTGAGTTTGTTAAAAGATTTTCACATAATCCTGTTTGAAACATAGAAAAGTTCCCTAGAAAGCACTAGTAAGAATGCCAGTGCTTTCAAAACATAGTTGCAAATTTCTACCCTGGCAAGTTATTATTATTTTTTTTAAGTCTTTCTTCAGTCATCTAAAACTGAGAAAATAAATGATCTGAAGCCACAACTGGTAAATAACAATGCTAGGAAAGATAGATAAATAAATAAATAAATGGTGCTATGAACATTATACACATCTTCAATAACTATCTCTGGATAGAAAAAGATAATTTACAGAACTGTTTCATGACAGCAGACATGCTGTCCAGCTTGTAGGTTTACTTCCTTGGAGTTTCATTATGCTGCTGTCTACTATTTAGATTTTTCCAGCTGAGAAAGACACGGTAGTTTTCTAACTGTGGTAGATATTAATTTTCAGTTTGAAATATTACTATCTGACTTTATAGTAAGATTCAGAACGTCCTTTATTTTATTATGCTTTATTGATGTTCCTATATAGGCAGTTCAGATCACAAACTGGTAGAATTGTTCACTGGAGGAGGCCTCTGAGGGTCACCTAGTCAAACTTATCAAAAATATCCTGTAAATATTTTCACAGTTGGGTATTTACATATACATTAGATGGTTAACCTTAGATGGTTAACCTCAGAGGACATGAACCTTATGCTTTTATTTCCTCCTCAATAGATTGGAAATATAGTTTATTACATTAAAAAAAAAGTGTTTTTTCTCACTTATTTTTTCTAAGATGCTAGCAGATGAACAAACAGAAGAGGATAGATATATATATATATATATTTTTCTGAAAAGGTCAATAAGAATAGTTGTACCTTATCACACAAACTCTTGAATGTTCTATGCAATCAATAAATGAGTGTTACAACCTAAAAAATGAGCTGTCATTAAGCTGTCTGAGAGTCACAAATGCAACACACAGTATTACAATTCTAATTGAAACTGAAAAATCTTTGAATAAATTAGCATATTTTGAGTTATACATTTAAGTAGCTTTACATGGATGTGTAGTATGATGGGAGGAACCCATCTGTGAGTGTAACATTATCAGAGCTATTTTCTTATTCTCATTTGCCTCATTTACTAACAGTAATAAGAAAGAAGAGTATCTTAGAAATAATGTTTTCCCAAGGAATGTCACAAATATAGAGCTGTCTGTTTAAAGCTACAGTATGTATTCAGGGACATTTTTATGCATTCAAAATTACAATTTATACTTTCTCTGATATACAGCTGGGTAAGATAAATGTTCATCAAAATATCTTTTCACATCTAGGAAAGCCTAACAGTTTCCCAATCCAATATTCTACAGATTTTTTGATGAGAAAAATCAACCAAAATTAAAAGATTGTTAACATTTAGGTTTAGAACAGGAGCATCTTTTGTGCAACAAAAGCATTTCCTAAGTATTTTTAAAATGAAAACATGCCATATCTCAGGGACGTTTTTAAAACTGTGAGAGACCTATCAATGGACAAAAGAGAAAGAAGGACCACATGTTGAGTGCATGCTTGATAGTCTATGCAATTTATTGTGAAGTACCACTTGTACTAGGTCTGCCACAGAGCCATTGGTTTGAAAGGTTAATGACTGCAGCAATCACAATTTCAATTTACATGAAATGGGATGACAGGAAGCCAAATACAAAATGGAGAGGTCCCACTGTGATGGCAGCTGAGAAACAATTCATCAACAAAAGTGCAAGAACATTGTAAAACCAGAGTGTGAGGGACAACCTTCTGAGCTTTGGGAGGGCTTAGGACTTCTCGTAAGATCATTTTTTGAGGATAGTATAGAATCATTAAAATGGCTAAATTTTTGAATACGGGCATAAGTTCTCCTTTCATACTTTTCCTTATAATAGGAAAGGTCATCCCTATTTCAGAACAGACATCCTAGAATTGGGCAAGATTTAGGAAAGTCAGCAGGTTGGAGTGGGTTTTGTACAATGAGAGTTTATATGGACAAATAGGTTTCAGTTAGGAAAAGAAGCGACTAAATAATAAATGTGATTGAGATGTGTGAAATAATAAATATCTAGAAGTAATGGTTTTCATAGAAGAAAACTATAGATATCTTATTAAAATAAAAGGAAGAAGGTTTGAAATATGCATGAATTATTTTTCAGAGAAGGCATAATTAAGGTATAGACCTAAATTTGGTTAAAATATGTAAAATAAAAAGATGCAGCTATAACCTTCAGCACAAGAAATATTTCAGTAGCAGAATGCCAGGTGACAGAACAGTATTTTAGGGGATTTATAAATCTAAACTTCCCTTATCCTTACACTTTCATTTTTTTTGTCACGGTTGAACATAGTATGCTGAGGCAGAGGGACGTAGTGCTGCTTTTCTTGTATTTCATCAGTTGTTTTGTTTTATCATGAATGGGACCTGTTTCCTCCTGCCATAGTTGCATAAAAACAGAGGGAAAATGTGCATACTAGAAAGGCTGTGGAAAACACACAGAAAGAGATGTGAATTTTCTTATTCTTTACTTGCTGACACATCTACAGCACTAAACATTATAATATAGAGATATTGAAGTTCTTCAGAAAGAAATGTCAGTTATGAAATTATGTCTACTCTCACTATAGTATGTATGGAGTATCATCCTTTCTGTATCTTAATTTTTTATTTTCAATTTTATTATTAATATTACAGATACTTTATCTCCTGGTAGTATTACAGCTTAGCTATTTAAAATCTTGTGGGTTTTAGGCTCTCTATAAGGAGAGTGTTGCTGTCTTTTCATTCTGTAAAGAGATAAATAATCTGAGAATTTATAGAGAGGAAAACAGTGCCTGAAACCAGTAATGTTTACTGGTAAAATAACAAGTAGTAACTACTTTAACTGAAAGAGTTAACTTAACTATCTTAACTCTTACACAATGATTCCACACATTAAGTGATGAAATAGCAATAATTGTTTTATAATTTATCAGAGGTACAAGTATGGACCAGAAAAAATGCATGCATAGGATTACCCCGTGCATAATTCTATTGAATTAATCAAAATACATATAATAACTATGCCAGGTGCTGTTACCTATGCTGCCTTTAGGACCCCAGCTCTGCATGACAGCTCTCTTGAGCCCCTGTCAATGCAATGCTGATGCTACTGTGCTATGGATTGTAAATTTAGTCTAATTTATTTAGACCATAATACCAGTAAAGCTACAGCAATTTAAATTCATGCCTTAATTTAAACTTAAATTCATATATTTTTTGTTTTGTTTTGTTTTATATAGTTATATTGCTGAAGAGATGGTAAGACAGGCAAACATCAAATGAAAAGCATAGAGGAGAGGTCAGATATGCATATTTTGACAGTATCATGTTAAATACATGTGCCTGTGTGTTCCATTAAATCTTTCAATGGATTTTCTACCCTAGAGGAATGGTTAAGCAGATTATCACGAAGCACAGAATGGCTGAGGTTGACAGGGACCTCTAGAGGTCATCTGGTCAAACCCGACCCCCCCACCCCCCCCGCTCAAGCAGGGCCACCCAGAGAAGGTTGCCTGGGACCATGTCCAAGCAGCTTTTGAAGATCTCCAGTGATGGAGACTCTGCAAACTCTGGGCAACCTGTGCCAGTGCTCAGTCACCCACACAGTAGAGAAGTGCTTCCCAAAGTTCAGAGACAGCCTCTTATGTTCCAGTTTCTGTCCATTGTCTCTCATCCTGGCACTGGGCACCAGTGAAGAGAGCTTGTCTCCATCTTCTTTGCAACTTCCCTTCAGGTATTTATAGACATTGTTAAATCCTCTCTAAGCCTTCTCTTCTCAGAACAGTCCCAACTCTCTCAGCTTTTCCTCACAGGATAGATTCTCCAGTCCTGTGGGCCTCTGCTGGACTTTTACCAGTATGTTTCCGTCTCTCTTGTGCTGAACTGAGAAACAGCCCTGAACTGAAACAGCAATACATGTGTGGTCTCACCTGTGCTGAATAGAGGAGAAAGATCACCTTCCTCAACCTTTCCACCAACACCTCCAGGTCTGCCAAGCTACTTTCTAGGTGGATGACTCAGCATATGTCAATGCATGAAGCATAAAGCACATGGGGTGAAAATATTGGCAGGATAGCATTCAGCTGGATATTAAAAGGCGAGTGAGAAGAGAGGTAGCCTATGACAGACAATGACCTTTGTCAATGATCTTAGCCAATGATCTTTGTCAGAGGGAGAGCATTTAAGCACAGCCATAAGAGGCACTGTAATACCATCCTATATCAATGTCTACCAAAGCTGCCCAAACTGTTTTTGGTAAAACCTAAACAGGTGACAGGAAAATGAACTCACATGGACAAGCTGCTCACAGAGCTGAGGAGACCAGACCTAACCACTCTCTGAAGAGATTGGGGAACTGCAAAAATGGGAAACTGCAAATTTTGCAGTAGAAACAGAAAAATATGAGAAACAAACCCCAACTCATCTGAAAGATTTGTAACCCTTCATTTCTGAAGTTTGAAGGTTGGGTTAAGTAAGACTTCTGCTTTAAACTGATTTGTAACAGTCACCATCCCTGGACATGTTTTACAACATTTTTGAAAGTAATTGATATATTTGCAAGTACATTCAACAAAAAAACTGAGTTTTGTGATCATTAGCTCAAAATAGTCAGATATTTATATTTGCATGTCTTGAATTACCATGTGCAGATAAAGAAATGAAACACTTGAATAAAGATATATTACTATCAAAACTCTGTTGATGTAAGCAATACATCCTAGAAGTATATGAAGAGCTGACATTCTTCCTGGAACAAACGTATAAGAGTAATCAATGAAAATACTTCCTTATAACATATTCTCTTTTTCCATGCCTCATTTTATGCAGAGAAGCATCAAGGTTCTTTATTTCTGAGACACTCAAAAATTATGATTCCAGCAAAATAGAGAGAAGTTGTATTTTATCCACTCTGTTTTTACCTTTTTGCCTTAGATAATTAGGGACATTAACTCATGATTTGAAATACCTTGAGAATACTGTCATTAACAGGGGAATGTTCTCTGGTACCCTGAGGAAATGAAAAGCTTTTAAGAGCAATCACTGTTAATCACTAACATGCCAATATTATATACCTTCTGGAAATGGGGATGATGTATAGCCAGGACACATTAAGTGACTATATATTTTACTTGCGTTGGGAGCTTTCAATAAAAATGTTGTTTTAAAATATCCCGTTGCACAGCATGCTTTCACTACAAAATACATGATATCTAAGAATAAATCATCTGTAATTCTGTAAAATATACACTTCTTCTTCTACAAGCTATTAAAAATATTCTCTCTGATTCCATAGTTAAGCTTCACTGTGTTTTAGCCTCATAATACTTTGTTACACAAATTCAAGTAGTAAATGCCAAGGGCAAGATGAAGACCCTTATGTAAGGGCAAAAGAAAAACTAGATCCAAAGGTGATAAATGCAATTATCATGCAATTTACCTTCAGCTCAGCAGGAGACTTAGTAACTGCACAGTTGCAGTACTCAAAATTGACTTCATAGGCTAATATTACTTTCTGATGATTTGGAAGCCATTGCTATTATTCAAAAATGTTAATATTAAATATTTTCTATGTAATGTTAATTGCATGTAATATCTTATAAAAGTGTTAATCAGATGAAAGATAGAATAAAACTGAGGAAAGAAATATATATATTTGGATAAAGCAGTTTTTCTTGTGTATAGTGTTCATCACCATATATACGACATCAGGGCAGGTCTCACTTTTGGTAAAGAGCCATGTTTAGTATAGAAATTAATAAAACTTAGTAAAATCTTTTTGTGCCATATTTCCTTGCTATTCCAGCTATGGGAACCTCACATGCCAGCACAAAGCCCAGAGGCACAGGACAGCAAATGCACATTGGCAAAGGAGGCAGATTGTATCCATGGACTGGGGTCCTCAGTGTGGATCCTACCCAGCTGAAAATACAGGGTCTGTTGATAAGGCACATATATCAGCAATAAATCACAAATAATGACTCCCGATAAAGGGATCTGACAAATTCATAGACTAGTAGAGCTAGGAAAAACACAAGTCATCCACTGCTGTCCACCTAACAAAAAAAAAAAAAAATAATCCTCTAGTGTAGTTTTAGCCAATTGCATCTTGTGATAACTCTTTTGTAGAAAAAAAATCAAAATCTTTCCTCTAAGTGACCAAACTTTTCATGACTAATTTTCTCTCCCATTATTTCAGCTTTTGCCAAACAGCCCTGACACAATCTGTCCTTGTACAGTCCTATTTTACTAACTTATAATTACTTATAATCTGGATGATTTCTGTCTGTATCTTTCAGCCATTAAACAGCCCAATTGTTGCAGATTGATTGTTTCCACACTTGATCAGGCATGCAGCATTTAAATACTGAATCCCACAATCTCTGTTGCCAGTCATTCTAAAACTGCTGAGACTGCAGTGGCCTATCATGTAAATTGAAAAATGAAGTGCTTACATTCTTGAAACCTCTGTATAAGATCTGAAGTTCCTTCTTTGTGAATTTACTCTGTGCTTCCAGCAGCTCAAGAGCTTCAGGTCTATGTCGTACTGTGGCCATTTCCATTTCATCTTCTACAGTGTCTGCAGAATACAAGAGACAGAGAAGGAAGGCTCAACAAGAAATAGAGGATGTAGAAATGACTATCCATTGTAGGAAAAGAAAAATCCTTAAATGACATTAATTTAAAGAATGGCTTTTGCAGCCTTTAAGATATGTTAATTTTGAACTCAAGGGGAAAGGGTATCTGCTTCAGTGGCTGCACAGAATGTGGAACAGTGGTAATAATCCATTGGTCTGGATATTATCACAACATATGTATAAATAATAATAAACTGGGAAGTGAACATTCTGTAAAGACATGCATGACACATTCAGTATGATTTTGCTGTTTCTACAACTCTCTGAGCAACAAATACAATCTTATAATCCTCAGTGTCACAGCAATACTGACAATTTTCCCTTGTTTTATTACTGGAAGTGAATTCACTGTATTAGACTGGGATTCCCAGTGCTCTTCTTTTATCATAAAGTTGTACTTTCTGAAGTGTGTGAGAAGGATATTGCACATTCAGCAGTAGACCTTGCTTTGAATAAGATATAAAAACCCTTTTGGACAAACATGATTATTTGTGGGGAGCAGCCTTAGCAGGGAACTTGAGGATTTTAGTGACCTCATCATCAAGAGAATATAAATGTAAATATACATCTTTAGGGCTTAAATAAATGTGGCCCTATAAAGATGAGAGAAAACAATACCTTTTTTTCCTGGTAGAGATTAAATGTGAAAGTTAAAGTCAGTGGAATAGATACCGGAATTTACAGTACAGATTTTTGTTTATTTATTTATTTATTTTAATATGGGGGTACCAGGCATACACTAGACCAAAAATTTGAGCATAAGCAGGCATTAAGCATAGGTTATACAAAACTTCAGACAAATTTAATCAAATCATTTTCGCCTTCTGTTTGAAGAGTTATACCAACTACAGAAATGTAACTTGAGCAAAACCAAGCAATTTTTCACTTCTACAATGGTGAAAATATATATTTTATTTAATCAGTGTGGAACTCTGCATTATTAAAATAAGCTTTTATTGTGTTCAATTTTCATAAGATCACAAAGAAAATACACCATTAAAACAGTGTTATGATTATATCTTCACATATATTTGTTCTGTTTCAGTGCAGTAGTAATAACTTTCAGCTGCTTGGGAGAAATCTGGAGTTATATTTCAAACAAAAACAAAAAATGAACACCCTTGGAACAGAATCAGAGAATCATGGAATGGTTTAGGTTTGAAGGGACCTTTAAAGATCTAGTTCCAAAAACCCTGCCATTAACAGGGACACCTTCCATTAGAGTAGGTTGCTTAAAAATTATAATCATAATACATAAAATATTTGAACAAATTAAAACAACAACAACAACAACAATAATAATAATAATGTAGGACCATGTCTCTTTTTCCTGTCAAAGAGATGTTGCTGTTGGCAGTCATCTCAGAAATGTAAGGATTAAAGAATTATTCCACGTGTGGTAAGGAAGAAAACAGACGTTAAAAGAAGTGGGTCCCACTGCCTGAGAGCCTTCCAGTGATTGGCTTCCTACCCTAAATCCCAAGACTAGATGTCCACCTCAAACTCATCAACTGTGAAATATTTCAGACAAGATGACCAAAAAATGAGTGATAACTATAGCTTCTGCCTTTATCAAATTAGCAAGAATCATTTAATAGTTGTAATTACAAGTGCAAGATGAAAGGCATGGTGTAAGATAGAAAAATGAACCTCATAAATACTTTATGGCTTCTCAAACTTGATTCTTTGAACATCATTTTCTCCTGACAGTGTGTCTTGAGTACATTTATTTTATTCATTAAAGCTGTCTCTGTTAAAACTTTTCAGCTTACACTCAATGCAGAAAGATTTATTAGAATAAGAAATACAGTGCTAATCTGTTTAAATGACATGTTTGCAAATGCCTTAATATAATGTTAAATTCATTCACTGAACCAGACTGCAAATTCACAGAACCCTCTGCATTTCATAACTCTTCTGAGAGACATGATAGTTTTGTCTGGCTCTGTACTTTAGCTTTTCCCAAGTCATTAGTTATCAGTGTAAGCATTACAGAGAAGAATATCTGTAGGAGAAATGAAACACGATATCTTTCATTTAATCTGACAGAAGGTATTTTCCAAATCAGTGTAACCCATAATTTTATCTGAGAATTTCCATTGTGCATTGGCCTATGAGCAAACTATATCATGGTTTTCTTTTGTTTTTATTTGTAGGTTGTCTCAGATGACTCAGAGACCACCACCATCTTTATGAATAATTCCACAGTAAACTCTATCAACAACAACAATAAAAAACAACAACAAACAACTCTCACAACTTTACATTGAACTTATGATGCTTGATGATAGTCTTGATCAAGATTATAAGAACATTTCAGTTCTCACCTTTAAAAAGAAAGTTTCTGTCATGCTGCAGTGCAAAGGGTGAGTTTTGAAAGCCCTACCCTTGTAGATAAAATTTTAATAAAGTCAGTCCAGGGTTAACAAGCTGTCATCCCAATATGGGGAATGTCTAGAAAAGTTCTTGAGCTACATTTTAATTCTGGCTGAGAACATTCAAGGTTTATTTTGTAAGGTTATTAAAGCTTTTCAATCATGTTTTAAAGGGATCTTTTATATTCATTATAAAGTCCCCATAATAATGTCATCCTTTAAATATGCAGCTGAGATTTTTTGTCAGCTATCAGTCAACACTAGATGCTTATGCTAAACTGACAAAAGAGCCAACCCAAGAATAAATATTGTTCTGATTTGCTTATTTTTTATATGGCAAAAGTTATATGGAATTTATATGGGCTACCGTTTAGAAAGAAAGTGACTTAACTGGAAATGAGTTCTCTATTTGTGAATCATCTGACATCTATAAGTTCTTTATTAAGCTAGATCAGTAGAGGTAATAACTGTAAGGCTAGATACATAGGCCGCAGAACCAGGCTGAGCACAGTGTCTGGTATATCCTTAGTGATGAATGTTTATAATTTGTTTTAATGATTTGGTAAAAATGTAGAAGACTCTAGTATGGTGGTGATAGTTTTCTGTTAATGAAAATATTCAATTCAACTGTCTAATCGTGCCCTACTTCTGTAGCATCTTGTAGATAGAAATAATCTAAAAATAATATCACTGGAAATTTCCTTATAATGTGCCAACTATGATGATTAAAATACTATAGCATTCATGAGTCAATTGCACTTGACTTATTTATTTATTCATACTTATGGTTAGTTATCCAGGCAAGAAAAAATATTTATAGTTATGTATACACACTGAAAGTCTGTGAAAATATATCTGTTTCTACATAGGACTTTCTTAAGTTGTAAGACATTAAAAATAATAATAATAAAATAGCTATTTCAATTCTCTAGTTACTTCAGCCTAAGAAAGTTAAGGGCTTATTTATTTATTTATTTATCCATCCATCCATAAAAGGCATATTTATCCATACTTGTCAATTGAGAAAGAGAAGCAAGTTCATATTCAATTCTTTATATATTAAACACATATTCTTATTTATGTAATTAATGAATATCTTTCTTTCAGTAGAGACAGTTTTTAAGGTATTTGCCACAGGAACTATGCTTTGAACCTTTCATCATTCATTAAATTACAAAATGGTAAAATCAATGCAAAACCCAGACATACTCTTCAAATAATGACTGCTGGAGAAGCAAGTCCAATCTTAGGGTTCAGTTCATATCTATAAAAATTTTCCACATGCACAAACCCCAAATGATATGTCCCCTACTTATATAATAGTTACATGCACATGCATTTCAAAGCCATTCAAAGCCATTCTTGAGTCTAGCCCTTTCTGTAGCATATGCATTTAAATATTTAACTAAGGAAGGATAGATTTAATTTTAGGTTTAACAAAGCAAAACACAAAAATAAGAAATAGCACTCTTTGAGATGCTTTGTTGAATGGGAATCCTGAAATAAGTTTTTCATTATTATTCAAACAATCTTTTTCTGCACATATTCATAGAAAGTAAGCACAGAATTGTAAATTCAGGGTTTGCATTCTTTCAACAAAATACTTGTTTTAAAAATATTCCCTTTAAAATTTCTAACGAATTTGTATTATGTGGTTGTAATTGTAGGTAGTGCTGACTTCATTCCTAGTATATTAGAATGTTGTTTCTTCCAAACCAGCAGAAACCAAATAGCACATTATGTCAAAATAGGATAATAACGATGTTCACCTACAATTTGATATAATATTTTCATGTAGTATATAAATGTAATATATAAATAGTATTAATGTAATATATAAATAGTCTTATTTAAAACAGCATTTCATTATTTACAAGAGCACTGAGGAAAATACTGACTGCATCTTCTCTTTCTACTATGTGGTTCTCAAATATGAAACATTTGATGCAAGTTTTACTTTGACTTCTGGCTTACAAAACACAGCTTGATTATGCATATTTTGCATGGTCAAGGCTATTAAGACTGATTCTAAATATTTTCATGTTACCTGTGCAGACTAAAATGTTGCATAGTGCTTTTCATCTTTGAGATCTCAAATAGAAAGGAAAGAAAACACCACAGTCTTTTCTATGGAAAAGCATGTGAAAGGCAGTGAAATGGAATAGCAGAAAGAAATCCTATGTCCACATCACTGAAGTCTTAGCACTTAATAAAGGGCCTATGTTCATAACCTAGTGGCTTCAGGTTGTCCTATGATCACTGGAGAGAGGGAACTGATCTTGGAGGCTTTTCTTGCCTTAGATTGATCAATATGCTTTATCAAGAATAGAATAGGGGAAGCATGGGGACCATTCAGCTTCTATTTGTAGGTGCTCAAATTAGTGCATAGAATTAAGACAAATTAATCTACACTGAATTGGGTACAAACAGCTATTTTAGTATCAGTTAGAGGTCAAATGATATAGGAAGATGTTAGTATTATTGCTGTAATTTATTTCTATCTAGGTACATATGGATGGATGGAGGGATGAATGGACGGACGGGCAGATGGATCTGTCTGTCTGTCTCTTCCCTTTTATCTCTCAGTTAGCCACCCAGGAAGGTTTCGTATAGCATAGGATCAGGACAGTAAAGGAAATGTCCGTGTGCTTGTCCTTTAAGTACATTGGCATACTTTATTTTTGATCTATTTTTTTATTTTCCCCAGACACATACTTTAGGTCACATTCCCTTTACAGTTTGATGTTACACAGTCAACTTGCAGAACCAAGCCCTTCCTCCCAGATCAGTAATGCCGCTATTATCCTGTGTACTGGACTACATAAGTATACATACATACACATACATATGTACACATATAAATATACACACACATACACAAAAAGCTACCACTTTGTAAATGCATTGAGATCAGGCTTTTAACTTCACCAGTAAACCACTTTTTAGCTAGGTTGTTGAGTGTAAGTCCCAACCCAGCAGCTTGTGCACAGCAGACCCTGGCACTGGTATCTTTCCAGCATACTCCACACAGACAAATTTACTACCAGCCCACAAATCTGTTCATCACTCCTTTTTAAACCTCAATAGAGCACACAGTTACTTCAGCAGATGACTTTCAAATGAGCAGTTAATGAACGTATAAATTTTGATGCATGCAAACCTAAAAAAAAAAAAAATCAAATGAAAAATAAAACTTGCTTTGAGTAACAGGAGATGTCGTTTTGGCAGCCGAGCAGGGCAAGAGCTTCATAAGTCGCTCTTTAATGCTGCGTTTGGTACTGTTCTGAGCGTAGAGGAAACCTAAAAAATACATTACCAGGACCGTTAATATAGTCTTGAGAACAATTTCTGTACATGCTGAAGAGTTTATCATTATAGCAGTCTCCTGATAGGAAAAGGCCAAACAGACAGCAGCCATCCTGAATTGCAAAAGGCAACCAAAATTTTTGAACAGGACAACAAAATCATTTTGTGCTTGCATCTTTCCAGCAAAGGGGATGTTTTGTATATGTACATCTCTGGAAAAGTTCTTATAATCCCCTTAATTTATAAGCCACTTTAAAACACCTAACTATGGTATCAGATTATATATTTGAAACAACACAAGGAGAGAGTGTTTGTAAAGATTTTAATGCTAAAATATTTTAAAGACTTTTAAGTCAATTTAATTACTTATTTGATTTTTAGCCTTAAAGTGAAAAACAAACAAACAAACAAAAAACCACATAAATACAACTTCAAAGATATCTTTTGTTGTCCTTTCTGGCAGTCTTCTACTTCCAAGCCTGAGTTTTCCCATATCATCCATTCAGGAATTGTGATAACCAGACTGGTACTTTTGCCTTTTCTGAATATTAAAATATCAACCATGATGTACAGCCAGTCTTCCTTTTCTTTAATATTTGTCATTCTGCATATATATAGCTATAAGTATTATTTAGGTTTTCGTCTTCAAATATTCATGGCTGAATAGTTAATGTTTGTGTGCCATAAAGTAGGTAAACAGTATTATTCTTATTTACTACAAAGGAAATTGTCAGAGTAAATGCCTGTGACATCTAAGTAACCATTTCATACTGAATGGTTAATACAAGCAAACGTCTCCTGGCTGGATATTTGCAGTAAATGACAGACTTAACATCTGTAAAACAGCTGACTAAATGATTTGTGTTCCTGGGGAAAGTAAAGCTTAGTTTGAACACTATGCAACTCCTGTACTTTTCATCTGAACTTCGAGTGGTCAAACATAAACGCTGTTCTGCGATGACTCTTGCTACAACAGCTAGAATGCAAATCAGATTGGGCAAGAAGCAGAAGACAAGACTGAGTTCCTGTGCTAGTGGTGCAGTCAACAGGATTAACCCAGGTTATTCCAGCTGCTGCACTTGTGTTGAATACAGGTATTCATGGCATTACATGGAATAGTTTCCTCTCTGTCGCCAAACTAGACCGAGCAGGAATCTGCCACACTTAACACCAAGTGCAGCTTTCAGGGAATCTTGAAAAAGTATGTACTTGGGAACAGAAGGAGGAAATGAGAAGGCTTTAAAGATAATAAAAGTTGTAAATGAAAGAAAAATATTTGTCAGTTTGTATACAAATAAAATATTAGAGAAAAATAAAATAAATTTAAAAAAAAAGATAGAAAAAAAAGGAAAGATTCAATAAAGCCCTAAGAAATCAACCAATTCATAAAATCATAGACTGGCTTGGGTTGGAAAGGATGTTAAAGATCATCTAACTCCAACTTTTGTTGATGCAGCCCAGGATGCAGTTGGCCTTCTGGGCTGCAAGCACATTATTGTTAGTACACAAATTCTGCCTCCAGGAAAACTCCAGCTCTGGCAAATAGAAGAAAAATCCAGTTTCAGAACAAGGTCAAATGAATTCATGAATTCATGAATTTCTCTGGAAATGTAAAAACTATTTATTACAAATAATAATAGTGAATACACTTATTATTTGTAGCAGTTAACTGTCAGCTCAACTGAGAATCATGCTGCAGGTAAAAGTATAAAATAAAAGACTATGCGATCTGATGGGTATCTTAAATTTCACTTTATTTTTTATTTTATTTTATTTTATTTTATTTTATTTATTTTATTTTGTTTTGTTTTGTTTTATTTCATTTTTTTTCCTGGTCTCAGCTGGCAGTGTCTGGAGTATCACACTATATCTGTAATGTACAGATTTTGAAGACAAAGAATCACAGAATCACAGAATGGTCGAGGTTGGAAGGGACCTCTGAAAATCATCTGGTCTAACCCCCCTGACAAGCAGGATCACCTAAAGCACACTGTGCAGGATGGCATCCAAGCAGGTTTTGAATATCTCCAAATAAGCAGACTCTACAACCTCTCTGGGCAACCTGTTCCAGTGCTCTGTCACCCTCACAGTAAAGTGCCCCCTCATTGAGTCAGAACCTCCTGTGCTTCAGTTTGTGCCTGTTGCCTCTCATCCTGTTGCTGGGCACAACTGAATAGAGACTTGCTCCATCCTCTTGACACCCTCCCCCCAGACATTTATACACATTCATGAGGTCTCCCCTCACTCTTCTCTTTTCCAGGCTAAACAGGCCCAGGTCACTCAGCCTGTCCTCATATGACAGGTGCTCCAGTCCTCTAATCATCTTCATAGCCCTCCTCTGGACTTGCTCCAGGATCTCCATGTCCCTCTTATACTGGGGAGCCCAGAAATGGACACAATACTCCAGGTGTGGCCTCACCAGGGCTGAATAGAAGGCAGGATCACTTCTCTTGACCTGTTGGCAACACTCTTCCAAATGCACCCCAGGATACTGTTGGCGTTCCTGGCCACCAGGGCACATTGCTGACCCACGGTCAGCCTGATGTCCACCAGGACTCCCAGGTCCCTCTCTTCAGAGCTGCTCTCCAGAAGGCACTTTGTTTATCTTAAAGATTCTTTTCTTCATTGGGAATTCTTCAAGCATATACATAGTCCAGAAATGTTTACTTCTATCATTTTAATTCGAGTTCAGGTTTGCAAATTTTTATTGTCCTCATTTTACTTAATTACAAAGCTCCACAACCTATGTAATTACTGAAGATGTATTCAGCATTTTGCAAAACCTAAAGAGATGTGTTATTTCCAAAGGTTTTGAAGCCTAGAGCATTAATTAAGCAAAATTTTTTACTATTTTCATGCTCACTCAAGAGATCACAGAACTTAATGGAAAGAATATGGGCTTTGCTGTGGTATGAGCAAGGTCAAAAATAAAACAATGTGGGAGAAAGTAATATCAGAGAAGTAACAGAGGAGAACAGTATAACTTCTATACTCATTTTTGGCAACTCTTTTAAAACCTTAAGACTAAGAACAGAGCAGAGGCTAAGTGGCATATCTTTTCATGGTACAAGGGAGCACTGTGATAGCTTTTTGCTCCCAGTAAATAAAGTGAGTTGAATCTGCAACTACTGCAGTCCACTTTCATGACCTCCCCATCAGTACTACAACTCATACTGAGATTTTTCATGAGTAAAGGACTCATGCCACAGAGAAAGTATGCTGGGCTCTGGACCTGTGCTGAGCTGGTGTTTAATATATGTTGAGATACTAAAAAATGCTAATTAAGATGACATACTGTAATCATTTCAGTAAATTTCGTAGCTGTTTGTTTAGCTTAAAATAGGCTGTGGAAAAACTGTGATGACTAAGACTCCAAGCTAGACTAAAATTTACTGTTTATGTAGTAAGAGATTCGTATCTTATCATTAGTCTTCGAAATGGATATTCATGAGGATGTGGAGAGCCATTAAGCACCAATGAACTGATAATGACAGGCTGATGTTATTTCATTTTAACTACTATATAACAGAATAATAATAATTCTTAGCCTGTGAAGAGATATTCAGAAACTGAATTTTCCAAAACTCTTCTTGATTTCATTTGTTTAATAATGTGTTGATTAGAGATTTCATAGCTGTTATCACTAGCCCAATCAGCCACAAACTCCTCTTTGCTGTGTGACACTTCTTCTATTCAGGTTACTTAACTAGGGCTCCTTGCTCTTTAGTTTAATAATTTGTTCTTCTGTAATGAAAGTTAAATCCCAAGAAACTTCTGTAACTAGAGCATGGCTTACATGCTCTCATATTTAGGCACTGCTGTACTGATATACGTACATAGATTTTAGGTATACTACACATATTTTAAGTGTGACTGCTATTTTGCATGATTTATATCTATAGATTCAAGTGATAATAAAGCAATTGTTTAAAACTCTGATTTACAGAGATGTAAACCACAGAACTGTTCTACTATATGAAGAAAAGTATAGTACAGATAGTACCATGCATACACAGAACCAATACAATTGCTTTATTAATCACTATTTTTAAAAATCATACTTGGCCAAAAGCATCCAAATCATTGTTTTGTGTGTGATGTCATCACTCCAATATCACAATGTTAACAGGCTGACGTAGATATGACACTGCTGGTTACAAAAAATATACACAAAGAAGCAGAGAAATTTTTACTCTTGAAATAAAAAATTGGTGTAGTCACAAAAGAGTGTAAAAGATAAGGAAAAAAGATGTGCTAGGGTATAAAAATGATGCATTATAAGTTATGACTGACATAAATTACCATATATTTGTAATCACAATATATCTATACCTAGACTAGACCTATCTTAAGTCTTTACACGTTTATTTTCTTCATACATATGATCTCTCCTTTAGAAAGGCAGTATATACTTTTTTCAGGAGTTTTCAGAGGCAAAATATAACTCTTTCTAAATGCAATTGTTTTCCTTTCAAACACTTTATCATCGGCAAGAAAACAAGAGCAGGTAGCCACTTTTTGTTGGTAGAGAGTTCTACACAGCAGAAGAGACTTCTGTCTGTTTTGCATCCACAGTAAGTGCTCAAGGTGGACTGTGACTGCTGTGGTTGCCCTTCCTTCAAAGTCTTGCACACCCTTTCTTGCCCACAACAAATTACCTCTGTTTGAAGCAGCTCTTTCCTGCCTTGCCTCCTGGATCATTGCTGACTTTCTATAATGGGATCTGAGTGATAAATTTCAACCTAGAAGCCACACTCATCTAAGTACTTCAAAGAGCTTTTGGGATTGACAATCATCCTATTTAAAAGGAAGTTCAAAAACTAGGAAAAATTACCACAACAAAATCCTTCCTCAGTGTCACTGAAAGAGAAAAGTCACCTGTAAAACTGACTCTTTTTTCACACTCTTTCATTCATGGATTTTTACTTCTCTTTACTTTCTATATTTTGCAAAGTCTCCCTACTTTATTTGGCAAAGCCAGCTGATAAGCTTCCGCTGTTTAAGACTTGCTTCACTTTGTACTCAGCAGTATTTGCAATACACTGGCCACATCCCATGTTTCAGCAGTACAGCTAAGCTCCCAGTAGTGCTAGAATCTGCATTTTGTTCACTTTGGGGATTTTAAGTCTTTTTAAGGGTCTTCTAAGAATATATATATATTTATATATATATATTATAACAGGCTAAGCAAGATGGACATTACAGTAGGAGTAAAGTGGGCTCTACCACTAGGCTCTCTGGATATCTCAATGGCAGTCTCTCTGGTCAGTGAGGAACCTGAATTTTGGTACCAGTGATGGGTAGTGAGGACCCTTCCAAGCACTCCTTTGCTTATGGGATCTGAGAGGCTCAGCATGGCAAGCGTGACAGCAAGAACTTGTAAATAAAACCTTCTAAAGAGTTTGAATGAGTAAATGTGATTAAACAGTGATAACAAAATAAGTTTATCTGGATTAGTGAAGATTCACTGAGTTTTGTGATAGAGGAAAACCAACCAATGCTTCAATCAAAATGAAGGATTGGTTGCAAATGAAGGACTACAAAAAAGTGATATTCAAGAATAAGAAAGCAAAGAGAGGGAAATACTGTTGGGAAAAGACTAGAAAGAACATCTGTAGAAAAAGGATGAATCTATCAAAGCGAGTGACAGGTGATGTAAAGGAATCAAAAGCATGATAATAAGTGAGCTGCAATGAAAAAAGAGTTCAGAAAACAAAAGAAAGAGAAAATTTTTAAAAAGTTAAAGAGGAGTTACGAATTAGAATGAAAAAATAAACAGGGAGATATGAAAAGTTGTGAGAAAGCTTTCAGATATTTATTCCCTCCATATGTATATCTTAACTGTGTGTATGGTGTATGTGAACATGTTCAAAGCTCAACGCAGATAAGCTTGTTTTCCAAGGAGTATTCATTTCTTGAGAGCCCCTGAAAATTCATAGAACAAGTGCTATTGATCTACTTTATGATTTAAGAGTTCTTATTGTTTACTAGAGACACTGTACCAAGGAAGCAAAAGTTACTGTATGCAAGACCATTTAACCCAATGATTTTTCCCTATGGATTACAGTATACAAGTGATCTTAGGTGAATACAACATGAAATGATTATGGAAATATAAATCAAAATTTCCTTGACAGTTGTATGCTGTTCACAGAGATTGATAACTTCCGTTAAAGTGACTCTACAGCTAATAGTCTTGAGACATTATTCTGGGCCATATCTTCAGAAGATTATAATTGTATGTAAGATGATCTGGCAAGTTAATCCACAACGTGATTGTAATGTTATGTATAAGGTGGGATTGTCTGCTTCATGAGGGTTATCTGATCAAGGACTTTTTCAATGCAAAAGGGGATAATACGTAAAGGGAAAAGAGATAAATAAGAATACGTAGAGACAAAAAAACCATGAAGGTTGACCAAAGACTAAAAGTCTGCAGTTACTCATTGAAGGGCCATCAAGAAACTCCAAGAATAGTTTTGGAGAGAGTCAACATGGATTTTGTAACTGACAAGTAAGGGGAAACAATTGGAACATGAAGATTTAGGATACTTGGGGTATTCCTGTGGTACTATGCAAAATTTATGAAGGAGTTTTTAGGAGAAGGGATTGGAGGAGGAACAGAAGGAAGAATAGACAGAAAGGGGTATAAAACAGATGAGCTGTGTGTAAACCATTGTTGATCAGCACACTTATCTGTGCCTGATCACTGCAGTCTCTGTCCTGTCTTATTCTTCTATCCTTTCTTAAATGTCTCTCTGTGCAATCTCATTCTCTTCCATGTGTGTGAGCACTGCAAGGATGAGGAACCAGCTACGGGGGGACCACCATGAGTGGATTTGTGTCCAGCAAATGCAGTCATACCAGGGGTGTAGGCACCCCTGGCCTGTGGTGTCAGCTATTGGAGATGTGGGGTGTCTCTGCCAACAACTGCCTTGGGTGGGTGTCTCAGCCCTCAGATTGGGAATGGTATGTGTCCCCAAAACCAACTGGGGAGAACAGAGTGGGTGACAGGTTGCGCTGATGGCTGGAGCAGGGCTAGGCTGGGCTCCAGTGGACACCAGGAAGAATCCCTGCTCCCTGAGCTGATGGAAGCAGCAGCCACTTATGACATCCCTTAACAGCAGCACTGTATTTTATAGAGAAGAGTGTTTTTACACTCATTAGGAAAGTTAGATAAGACCAGAAACAGATACTTTTAATGAATAATTTCTGGAACATGTCTTCATAGTATTCACAATATTATTCAATTATTCTGAGAGGAAATAATTAACCTGCAGTGCTCTAGGCTATCATTGCATTTTTTTAATGATTTATATGAATTTAGTTCTTATGAAAGGCATCTCACCAAGAGCTCAGAGAATTTTCACAAAACAATGAAATGAAAGCAGCACACACTTTTCAATTCTGTTGAACTACCCCCAAGTGAGTCAGCTGTGACCTAGATCATTCTGATGCAGTTCACTTCCAAATCCACTGTCAAAGTCAACAGCAGAGCAGTAGTTCCACAGAGATCAGTAGGATGTGTCTAGAGCTTAAGTCTTATATTTACTTTAGGACTGCAAATTTTGGTGGTTTGGGTGAAGCTCATTTTTGATTTAAAATGGTAGTGACATTGTATCACCTTTTTACAGAGGTCACCAAGCCTTGACAGTCTTGAGGTAAAGTGCTCTACATTCCATTGATGATCTGTACCCTGCTTCTGTAAAAGTAACATTTTTGAAGAAGGTAGAAAAGAGGCACAATGAAGTAATGAAGAACACACTTTTCTCTTTTGCAAAAACATTTCAAGAAACCATATCCAGTGTCATTCATTATGTGCTTCATTAAAAACAACAACAACAACAACAACAACAACAACAACAACAAAAACACAGGATATAAAGTAGAAATAGAAGAACATCAGTCCATCCCTTGCTTAGCTATCAGCATTTTCCTGTTAATCTAAGCAAAAGAGAGAAAAAGAGGTATTCCAAGACATTTTCTGAGATTACAAATTGCTTTTATTGCAAGCTTTGTTCATGAGTGTTTGGAAAGACATCTAATTTCAGCTGGGGGATATAATGTATAACAAAAAAATCAAAATATTAAGTAAAAATGGACCCAAAAATTTTAGATGAATATATGCTACCATAACAATGAGATTTATCTAAATCATATACAAAGCTATAATTAAAAATTCTAATAATCTTTCTGTTATTTTTTTTCTATGAATTACAAATAAAAAATCTGGTTAATTCACAGAGCATTATCAGAATTAGAGCAAATTCCTTTCCCTTTCCATGGACAAAACCCCAAATAAAATTAGTTGCTTTGAAAAAAACATAAATGAAATCTGAGTTATAAAGGAAGTTTGACACAAGATAACACAAAAAAAAATAGAAAAAAATTCAACTGATCACTGTCTTTCCATCCTGATGTTTTGCTAACCTTTGCAAAGGACCTAAGGGAATAGTAACACTGAAACATGAAAGGTCACTTAGTGAATAAGTGTAAACCTTTATTTTTGGACTGCTTTTTAAAGATATTTTTCACTATGAACTAACACTTGCATACATAGGCACATACAAACTCTGACCACAGCATTCTGACTTTGATTACAAGTCCTCCCTGTGGCAATTCAGACTGTAAGACAAGAGGTATAAACTAAAAAGGTGGGGCTTTTGATTTCATCATCTTGATTTTGTAAATACATATTTACTTTTTTTTTTTTTTTTTTTTCTTTTCCCTGGTTGCAGGGCTTCTTAGTTACTAGCACCCAATTTCTCTTTTGCCTGTAACTTCTACTTCACCTCATAAACTTTATATTATGGTTTTCACTTGCAGTGCCTTTATTACATTCCTGGTTTTCATAAAGATCTGCTGCAGTCCATTCAAAATCTGCTACTAAGATAATTTTTTCATCCTGACATAAACATATTGCTTGTTGCTCTGTAACCTTGATGAACATCTCTCTCAAACTTATCTCCCTTTGTCCCTCTTCCAGAACCAATGTTCCTGTCTTGCCTTGAGGAAACTATCCGTAATTTAACAATATATAATTCGTTAGTCTTGTTAACTTAATATAAGGTTGATGTCTTATTTTGTTCCCTTGGTGATCTCAGCTTTTCCTCACCCATTTCTTTGAATTTTGAGCTAAGAATTTCATTCTTTCTGCTCATAAAACTGCATGCACAAGGAAATGAGAACTGCCCACATGTTGTTTTTTAGCCATCCCTTAAAACTCTTCTATTCATGTAAATTAATAGAATTTTTACTTAGAAACATGTAGACCTGTGATCATGAATAAAGGCATTTAAAACATGTGCTACTTTTTATTTTATTCGTCTTTTATTTCTACTTTCACCAGTGGCTTCTCATAATAGCTACTATAATAAATCCAAGCTAGACCTGATCCTGATCCTGAGGTAATACAGAGTGTTAAAAATTAAAAATCTTCTCAAAACAATTATCAGAAAGAACAAAAGTGACTAGTGCAGCTTCAAACAGAAACAAGTGTTTGATTTTAACTTCAAAGAGCCTTGCAGTGCTCTGTTATGCGCTAAGTGGAGAAACCTTACATTCAGCCTGATGGAGCTTTTAACTGTGATGGAAGAACATGTGCTTGGACTGAGGATCTTACAGTCCAAATCCTCATGTTTTCAGTCAGCTGTTTCCAAACAAATCATAAATGTGGGCCCTCTCCAGAAGGAAACAGGAGGCCTGTTTACCCTGGATATGAAGAAGGCTGAAGTACTCAATTACTTTTTTGCCTCAGTCTTCACTGACAAGTGCTCTAGCCACACCGTTCAAGTTGCAGAAGGAAAAGGCAGGAAATGGGAGAATGAAGAAGTACCCTGGGTAGGGGAAGATCAAGTCTGAGACCAGCTAAGGAACCAGCAGGTGCCTTCAGGTCTATTGGACCTGAAGAGATACATCCATGTGCGGGTCCTGAGGGAACTGGCAGATGACGTTGATAAGGCACTGGCCATCATATTTGAGAAGCTGTGGTAGTCCAGTGAAATCCTGCTTACTTTGTGTCAATCAGAAGAAATATATCTGACTTCTAAACTTCAGAGATCCAAGTATGAACTCGTTGTAACTTATTTACTATACACAAAATTGTTATGCCTTTTTCATTCTGTATTACTAAATGTTTTTCCATTTAGCGTTCAAAATTTTTAGTTAAATCAGAGTACAGAAACTATGTGTGTTAATACACACCGCACTTATATTGTGTTGAAAAACAACAACCAAAGGAACAACAATTTATGAGTGAATAAATGTGGGAGAGACAGAGTATGTAGGAGGATTGCTGGGTAGTGCTATCCTGTAATGTGAGAATGTTGGAGGCACAAAGATCACAACAAAGGTCCTTGATCTGGGAGTTCTTGCCAGAGCAAATCAATTAATTTCCGAGATTCCATGGGGAATCTGACAAACCATGCTCCTGCATTATCACAATAAATTGTCCTAGTGGGTGCAATTATTTAGCAGGCCTAAAAGCATGCTAATCCACTTATTTTCTTTTACAGAAGGCTCTGATTTATTTTTATCTCTTTTCCATACCACTTTCACTGTTAACTCCAAATAAGTAAAACACCTTGGACTTTTTTATTGTTATAGTTTGTCAACTGTCCTCATGTTGCTGTCTTATCTTCTTATGGTTCATTCACATAGAGATCTCAGCCACCATGGACAGAGCCTTATATTATAAAATGTTATCTGCAAAATATTTGTTTATTTATTTATTATTATTATTGCTCAGTTTAAAACCAGGTGAACAGATAGAGATATAACCATATCTACATGTGGATAAATATTAGCTTTATAAACTCTCATAAAAATACTTATGTCATACTAAAAGATCTAGAATGACTACATATACTTTTTGTTTTTTACATTTTTAAATTTCACACTTTCTAATTAAGATAAAAACAGTAGTTTCTTAAAAAGTTTTTTTAAAAAATAGTAATAAATCCGACCCTTGGCATGTAATTCACACTTTATTTGAATAAAGCACTCATTTTTTCTGGTCAAGTAAATCCAAGCAGGGGAAGTAATTTTTTTCTTACTATGTCACTTCACTGTTCATGTATAAAATAAAAAGCAATTTATTTCTTAGAAGGTTACTAGATGTCAAATGGCTATAGGCATAGAAAACCTCTGTATTGTTGCTTAAAACCATGGAAACAAGATATGGGTAACAGTAAGCTGTTCAATTTGCAGTCCTTTTCACTCATGAAATTTAACTCCAATAATTATCTGAATATAATCAATAGTTCATCATAGGTCTTGTTTTACACAAAATATAAAGATATTTTAACTCAGTGGAACAAATGCTTAATTCTGTTGAAAAAAAAATCCATATTCAAGATTGATACATGATTATAAACTGTTTGCTTTGGTGTTCTGTACTGATACATGGTCATCAATCAAACTATGGTTAATTACTGTTACTATAGAGCACAGAGCACAAGAATGCCAATTCTTGGATAGAAGTTCTGTAATACAGAGGTTCTCCAGCTCTTCTACTTTGTAATGCAATAGAGAAAATTCTACAATAGCAGATACTCTTGATGTATGTAAATGGGATAAAATGGATGATACATGTTTTTTAGAAATGAATTAAAAGAGAAAGAAATGGTTCTGCAAAACAGAGGAAAGGAACTGTACTAAGGGTAGAGTAAGTAGCTTGTACAAAGGTACAGAGAGTGCTTTGGAAGCACTAGACCCACTGCTTCAGTTGTTGAAGACTGGGAGGCAGAATTAAAGCAATAAGAGAGAATAGACTGGAATTTTTTTTTGCATAAACAGTATCTTGCATTTCCAGACTTGGGCATGTATTGACAAAATTATATTTATGAGAATTCATGGTACAGGAAACCAACAATACTTACAAGAGAACAAGTAATTCTTACTGTATCTAATAGGAATTAAAAGAGGAAAGATATCAGCCTAGTGACACAGGATGTGCTTAAAGAAGCCATAGTAAGGGAAGGGTCCACTTTTAATAAATTTTAAAAAGACTGTGCATATCCAGTTTACTTCCAGACCATACAAATTTAAAAGGTAATTCCAGGATTCATCAGAATACCTCATCACTAATACAGAACAATGCTCCCAGTTCAGAACTTTAATTATTATCATTATTTTTTAATGGGCTGCAATAGTATAGCTTTTATATGGCTGGCTTTCTTTACTTTTAAAGAAAAGGACTCCCTAAGTACTTCTTTTGAAGTGCAAGAAAATCATATTACAACAAACATAAAAACAGCAGCTGGTATTTTCTAAAAAATGCATAATTCAATGGTTTTTAAAGGTCTAGTAGGAGACAGAGAACAAACTGTTGCTAGTGACCTATAGAACTAGGACACTGGAGACACTGGCAGAAATTAAATTTAAGTAAGAGCAGTGATTGTTTCAGATATTATTTCTGATATAGTTTGCAATGACTATTTTTGTGATTTACATGTGCTTTCTTACTAAGAAATAAAATCTGTTCTGGTGTTCTCAGAAGGAAAGGAAAAAAACAATAAAACTTGTAATACAGAACCACAGATTAAACATACTGAAACACTTAAAATATTATTTTCAACTAAATGTGCAGTACTTTTCAAATATGTGTGATTTTAAAATCCGCGTTGTTACTCTAAATGTAGGGTGCTACACCAGGAATGTGTACGTGAAAGTCTGATCCTGGGAGCAGGACAGAAATCTTCCCCACAAAAATGCCTGGTTTGGTGATGTATCACAAGGCAGCTTATTAGCCAGCTCAGAAAAGAAGAATAGTAAGTACCCTCTTTCTTTCGTTTTATTTCCAGATCACTTAGGTTTACAAAAAACAAATCCCATGGAATCAGCACTCTGAGCAGTCAAACAGTTTTGAGTGGCTGCAGAACACGGTACAATGATACAGTCAGGCTTGTGTCATTTTGCTTGCAGTTACCCCTAAAGAGAATTTGGGTTCTGAAACTCCTGGAAATTACTGAGGCATCTTTAAGAATTTACTTTCAGATACTTTCTCCAAATAACAGACTGTTAAAATATTTACCTAATAAAACATCTTTTGGCAAATATTTATTCTGAAATTGCCTGGAACAAATAATCAGTGACAGTTATATTAGTGTTAAGTAATTAGGCTGCTTGTTCTTACATTAAAATATTCTGTAAGTATTTGGTGTTACTTTTGTTTGAGAGATTTAAAGTATTACACTTTTTTCAGTGTTGCTCCTATTTATAATTACTGATTTTTTGAAGCTCTTTACATACTTCAAGCGTTGTGATTGAAAACTCTAATGTTTTTACCATCTCCAGCACTAGTATTGGATTAGCTTTACATATTTTTTAGCTAAATTAAAAAAAAAAAAGGAGGAAATGGGAAACAGGACAAAGAAGATTAAGACAACATGCTGATCACCCATCACCCATCAGTCAGTGTTTCAGAATCAATAATCATTTTACTACAGCACTTTATTACTGTATAGCTTAATGAGTTCTTGAGATCAAACCTGGTTGTTTTTCATGGTGTAATATACCCTAAATTAACATTTACCATTTTTCTTTCTTTCCTTGAGTAACCAGTGACACAACCATTAAGGCAGTTATTTGAGGAAAAAAAAAAATCATTATTCAACTAATATATATCTTTAGACATGTTAACAAAATACTGTTGAAACTGTTTACACTAATGTGGCTTATTTTTGAAAGAGCTAATAGATCTGAAAGGACAATAATCTCCCCAGAGTGACAAATGGCTGAGAGAAAGCAGAGGATAATAATCTCTCTTGCTGGCAAAGCCGTAGCTGGAAGTGATTAAGCCTTTAGGGTCCTACTGATGTCAGAGTTGTTATAGTCTCTTTTGTCAGACAGGATAACTATCTGATAAAATTAAAACAAATACCTATCATTAGCAGATAGAAAACACACCCACTGAAATAAGTGTTTATATTTATATACAGAAAATCCATTCCTCTTCAATTTTGAGTCAAGCACTGTTTGAAATAACCCTGTCAAAGATAGATTTGTCTTTTAATCATAGTTGCAAGGAAGATATATCAAAGAAAAGGAAGCATATTTTTCAGTGAAACCTTTGTTCCTGTGTTTTTTTTTTTGTTTGCTTGTTTGTTTTCTAAGTTGGAATGTTGTCTTTTTTTATCTGTGATTTTTATAAGATATTCTTCAAGACACTATTAAGAATATTCACTTGGGTATTTAATCATGACTGACTTTGACTAATATATCTCTTTTGTCAATTTATATTTTCATCTCATCCTCTCAGAGGAGGTGCTCCATCAGTTTTTGTCAAAATCTCTCCTAAATTCTCTTTAGCATCTAATCACATTAATTGCATTCCTAACAATAACAAACAAAACAAACAGAACCAAAACAAACAAACAAACAAACAAACAAACAAAAACACTAAATATGATATTTTGTCCACCTGGATTACTTGTTAATACCTTCTGGACAATGAGATCTTTCAGATTTGCAAAAGCTTTATCCTTGTACCTTATATACTGAAGAATATGTTACATCTGAAATGTGTATTTAAAAGGGCTCCTCTCCATTCTTAAGGGGCTTATTTAAGAAAGTATTCAAACTGACAAAATTGTAATTAGAAGCAATGTCAGTAAATCCTTTCAAAACACTAATGTGAGATTATTAATTCTGTCCAAGTTTAGCCTAGAGATCAGGATTATGCCTCCTGGGTAACTTATTTGAGACATGTTACATCAGAAGCCCAAGATCCTGAAGATAATCTTCTGTAATATATATATTTTTTTTAATTTGTTGAAATCTCATTCAGAGTAAAGGTTGAAAGAAGGCAACACTTTGACCTTACTGAAGTTACTTAGTAAATCAAAGCCTGAAAGTAGAACACATAGATCCTATCCCTAATGATGTCTCACACAAAAGCAGTAATTCCAGGAGCATAAAACCAGCAGCAGCAGAAGTATTAAAATGAATAAAAGAGTTTGGCAGTTACTTCCTATTTGATGAAGAGAAATCAAAATATTTAGTTTTTCTTTAGTGCCAGGGCCCTGCAGAGTATGTTCACATTCCTCACAAATATAGTGCTGTGTTCTTCTCTAGGTTGCCATGGTTCTACTCAATCAAAACAGCAAGAATTGCCTAGAAAAATTCAGAGTAAATCTGTTTGAAAAATTCAGATTTGGACAGAACTGTGCCTAGGCAAGAGAGAAAGTACCAAGTTGTACACAATCTTAAACCTTCATGGAAGTGGCTTGAATCAAAAAAACTAGGCCAGTTAAACATTGTATTCTCTAAAGTGTTCCTTAATCAATTCTTTATTTTTTCTTAATCTTAATCTGTATACTAAAATCCACTGCTAGAGATCCTGCTCTTATTCAAATATTCTTTACTGTATTTGAAGTGTTTCAAACAAACAAACAAAACAAAAACAATCAAAAACAATAACAACAAGCAGATACAAAGATCTGTTCTAAGAAATTCTGCCAGTTTAAAATAAATAAATAGAAGTAGCACGGTAGCGTAGCTATTAGAACCATTATTTCTTGCCAGATTCCAAATACTGAGTCATATTTCTTAAGATATTTAAAATGTTACCCTCTCCTCTGTGCTGGCTGTTTGGAATATATGCTATTTCCAATCCACCCTCTCTTCCTTATGAAGGTTGCAGTTCAGTATTCAAAACTGCTTGCAGCTGTGTTATGTTCATAACATCTACTGTGTAAAAAGAAACACAGCAAGAAAAGTTTCTACTTATATTTCACATTACTAAGTGTTATAGCCAAAAGCCAGCTAATAAATACATATGGAAGAGACTCAGATAGGGATTTAGGCATTTCTGTAAGAGCATATATTTGAAGCACTAGACTGTCTAAATTTGAAAAGCTCAGGTACTCTTGGAAGACCTCCACAGACTACCTAAAATACGGCTTCTTTTCACAGAGAGAATATCAAATTATCCTAAATTATTTCATTAAAAAATGTCAAAATGAGACTGTAATAGTCTTTGAAACCTCTATAAAAATTTTTGTCTTTCAAATCACTATTGGGTATTTACCATCACCTCTCTTTCTGTGCTCCAATAAGAATCACACTAATGATTTGAAATGAAAATGTGCCCCAAGGAACATTTGATTAAATGCATAATGTTGAGGAATGATAATTCATTGGTAATCATAAATTTATAATACTGATGGCAGATGAAATTGTATAATTTTCCAGCAAGTAATATACCCCCAAGAACAGATGGATTTGAAGTCATTCCTAACATTCAATTATATAGACAGAAACTGTATGGAAGAACAGATGGAAGTGACCTTTAGTATGATTGACTATCACACCCTACTACACATACATTTTTGTAGAGAATGAGGTATCTTCACTGACATTGACATGGATTTACATCTGTTGGGTATATTACATGTTAATGTGTAAGACAAATGATAGGAACAATTCGTGCAGTAGGACTTGCACAAAAATGACAGAGGCAGACACTGGGCAGGTATAAAACAGTGTAGTTATACTGAAGTCACTAAGGCTATGGTTGTTTGGATTTTATTTGCTAAAATACAGTTAAAAACAGGACTGGATTTGTACTATAGCACTCTTAACTAGGAGGTAAAAAGCACCTTCCAAGATAAATAAAATAATATTTTCGTAGCAGAAATTTTATCTTAGCTGTTAATATATGTTAATAAGAAATATTTTTACAAATTATCATTCAATATCCTATAAAATATTTGCATTTTTAAGTAAATAATAGTTTGGGCATTTTCTTGCATTACTTCAGCTGAAAAAACATTGATGAAACATAGCCACAAAAAAGCCCAGTATTCCCATCTAGTCACTAATATTGTAAATAGTTTGTGCTTAGCTTCATGTTAGAAAGCAGGAAATAAATAAATAACTCTCATAAACAGTTTATTTTGCTAAGATAAGAAGACTTTTCTGTACAAAATTACATCTAATTCAGATAATCAATCAAGTTACATGAAATAACTGTACAGGCAGTGCAATTAAAATACCTTATCTAGAAGTTGTTTGGGAAGAACTGGAGGCAGGACTAAAATTCAGAGAGCTTTTGGCAACTCAGAAAAAGAAATGTAAACCCTCAAGAATACAATTCAGTCAAAAGAAGTGCAAAGTGCTCCCTGAAGAAAGAACGACTTGGCAAAATTAGTAAAGCCTCAAGTATGGGTTTATGTCCATACTAGGATACCATTTTTCAAGGACACAGAGCAGTTTCAGAGAGTGCATAGATTAATATAAGAAATGAAAAGGACTCTAAAATAAAAGTGAAAAAGCAGGTTTTTTTTAGATCTGGGGAGGAGAAGACTGAAGGGAAATATGATGATATGCACAAGGTTGTCACGAAAAGGAAAATAATATTCTAAGTTTTGTTGGGTAAGAGACAATGATAAGTAATAAGCCCAGGTTTCAGGAAAAAAACAAACAAACAAACAAAACTGTTTATATTATATTACAGTTTTTGGAAAATCATCCTAATATAATCAGGCAAATTTCTGAGGCATGTTGTGGGCTTATCATTGCTTTAGCTGTTTCAAAACATGTCAGAAATAGTTTAAATTTTAGGACTAGGCAACAGACTAAATGACCACCTGACAACTTTACCAACTTTGTTTTTACATTTCTCTGAAAAATGAAAATGTCCTAAGAAGGGCAAATGACCCATCATAAACTATAAGTCTGTTTCTCTAAGTAAAACCCATCAAGGATTTTCAGTTGGGTCAAATGTGACTTTACATTGTTAAGTCTTTGAGGCAGGTATTGTGCATCTCCTTGAGCCTGTGATGCATTCACATAGTAGTTAATAAAAACAAACTAACAAATCATTCTGGTAACCCTGCTTCTGAAAAGGCTAGTACAGTGCTGTCAGCAAATTCTCTGATCAGAAAAATACACAGACTAGTTCCCAGCAATGAGTTCCTTCTAACTTCCTCCCCTCCTAATACTTGGGTAATGGGTGGTTCTGAATATTTAGTACTCTGGTAAATTAATCATTAGTAATCATTTATCAACAGTTTTTTATCAATTTTAGAAAGGAATACAGGGGGATATAACACAGGTCTAAAGGAAATACCAAGGTCTCTAATTTTACATACACTCAGAACTCATGAATCAAGTTTGCCTTCACCTTCATCAATAATATATTACCTGAACATAATCTGACTAGTTTGCTTAAAGATCTGGTCACTAACAACCTCCCTTGAAATCAAAATCTTTCTGTTTTTATTTCTCATTTGTCTTTCTGGGATGTCTTTGTCATTGTCTTCTGGGATTGTTTAGTTTGGAGAAGGGAAGGCTCAGGGGATATGTTATTGCTCTCTACAACTACTTGAACGGAAGATTGGGGGGGGGGGGGCTGGGGGTTGGCCTCTTCTCACAGGTAACTAGTGATAGGACTAGAGGGAATGGCCTCAAGTTGCACCAGAAGAGCTTCAGATTGGAAATTATGAGATATTTCTTCTCAGAAAGAGTGGTTAGGCATTGGAACAGGTTGCCCAGGGATGTGGTAGAATCACCATCCAGGAAAAGTTGGACCTGGTGCTTAGGGACATTGGTTAGTGGGTGATGTTGGTGGTAGGGGGATGGTTGGGCCAGATGATCTTGGAGGTCTTTCCCAACATGATCCAAAAAAAAAAAAAAAAAAAAAGCGCATTTTGGTAGAGACAATTTAAAAGTCTGAAAAGTCTTTATAGTGTTTTCTTCCATATGTATTTCTGTAACTCTGTGAAGAACAACCACTTAGGAATCAAAATAGCCTTTAAGTCCAATGGAAAAAAAAAAAAAAGAAAAAAAAAAGAGAGATGTGTGCAAGATCAAGTGCACAGTTTCAATTATTAAAATTACATTCCTTGTGGCTTACAGGAACATTAGTGCGGCCTCTTCCATGGTAAAGAATGGAGATAGCAGTTATTTACTGGTGTTTGAGTTTTCTAATGTTTCTCTTCAGCACTTAGAAAACCTAATTTCCTGTGAACAGGGCTTGTGTTATCATCCATCACATGCCTTTTGTGCTGGCTCCTCACTAATTCTGCTCATAACAGCTCAGACTGATAAGATGACTGTAGTCTGATCCAAGAACAGATGCTTGGACCTAAATCAAAACAGATACTAGTCAAACAATATTTGTTAGGGCAGCAACAAATAGCAAGCTTTCTCTTCTCTGTTCTCCTTCTCTGACTTTAATGAAAGATCTGCTTTATCTAATGTGTCGTATTCCTGGAGTATAGCCCTACTTCTGTCACCAGACTGCATTATTAGTAATTCAACAACACTGAAAGCTGAATGAAAGCAGCTGTCAATTGAATTCTAAAATTACCCAGTTACTTGATTTTGGGGGCCATACAGTGAAAGGCATGCTCCAGTACTTTATGTGTCAAGTAGGCAAGGATACTGGTATTTCATTATACATCTCTTGCAACTCAAAAGAAGGTGTTTTAATACTGAGATTTTTGCCCCAAATAGTTAGAAGTTCACAAGTAAAGCTGAGAAATATGAAAACTGTAAGCACAAAATACATACAAATACAGAGAGTTCTGTTTAATTTTAGAAGATGAGCCAAGTTACATATCAGGTTAATTGCATGAAAAAGGTATTCAAATAAATTTTTAGTACCAGTGTTTCTTGCTTACAAGTTGACAGAACAATATGCAGCTTTCAGAGAGCAGAAGATAACACACAATTCTGATTTGTGTTTTTTGACTTTTTGAAAATGTTATTACACTAAAATTTACAAAATGCTTTTTAAGATGACTGAGTAGCTACGAAATGCACATTGCTTTCTTAAAGAATTATTGTTTGAAGATTTCACCAAGAGTCTATGAAAGCTGGACAACTACTAGGTTGTTAGCCAGATTTTTTTATTTTTTTTTTCAGAAACCTAAAATAAATTTATTGATGGATAACAGAATTAAATTTCTCAAATTAATGACCTTACAGGTCTGTGCTGTAAGCAAAGAGCTTCTTGGATCTGGCCAGTGAGAAAGCTTGAGGCAGGATATTTCTGTAATTATTTCTGACTGCTGTGTAATGTAAGCATTTTACCTCACATTTAAACATTGGCATGGTATGCCTACTGTTTTGTTTTGGTTTTGGACTCAGAAAATGCATGCTTTTTATCAGTAGCAATTGATATATGAAAATGTTTGAGATACTAACAACAACAACAACAAAAGTTTATGAAGATTCATGAGTAAAGGAAATGGAGGAAAAAAGCCTCCAGGATGCAGGACACCATACTTTGTCACTTTCTTATTCATTCCTTATCCTCCAGAATTTTTTTGTCAGGTGGGAGTCAGACTCCCACCAACAGATCAGCAGGTTAGAGATAGGACCTTGTGTAATATCTACAGTGATTTCAGCAAAGCTCTGGACCTGATGACTGAGCACTTAATTTTCTATTTATTTATTTATTTATTTTTATGAAGTATCCTCATACTCTCCTCTACACAGTCTAGCTTTGTAAATATTCATATAAACTCTGTCAGTGGCAGTAAATTCTTCCCAAATGTCTGAAGCACTACTGACTTCTCTTTCAATGAAACTGAAAAAGGCTTCAGATGGGGAGATGATGAGAAGTGGTACAGAGGTCAAATTCACAGAAGAAATTTTACTGCACAGTCAAACTCAAGAATTTGAGCATGTGAATGGTGTCAGGGAGGAAAATTGTAGTGAAACTTATTCTGCTATGAAACAGTAATTTCATATCTGTTCCCTTACAAGCTTTTACAGCAAAGAATATATCTAAAGCTGTTGTTTGATGTGCATATATAACTGAAATCAAAATAGACAAACCACACTACCACAGAAGAATCGTTCCTCTCCTTAAAATATACCAAAAAATTGTCCCATCAAATTCAAAAACAAATATAAATTGTATTCTTCCATATCAAGTTGACATGGAAACAGAAAATGATTTTCTTCTCAGACTATATGTTACCGTATAGCACAAATGCAATATGTTGGGGGTGACCATTAGATGTGCTTTCGCTCAATACAGCTGTATTCAATCCTTTTTTAAACTCTGTGAAGAACCAGACAACACCTCCCTGTGTGATATATGGGCTTACCCTGGTGGTATCACAGAAAAAGACTTTTGTTCTAGTCTAGTAGCACTCTAAAAAGCACTGTGAACTATTAAACAAGATTAATGATTTAACAGAAGGCAAACTTTAAAGAAGATTCTTGTTATTTTATTGTTATTTTCTAGCCCCTTCTCTAGGACTTCATATCTTTGGATATATTCTTATACTCACAAAAAATCCTCATGAAAAACAAACAAACAAACAAAACACAATGTTTATATAATTTCTTTCTGAAGACAACTTTCCAGGAGTCCTAATTAGTATTCTGTGGAAGCTGTTGGCTATTGAAATGATGTATTACATCAACTCATGTCGATTAGGAGGGACTGAGTTCAGAACATAAATTTCTTACCTGTAGAAATAAGTAGTTTGTAGTTCCTAATAATATAATAGTAAGATTTGAAAATACTTTGAAAATCCATGATTAATTATATATATAAGCCAGCTAATATATCACTGACAAGGTTGCAGGTGGTTTCTAAGACTAACACAGATGAATAGAAATATAATATGAAAAAATCTTACTTTTAGAAATTTTTATTAAAATCTAAACAAGTCTAATGAATTCCCTAACAAACAAAATTTTATTTCTTTTATTTTTTTTTTGCAATGTATCTGTTGTCTGTATTTCATTTCCTGAGAAAAAATAGCTTATCTAATTAACTAACAAAAGCAAACACAGTGAGAACTAGAGATTTCTTTAAAATTAGACTGTTGTATTTTAGAGGGTTGCTTTCATGTGGACATGTGGATATTCTTGTTCAGTTCAACTTTTAGTAGTTTTTTTTTGTTTGTTTTGTTTTTCCTTATTTTCACTTTAAGCAACAAAATGCAGTTTCGCATTGGAGTACATGAGGAAACCAGAATACCCCTGGAAAACACAAACCTAAAAAGTACGTTCCATTAATGGCAGTGGGATTTGTGCTGCAATGCGATCATGTTCAAATCTTGGATGACCAAAGAGAGAAGAGCAATTCTATGAAGTGGGAGAAAGACATGAATAAGATGGCACTGGAGTAAGAAGAGAAGATAAATGAGAAATCTTACTAAATTCTGATTTGCTGGGGGAGGAAGGGGGCACAATTCCTCCCAGATACATATTATTAGACCCAGTGATAGAGACTGTAAAGATCCATTTTTGCTTGCACGGCAAGCCTGGTGGTATAAGTGTGTTGGGTATGTCGAGACAAGGGGGTTGCTTCTCGATAGCTGAAGGCACCCCCAAGGAAAATCGTGCACAGCTCAACACAGAACCCTATCACACTTCTTCCCTTCTCACACTGCTGTGCCTCACTACTCTGTGGACCTTTACAATGACCCACTGATCATGGGGGACCCCCTACAATTACTGAAAAATGGTTTCCATTCTGTGAATATATATTTCTTCTCCTTTGATACGTGGGCTGAGTCTGGGTGTTTTCTACCTTGTAAACATAATCATACATACTTCATTCTCCTGACAGAGCTGAGAGAGAAGCTATTACAGAACCACCATCTATATATATATATATAAATTGGTTTATCTTTTATCTTTTCATATATATATATGTAAAAGATAAACCTACTTTTCTCCATTCTCTAGTCACTTAGAGTGAATACCACTGGTGATTCTTGTGCTTTTCCTGAGAACCAGAAGACCAGCTTTTCAAAGGCATTTTCTCATCCCCAATCAAATTCAAAATGCTTCTGATGACATGGTGCTCTGAAGTAACACTTCTGCTCTCTCCACTGCTTCTTTCGCTCTGACTTTTGTATTCATTTGATCACGACGACTGAGTCAGATTATTTTGCTGAGTTAGTGTTTAGCTAGATCAGCGAGCTGAACTCACCATGAGCTCACACAATCCCTGCTTTCAACATGAAGAAGATAGAAAAACATGGCAAATGAGATACATTTGGAAAACCTAATAGGATATTCATTTTGATATATCTCATTTGCAGTTAGATCACATGAAACATGTTGTGAAACACCACCCTAAGTGTAGTAATGACCATTTAGTACTAATGACAAAGTTGTAGGCTATATTAGGTGTAATGGCTTGATTTTATTCATATGCTAGTGGTATCTACTATACACCAAGACCAGTCTGATCCTTCACCTTCCTGTGAGGGAAAGACTGTTCTTTACAACACCTAGCCGAGGATTATAACAGAAGAAACAAAGATATTAGATCTAACACTACCAGAATTCACATGCCAAGACAAACTTCATGGTGGGATAATCACTGTTTCTGTTAAAAAGCTCTTCCTAGTCAATATGTATGTACAGACAAAGCCTCAAAGTGATAAATTTCTTTAATCAACCTGTCTACAAATTCAGGCTTTTTGGAGCTCTGAGGCAGTTACAACTCTCGTTTCCTTTGCAAGTAATAATGTATAGAGAGAAAAAAACAATTTCACCCACAATGTGGCCCTTGTGATCTAAGAAATCATAAATCAATTTGGAAAGCAAATATGCTATAACAGCAACAACAGAACCCCACACAACAGTACTATTGCAAAACAGTCTCCGTGGAAGCTGTACGGTGTGCTTTAAAACTTTACTATAAAAAATCTCTTCTGGTGTTTTACACAACATGAACACCTAAATTCAGAATTGAATAACACTGAAGCTATTGACTCCTAAGCCTCTGATTTTCTTAATGCAAAGCAAATGTACTATACTTATCTACAATTGAAACAAAATGCACAGAATCTGAGCTGTTTTCTGGCACAGGTTGCACAAATTATTGCTATCTTCATTTTACAATTTAGAGAACTGAAGATCAGAAATTATTAATCTAAATTTTAAAGGAAAACTTAACTGAGTGGAATAAACTCATGTCTTTTATGAGTTTCATATTATAAATAGTCCCTGAATTCTCACAAATTAAAAAAGGCTTGAGCATAGTTAGGTACATTGAGGTTTTGGTGGCAGCCCATGCACTTGTTTCAAATACCAAATCAATTGCCTGTTGCTTTCCCAGCAGGCTAGAAAACAGGAATAACTTTAGTGTTAATGAAAAACCTACAGGTGCCTGGATCTGGTCAACTAACAGATCTAAGAAGTTCTGGCATAAAAACACCTGCTGCAGCATCATTAATGGCTGTTACCATGGAGACCTGCAAAAGCAGAAAAAAATTAGAGGGGTAAAGATGAAAGCAGAGTACATGACTGCCACTCTGTGGGAGTCTGCCAACTCTTGGGAGTTTACAGTCAAGTTTATAATAATAATAATTGGCCAGAATATTTCTGTGATCTGGAGGTGGAAGAGACCTTCTCTTTCTTTGTTCTTAAATCTTCCTTATTGTCAAGAGGGAAAGATGAACAAATCGGTTTTATTGGAGCCTACAAAGATCATTCAAAAAAAGACAAAATCTGTATGTGAAGAAGGGGGAATATGGGCCCTTTGTTTTAGTTGGTTTTGTTTACAGTATTAAGATAGTTAGCCAGAAAAAAACAAACAAACAAACAAAAAAACCCTGTAGCATACTAACAAATAATGTACTCGTCTAATACCTAGCTTACTGTACTGTTTGAGTTGCCACAATTTCTTTCTTACTCAGAGATTATTTCAGTTCAATAGATAGACATGTTTACCACAGATATTTAGTTATATTTATTTCTCTTCTTATCTCCCCATCAAAAAAGTTTGCTATATTAATTCTCTACTTCTTGTAACTGTCAAATTTTGCTCTTTCACAGATATTCAGGTCACTTATATGCTTGCACCAAATATTAATACCAAAATAACAAAGCTTTCAAAAATATGTTGTTACAATAAGTAACAGTGGGCTAAATATAATAACAGCAGAAATGTGAATTTGACAAAGGACCTCCTTATTTTGAAATGACAGAGAATAATAAAGACCTGTGTATATTATCTGATGATAAAATGACCATCAACTATTAATCCAAAGTTGCCTAGACAGAAGATAGCTCTAGTCCTTAGAAGAACGTGTTTTCCTTACTCTTAAGACACACTGAGTCTTTGGCATTAGGGACACACAGTCCCATACGATACACAGTTCTAGTCAGTCATGTTTATGAAAGATCAATGGAAATTGGAACATGAAGACAAACAATCCTGAGATGTTTGTCTTTGTCCTGGTTTGAGTTAGGATAGAGTTAATTTTCCTCCCAGTAGCTGGTAGGGTGCTATGTTTTGGATTAGGATGAGAAGAGTGCTGATAACATGCTGATATATTAATTGCTGCAGAGCAGTGCTTACACCAAGCCAAGGACTTTTCAACTTCTTGCTCTGTCCTGCCAGCAAGTAGGCTGGGGGTGCAGCAGGAGCTGGGAGGGGACAGACCCAGGACAGCTGACCCAAACTGGCCAAAGTGGTATTCCATACCATCTGACGGCATGCTCAACAATATATAGGGGTGGCTAGCCGGGGTGGGGCGCCGGCTGCTCGGGGTTGGTCAGCGGGTGGTGAGCAATTGCATTGTGCATCACTTGTTTTGTACATATTATTATTATTATTATTTTAATGTCCCTAATAAACTGTCTCTATCTCAACCCACAGGCTTCAGTTTTTCTTGTTTCTCTCCCCCATCCCAGAGAGGGAGGGGGGAGGGTGAGTGAACGGCTGTGTGGTGTTTAGCTACCGGCCAGGTTAAACCACAACAGTCTTCCAATGACATGGAGCTTGTTTAGCTTAGTGAATGAGGTGCCAAGAAAGGATATGACTCTCAATTGCAAATTTAACAGAAATGCAAACTTGAAAACTGGAAATCATACTGTTTAAACTAAAGAATAATATTGGCTTGAATGGACTGCAAGTGTGTTAAAGTGGATACTAACAAAAGATTTTCTCTAAGTCAAGTCCTTTTGCTCATGGTGGTAACTGGTAAGTAATCTCTCTACTTACTTACTGGTAAGTAACCTCTCTACACATGAGATTTTCCACTGTATTTTCTTCCCCTGTCCTGTTGAGGAGGGGGAGTGAGAGAGTGGCTGTGTGGGCTTCTGTCAGCTGGCTAATATCAACCTATCACACTACTGTTACATCTATTTCCCCCCTTTGGTTGAGCTATAGGTTTTCTGAAAATCTTGTATATCTCTCTCTCACTTACCTCTGGACATACTGTATTTGTGACCCAGATCAAAGATAGTAAACAGGAGTTTTTGTCCAAAAATCATTGGGATTCTTGATTTTTTTAATTTTTATTATTTTTTTTTAAATTTTTAACAAGTATCAAAATCACTCTGGATATTGCTAATCATTTCCCAGGACACATCATTAGTTTACTGTAACAAAGTAATTGCTGTTCACCAACTGCTTCTTTTTGACTAATTCCTGCATTGACAGACTACTGCTGAAGTCTGAAATGTCAGTTAATAATTATGCAGCAACAGTGAATCGACAGTTTATACTGAGAACTCAGTGTTGTCCAAAGGTGTCTGGAAAATCAGAGAAACTAAGGAACGTGAAACATTGATTAAAAATCAGATAAGCTGAGAGTGATGTTATTTGAAGTCCATTTTACTTGTAAGAAAGAGAAGAGCACAAATTTGTACATTAGGTTTTAAATAATAGAGTGTGAGCTGAAAAAACACCTTCAACGTGAAAACATGCTGCAGCATTGCAGCAAAACAGAGTTTTTAAAAAACTCTTTCCTTTTTACAGAATGTATGAGGAAACATTGCTTAGGGAATCCAGGACATTCAGTCTGGAACTTATAGAGGATAACCATCTGTTTCTATATAAAAATATGCAAAGAAGAGTACCATAATTTATCAGTCAAAGTTTAATAACTTTCATAGTCCTAAACTTTGGCCTCTGGAAAGGAAATGACAATTATTTCTCCTGAATTTCTCCTAAATTCCTCCATTGGCTTTTAGTGCAAGTTCTATCAGGACTGTGCTTAACGGATGATAAAAGCTTCTAGCCAGTACCAAATCTTACAGTAACTGCTTGAGAATTTGTTAGAACAGCTTGAAGGCACTTGTTTTCTCTTAGTCTCCCAGAAGACTCTATGTCAAACAAAAAGTTCCTTTAGAAACTGTTAATGCTGTAAACATATATCTTGAAATACCCTCAGATTTAAAAGAATGTTTCACATTTATATATATATATATGTTTGTTTGTCTGTTTGTTGATTTTTATAGCTAGCGATCATCACAACTTCGGTTAATCTTCCTTTACTGAATACTCTCAGGCTAGAGTTTTGGGATTACTTACAATAACAATGTTTTTTGAGTTTCCAAAGTTTAAGTATGCTAAAAAATAAAACTGCTTTTCAGTCTCCAGATGCAGTCTGGAGACATACAAGATTCTCCAGACAGGATTCCATTGTGAAAGGTAAGATCTCCTACAGCCTAACTTCTGAGGCCCTAAGACTAATGCAATCTCTACCAAATCCTACTTAAAAACATCCTTTACCAGAGCACAAGTTTGACTGATGCTATGGTTTATGGTTTGTCTCCTCAGGATCAAGTAATAGTTGTATATAATATGTGCAACTTGAGAAAAACACCAATACACTTCCTCTTTACTTTAGGTAGCCTATCAAAAACAAAGCAAAACAAACAAACAAAAAACCCCACAGATGAAAAATTATCCTATTTCTATTTCATCTGCAGTAATACTACTCAAAAACAATCAAAAATACTTTCATACAAAGAAAAATAATCAAAGCTTGAACATCGTTTGTTATCTCTTTGTCCAAAGTGGAGGTAGAAATAGAGGATTTTGAGAGGACCCAGACTGAAAATAAAGTTTTCAGCCTGACACAGTTATAAGTACAGAGTTCACATTCTCAAAATTCTGAAATTATACATAGGCATATTCCCTAAATTACCACAGTAATTATTGAGACCTAGAACAACTACATTTTAAAGTATTTTTAATTATGAACATTGGCTAATTGCAGAGGTTTGGGAGAGAAACTGGGGCAGAGCTTTACCGTATTTTTGGTGCAATGCAGGTGCTCTGGAAGAGTTCTGGAGGGAAGTCTTTGTGAGAATGTGTCAGGACTGAAGTCTTTCTTCAGCTTTGGTCACTGGGGTTTATTATCCAGGCAGCACCTTGCAACACACCATAAATTCCTTTAACACTTTTCAGTGAACTTCACTAAATTACAGGGTTGGATTACAGTTAGATCGTAATCCAATTTTATAAGTCAAAATACTCACATGAAATGCTACCACTTAAACATTTATATGGGTATTTAAACCTCTTAGGAAACACCAGGAAAAAAAAAAAAAAAAAAAAAAAGGCAAAGGCAAACTACAAACTATTTTTTTTTTCTTTTTTTCTTTTTTTGGTAACTATTCTTATCTATATTTAATAATTTTGCTTACCTCTTTTACACTGACTGTAGTGAGAGTTGTATGTACACTGTCATTCAAAAATGCATACATTATACTCTAGCTTTTGCTTTTTGTTTGCTTATTACCTGAACTAATGTTTTGAGAGGAACTCCTTGGCTATTACTTTAGACATAAACTGGACTTTGAAGCTGTAGGTTGCCTGTTATAATTGACAATTTGTTCATCTAAACTCTTTTACCTTTTACCTAGGGAAAAAAATAAATAAATAAATCCCTGTTAGGAAAAAGCAGGTGACATAAACCAGCTAAAAAGACAATAAGGACTATGTCCTTTATACACTTTATATACTTTATACACTTTATATTAAATTAACAATGAGTTTAGTTTTCTGCACTTATTAAGAACACAGTAGTTTTCTAAGACATGAGTGAACTCCATAGCAAAAGTCTTCAAGAGTTATAGTTCAGGTTTCACATATTTCACGTATTTTTTCAGGTCAACATTACACCATATTTTTTGTATTAGTGATGAAACATGACATGTCTATCTACCAAAGACAGATGTATTCCCGTGAGGGAGGCTTTCTGTTTAAATTTTTACACTATGAAAAAGAGAGAAACATCTCATATTTCCTTGAACATACTAAAACATGCACATGGTCATTTACCAAAAAAAACAGTGATACACACTGGTAAAACATTACAGTAAACATTACACATTACTTGTGTGCATAATCTCATCTTCATACTGCATGCATAAAATGCTGCCTAGTTTACAGATCAACTTTCTACTTCCATGATCCTACTTCCATGGATTTCTATTCCAGTCTGACATAGGTTTCCTCCCAGTTTTTATTGTATCACCTACTTTGATGTTTAAGAGATTCAGTGTGCTTCAGGCATTGACTGTGAAAATTCTCTCCCAATAAACCATATACTCAGAGTAGCTCTGCTCTTCATCAGTTAGATTGAAAGCACAATACAAGCTACAGGGAATCTGGGTCTGCACATAAGATATGGAAACCTATGAAGCAGACATAAAAATAATAATAAAAAAATCTTCCTCTTGTATGGAGATAATTGTGATAAATGTAACAGAAATCACACTAATAAAGAGTGTTACTGATTGCTTCTTTGATGAGTAGGAATCAGTATCCCAAATACTGGAAAAAAAAAAAAAAAAAGAAAAAAAAAGAAAGAAAAAAAAAGGTTAAGTTCCCTGTATTTCCCTCGACTTTGAAAGTGATCTTGGTGAATCATAACTTTTTGTGTCTTATAATACATGTGCACAAGAACCATACACCACACTCCATTTGTCCAGTATGCCAACCTTTTAATAGCAGGGATTCCAGAAATAAGTGTATTGGAAAATCAAGTCAGTAGGCACCTGCCCCTTAATAGAGATATTAATAAAGGCAGTGAGGATCTAAAAATGAAAGACAGAAGGAGACAAAATGCAAGCAAAGAAATGCAACTAACTTGCTAAATGTATTATAGAGTCACAAATGACACACACAGTTGTACACATAGCTTCACAAAGAAGTCAAGAGAGACAGTGTTTGCAATTTTCTTCTTGAGAAGAGAACTGTAAATGGAAACCTGCCTCTTATTATGTTCCTACCATGCCCTAGAACCCAGTGTACATCCTCGGTATAGTATTAGCAATTATGTGAGTCCTATTTATTTTTCTTCCTTTACTAGCATAAAATAGTTTGGTTTGGCCAAACCAAGCCATAATCAAAAGCCATCAAAAAACCAGAACATTGCTGATATGAGAGTAAACAACAATGCTGGCATGAGAGATGAAGCAGGGAAATTGGAAATTGCTATTCATGTTAAACCAAGATAGAAAAATAATGAAATTGCACATAGACATAGAAAGAAATGACAGATAATTTAAAGGAAGAGTTCAGAAATTTATGAAGAAATTAAAGTGCAGCTTCTTAAGGTTTCTCAGTAGCCAGGGAGAAAGTCAATACTGAGAAGGCTGTGAAAATACAAAAGCCTCCTCCACAAGATCAAAGAAAAGAGCCGTAACGTGAACCATAGTTTCTAGGATGAGGAGATGTCAAGAAGACACTGGACATCTTCAAGTTTAAAAGAGATGATCTGAAGTGAGACCGTTAGGAAAATATGTTCAAATGGAAACAAAAGGCTGAAGTTTCTGGCAGAAGGGGAACGGAATTTCTCTGCCAGAAATGGAGGGAGAGATGAGGCTTTACCAGACTTTACCTCAGATTTTAACTCATTGAGGTTCACTGGGGCAGCAGAATGTTCGGCTCCAGTTGAGGCAAAGGGGCCGAGAGGGAAACTTCATGTCAATGTTTTAGTACAAATGGGTGGTTAAATGTATGTGTTAATGTATGAAGAAACACAGTAAAGTCACCCCAACTGGGAAAGTGACACAACCTATGCAAGAAGAGATAAATTCCATATTATTGCATTCTTATGTGTACTAGTATCAAGAAGACTTGAAACTAATAAAATATTAATACACAATTCTGTAGCAAACTGATAGCTTAAAGAAATTGTCCAGAGAACCAGACAAAATACAGCAAATATTTCATATTGTCAAACTATAACAAGAGATATAACCGATGCTCAAAGAGATTTAACAAGTCTGAAAAGTGGGTATTACCTGCAAATCTTTTCAGAGAACAGTTTGAAATTTTCTAAGAATATATCATTATGATATCTCTGACACACAGCTGAACAGTTTTTTTTGTTTTTTGTTTTTTTTTTTTTAATATAAAAAAGGCTACTAACAATACTGATATCAAAACACAATTTTTATCTTCTTAAAAGTTCATATTGCTATGTGAAAGAAGACCTGTTTAAATGATAAGAACCGTATGATAGGGTCTGTCACATTTTTAGTAATAACTTTCGGAACATGTAATCAATTTTCTAATGTAATGGTATGTAAGTATGTAAGTATTTCTAATGTAATGCATGGTATGCTGAAAATGCTCAGGAATTAACACTTCTATAAATTGTTTGTGATAAGTTTGGGATGGAATCTAAGGAAATGACATTTGTTCAGAAAAGGATGCAATAAAAGGGTTTCCTTTGAAAAAGTCAAACGTAGCAAAAAGTCAGCAAGTCTGGTGCATATAGGAGAGCTTTGTGGGGTTCTGCTTCCATTGCAGAAGGGCTATTTCTCTAACCAGAACAGACGACTCCTATATAGGAAAGAGAATACTTTTCTGATGGTTGAATGAAATATTCAGAATGTATAGTTCTGAGAAAGGATCTCATAGGCATTCCCATCTCCATATTTTCTTTTCAGACATTTTTTTAACAGAAGTAAAAGCCAGAATTTACTGATTGGAGCCAATGTCCTGACACAGAAAAGGGAAGCCAAGGAGTATGACTATATAGCAAGTTTACATATTCTTTGGGACTTTTTGCCTTTTACCTACATCTCAGCTTAATTATTTTTTATTTTTTATTTTTTTTTTCAGTAATATACTTCCACTTCATAAAATTCCAAGTTAATTTAGATTACCACACTTTTTTTTTTTTTTTTTTTTTTTTTTTTTTTTTTAAGAAATGAAGCTCTTTTTCAACCACTTCTAAGATTAAGGTTATAAGTTTACTCGATCATGGTATGAGTAAAAAAAAAAAAAAAAGAAAAGCAAAAAAAAAAGTGATATACAAACTGCACGGTTAAAAGAAAATTGTTGGAAAATAAGGTGTTCAAGCTTCCTATAGCAATTCTGATGAAATTAAATGAATATATATATATATAAAGAAAGAAAAGAAAAAAAAAAAAGAGAAAGATAGAAGTGATGAGGCAAATAAAATTTGTTGAAGAATCTGTAGTGGAAGACGCTAGAACTGTTTAAGAGTCTGCCAAATCTGATTTTATCAGCATCTGATTCCAACGACTGTCCTCAGCTGCTGAAAGCTAAGAAATGGTGTGCACATGACTTCTCACAGTGACACCAGATGGAATTGTGTTTAATCAAGATGATTTTTTTTTTTTAATCTTGATTTTTCATCTGCCAAGAGAAAAGCTTTATCTAGACATCAGATCCCATTGTTGTAAATTGATATGATATCTAGCATAAAATTCTGAGGTTATGAAAAGTGTTAGTGACTATCGCAAATACTACAGTTATATTTTCATAGATCAGAATGAAAAGTGTCTATAATTTTCAGTGAAGTTCTACTAAACTGGAATATTTACATTTGTAAGCATTCTTTTATTTATCTTTGTGTTTATTTAACCATGATCATACCAATGGTTCATTGCACTAAAACAAAATTTTAGAAGTAGAAAGAGGTACAGTAGAAAAAGAAAATTCAGAGCTCATGACATAATTGCCCTCTTGCTTCAGAAATACCTATTAATCTCACGTGCCTTTTCCAGAGGTGATAGTACTTATTTCTAAGCACTTCTGAGGCTACAGAGTAGCTCACAAGACACCATCCATTCTGTAAGTATCAATTCCTCTGCTCCCTAATCCCACAGAATACAGCTGTGCAGGTCCTGAATATTTCATGACTATCTCTAATGGGAAGAACTGTCCCTGAGTCAGAGTCCATTTCTGTACCAGCAACAGCACAATGCCATCCCACAATAATACTATTGCCTAATTTGATTTTTACTGTAGCAGAGAGACTCTAACCCTGCATATTAATATAACACAACTTCAACATGGTTTGTTGGAGGGCCATAAATTTCCACAGCAATCCAGCCACTACCTCATCCCTAACACAGCCAAAGTGCTCAGAGGTCTGCAGGATTTAGTAATGTTTTTCAACTCAGCAACAGAATGTATAGTTTGCAGTGCAAAGGCTTTCATGCTTCCATGAAACAACTGCAGAATCTATGTATCACTCTGTGGTAATTGTTGGACAATGCTGATTTTCTAATGATGACTAATGCACATTTCTGGGTACATTGGACGCAACATCAGACCTAGTTTAAATAAGAGGTTTTAATTATCAATATGTCTTGCAAACTTTCCTAAATTTTTGTGCCACAATACAGTGCCACATGTTAGTGACAAGTAGTCTTTAGGACCTGTTGATTTTCACTGGTGTTCACTTTACACCTATCAACATATCACTGATGATTGTCAAGATAAACACAAGACAACACCATGAATTAGGTCTAAAGTGTAAGCATAGATTTGACCTTGCCAACCTCTAATTACTTTAATGCTATTCTAACTTAAAGCTTAGAAGGTTAAAGCACAGTTCCTTCAACTGACTCTTAAGTGTCTTTAATAGAAACAATTACCTTTTAATTTAGGAATTTATGTATTATTTTTTGTTTTATTGGAGAGGAGAAATGTGGTTAGCACCCTACAGCACCCAATTCCTTTGTAAGTAATCACTTTACAAAGTTAAGGATCAATATAAGAGTTTCAGGCCCACAAAAGGGGTCTAAGACATATTTGGGCATGTTATTACTCATATTTACTTTGTGGGAAAGCAAACATTACTGGTTTTGAGGACAGACAATGCTACAGTCTTATTTAGCAGTCAAAATTCAAGAACAATATTTTTATAATAACTGGTTGGAAAATCCTATGTATTTTTTTGTTTAGTTTACTGTGGTCCCAACTGAAAATGTCAAAGACATCCAATCTATCTCTTTGATCAATGTTTTTGATGTAGGCAAGAAGAACTAGGCTGGAAAATAAGAAAATATATCTCTCTATATCACTCTTTTACTAACAAATTCTCAATTTTAAACTCCAGTCATTGCAACCATAACAGACATTTGCAGAACAGACCAAGTTCACAAGGTGGGCATAAACCCTTTTCACTCTTATTTAGACTTAACTCTTATTTAGACTGATTTCTTTAATATATGCAAATATATTTAGAAATTACTAAAGTACCCACTTTTCACTATAAGCAGGAACATCTTGAGCAAAAAAAAAAAAAAAATAGAACAGCCATGGAAAAGCTGCACAGCAGCAATCATCTACTTGTTTACAACAAGGGATCTAAATAAAAGAAATTATTGTGATCTCATACTCTAATGTTTGATAAAAAAAAATCAGGCTTGGACCTTTGGCTGAAAGCATATTTCCAAGTTTAGTTGACCCTGAGTGAGGGTAACAGATTTCTCTCTCAAAATGATGAGCTTTGTCTGACTCACTGAAAAGCATTACTGATATCTTCTTTTTGGAAAATAACTGAAAGCCTGATAGTGAAGATAAGTTCTACCTTGGCAGTTTTAGCTAGAGTAACCTCCGAGTTTGAAAAATGTAGTTGCAGACTGCTTCAGGAAAAGACATAATATCCCTTTCCCTCTCACCTCTTTGTGCATCATTTTCACAATCTATCTTAAAAAAAACAAAACAAAACAAAACAAAAAACCTAGCAATTGGTTCAAAGGGAAAAGTTTGCCTCTTGATAAATTTTTAAAAAGTCTATTTTGCTTGGCCTTTCTCAATGCAGAACTTATATTACTTTCCAGTTTTCCACTCTCTGTATTACAAGTGTTGAGACAAAATAGTTTGTATAATATATTCATTACCTTTGTTATTTATGGAGATGGATGATTTTGCACTGCATATAACCACCTAACCATATTGTGAAATTACTTGAATGGGTGGTGTTGTTTTTTTGTTTTGTTTTTAATGAGGAATAGTTGGAACACTTACAAATTTGTGCTTATTTGTATCTCTGTTGAGAGAGAAAATATGTTGAGTATGAAAAAGTGTTTTTTTGTGATCCTTTAACAGAAATAAAATTTACTGTGAGGTTGTACTGACTTTCTGATTCCAGATGGACTGAATAAAAAGCGAAATAATCTGCACAAACTTTTTGCAGTCTCCAGACCAGTGTAAATAAAGAGTCAAAAATAATCAAATACTAAGTAAAGAATCAGTTTAAAACTAGATCTTACTTCACAGTTTGCTTTCTAATTCCTTGTATTAGGAAATATTTAAGGATGTAAGAGCCATCTGATATTTCATATTTCACTCAAATATTGAAAATTTGGTGTGGCTTAAATATGCCAGAAAGCCAAAGCCTTATTTTTCACCTTTCTTATCTGTATTTGCGGACTGTTAAAAATCCCCAACAGAGACAAATCTGAATAACAGACCAGCTGACAGAAAGACTGTTTCCCTATGAGATTTATAACTCCATACAGAATACTTTACTTCATAGAAAAAAGTTCAATTTTTGCTTTTTAATATTTTACTTTTTTCAATTACAGTGAAAGAAACACCTTTAACATTTAAAATCTCAATCCAAATTTAAGAATTTAAAGAATAAACTCATTAGGCCATACCCATAAAAATAAAATCTATTCAGAAGTTCTGAGAAATAAATTTAACATAAAGGAAGTTACAAGTCCATGGAAGGTAATATTGAAAGTACTTCTGTCTTAAAAAACTTGCCCAAGTGATTATCCATTACAAGTTATTTTATAAATAAGTAGTTTATTATTATTATTATTATTATTAAGCTTTAAAAAAAGGGAGGTGATACTTTGAAACTAATTTTTAAATATTTTTATTATTTTTATTATTTTAGTTAGTTATTTTAATAAGGCAAAATGATTCCATGTCTGGTTCTTTCTTTACTTGATTTTGCAGACATTGTAGGAAGATGCCCACAACAGCTATGAAGACAAAGATTTATATATATATTTTTGAAAAGCTTGAGTTTCATGGCCTTTAAAAGGTTGTGACCCATAAAACTCAGAATGTCAAGAGAAAGCTTAGTAACTCAAGTGATCTTTATTTAATTATTATTTTTGATTGGAAGAATTTCATTTTTCTAGTGACATGCATTTTCTGCAGAGGTTTTGGTATACTAAAAAAATGATGCTTGCTTCAGTAGAACAAAACCATAACAATGGCTGAGCATTTGTCAGTTTTGCAGTCAATGTAACAGCAGAGTAATTTTTACTTAGTTTTTGGACTACTATAGACAATGTACAGAAGAAGAGTCATAAAAACCTAGCCCAGAAGACACAAATCAGTAGTTAGAGCTATTATATACAGAAATTTCTGAAGCCTGTTCTGAACAGCTTGATAGAAACAGGACTGTCACACAGAAACTATAAGCAAATTCCTTCAAGATGATTGATGCTGTTGCAATGAATAGCCTCAGAAGTATTGCACTTTACTTGCCCTACACATTAAGTTTCATGGAATGCACTTTTACTACACAAAGTAACCAATTAATTCATAAAACTTAACAGTATCACTATCCAGTTTTGGGGAAATACTGTGGAGAAAACAGATCAACAAGAATCTTCCAAAGTATGTAACAGCATAACAGATCCAAGAACCTGATTCTTGAAAAGTCTTTACCAGATGTTCCTAGCAACTTTTTTACCTTCCCATATTTCAGTGTCTGGTAAGGTTTACCTCTCTAGTACTCTGAAATAGGAACTGCCATTATACTGTCTTGTAATGCTCCATTCAGTGGGATTTCAAAGAATCACAGAATGGCTGAGGTGGTAAAGGATCTCTGCAGGCCATCTTGTCCAAACGCCTTGCTCCAGCAGGGCATCCCAGAGGTGGCTGCTCAGGACCATGTCCAGGTGGCTTTTGAAAATCTCCAATGAGGGTAATTCCACAGCCTCTAAGGGCAACCTGTGTCACTGCTTGGCCACTTGCAAAATAAAGAAGTGCTTGCTGGCGTACAGCCACATTTGACACTAATATTCTATCTTTAGGTCTGATTCTAAAAATATGATGGTGTGTGAAATTATTAATGTTAATTCACATACATTTTAGGAGGATGATGTTGGAAGAATTGTAAAAGTCCAAGTTCTATTTGCTTTATTGAAGACAACTGAATGTAACTGAGGGGAATGGAAAATGATTAAAAGAGCTTAACGGGACAATGGCAGTCAAATCATTTGAAACAGCTTGAATTTGCAACCAAGTCTGATGGAAAAATGAGTAATGCTTTCCACAGAGAGGCAGGGAGTAAGATTCAATTATTTGTCAGACAGGCTGGCTGCTTTCAGGAGACATACAGGGCATCTGCCCAGGCCACCCCTCCCCTGGGAGCAGAGATGATACTTTTTTACTGTGGCAAAGAGAGGATCCCCATGGCCCAGTTTATGAGAAAGGAAACCAGCATGCAAGGGCTAGAGCCTATTTGCTTTTATTGCTCTCTGCAAACTCTTTGACTACTGTAATTTAGGGTCAGGATGTCATCTGGTTTGTTGTCATTAAGGGGAACGGACAGCTGACAGAGGTAGTTTCACCCATCTTGCTCTTGGGAGGCAGTGCTTGGCGGCCCATAGGCTGAATGCCTGGGTGGCAGCCTCCACATTCCAGCTGTGGGAGCTTAGCAAAACCAATTACCTTTGCTAAGCTATTTTCTCTGCTAGCCTGTGATCAAGAAAAGATTAAAGGTTACAGGAGAAGCCAATAGGTGATTTTCCTATAAATAATTTGTTCAGAAAGGTAGATTTCTTCACAGCTATTAAATGGTCAGCCACTGTGACACAGCAGTTTGCCTAAGAGATATGCTTAAACCAAAGATGTCTTTCAATTACTATATATGTGCTAGTAAACAAACAAATAAATAAACAAAAACAAAAAAGGCAATTAATACTTTATGACAACAAATGTCTCATTTTCAGAATGCAATTTCGTGAATAGATAAATTTGTGCATCTTCTGAAAAGGAGACTGAAAATCCTTTGACATCCAATTTATTTTTCTCTCAGAAAAGTTCTTCATTATTAATAGAAGCTATTAAACTAACAACAGTGAGTGGAAATTTTCTCTTTAAAAAACAGACAGGTGGAAGCTGACCTTTATGCAGCTTTGAAAAATAGTAATTTATTCATAATTATTCATTATCTGAAGATTATTATTTTGCTGATAACAATAAGAAAGACTTACTCTGCAGTTCTTGTGCATCTTGAACTCCTGGAGACTCAGTAATGAAAATTGTCATCAAGGGTTCTTCACACGGAAATGGGAATGGGGAGAAAGTACAAGACAGTCCCAAGTAGCTATATGTTTTGAATGCATATTTTAAAATATCACAATTGTGTTTCTTTTAATAATAGCTTTAATGTGAAATAGATCAAAAGAATAAAACAAAACAAACGAATAAAACCTGCAAAAAACAGCATATGGTTCACTGCACTCATTGGAATGTGACTGGTGAAATGCCTCAGTGTGTATTAACCTAATTTAAGATAATGTTGCAGAAGAAATAATATTAGACAGGCTTTTTAACCTGAAGTTCATTTTAATTACACTGTAAATATCATTCCTAACAGTCTGGGATATCTGAAATTTGCTTTGGTGTTGAAATTATATATGCTGTTGCAAATATTTTAAATACATGTAATAACAAGAGTGAAGATACCTGTCTCAAAATGACCAAATACTATGTATGCCATGGGTATTGTCATAGGAGTTGACCCCAGCTCACTGGTCGGTGGCTTGGTTGTCTGCTTATCCTAAGAAGCCAGCATTAGACTGAATGTTACTGTGGGATAAGATATAGCTTTAAATGGGTACCATGATGCCCTATAGATCCAGCTAGTGAATGTATATAGAAACATAAGGCAGCACTCTGTAGTACATAATGCTTAGAGAAAACAGAAAAGCCTAATTCAATAAATATTGACAGAAAATGTACCTTTCCAGTTAGCTTTGACAGTGACCTTTATTATTCACTAATTAAATTAGTTCAGTTATGGAGGTTAATAATTAGTCACTTTTTTTTTTTTCTCTTTTTTATGTGTTACTTTTTAATTACAGTCCCCAGTGGTGTTTCAGGAATTTGTGGGCAAATATAATCTTGGTGATGCATTTTCTTCCTTGTTAACATTTACTATTCTCAGATCATACATGCTCCAGGAAGTTCTTGTTCTTTATTACTACGTACAACAAAAGAATAAATCACAATTAAAGGGTTTTGTAAGCAACATTTAGATCATTTTTACTTAGCTCAATTCATTTCTAGCCTTCCACTTTTTAAATGGATTGATATTGTGCATATGTATGCTCATAAACTATAGGAGTATCATGCAATGCCTTTGCCTTATTTTGTCCTGCTTTCCTCCTTTGAGCCTAGTACACTTTCACTTAGTACCATACCTTCACACCTTCATAATCCAGTACTTTAACTATATATTTCATATATTAAAGGAAAATCAATTTACATGATTCATTTCATGTACTTTCTGGACATTAAATTTAAAAGTATGGTAATTCAAGGAAGTTAAATGATTTCCCCAAAGCATACTCAAAGCAGGAACCCATTTTAATTGTCATGAAACTGCTATACATATAAGTTACCCAGGTTGCTCTCTGTTGTCATCATAAAAGAATGTTTCAGAAATGGGAAGTTTATTACTTGGGAAAAATAAAAATAAAAAATTTTAAAAATGAGAGGAGTCAAATGCATATACAACTGCAAGAAAAATAAAAGTGCAATTAAGGTCTATGTAGAAGGACATGAACTGAATGCAGTACAGAAATTCAACTCTTGACTTATTCTGAGTTCTTAAACTGCTCTCAATTAAGTACTGATGATAGCAGAGGATAAATGTACATTAAAGGAATATGTTTAGGATAGGAATCTAGACATTTCAAATGCACGCTTTTCATTTCTTACTTTTTTTTTTTTTTAATTCAAGTTTGGGGAATAGAAAGAGTTACAGATGAAATATTTATCAAATATTAAAAATAAATATTAAATAAGATAATCAGAAAACACTAAATCAGGTGAAACTTGACTATATTTTGCCAAGTCACATTCTGAAATCCTTAGTTTTAATTCTGTGAAAGGTTGGCATTTTGAGTTTGTCTCCATAACAATTAAAGGATAATAATAATAACAATAATAATAAACTAAACTAATTCTAACTCATTAATGTATTTTATTCCTTCTTCCTTTTCATAATGGTCCAGAAAGACTTACAGTAATCCTCTAGATATTTTTTTTTGAACTAAGGTTGCAACTGAGAGAAATATTACACAAGAAGACCACAACAGAAAAAAAAAGAAAAAAAATGAAAAAAAAAAGAAAATGTGAATGATATTATTTAGAATAACCAGGTAAATACAATGCTTATTTTTCATACATTTTTAGAACTAGACTCTCTTAGGCATTCTGAAATAAATTTTAAAGCAGAAGGAATGCTCTAATTTATGACTTCAGTTATAATAGGATTAAAGTAATATAACTATTACTAGGTACTTTTTTGTTGTTGTTGTTCAGAAATATGCAACTGTGTAATACAGTAATAATACACTGTGAATCACTTGGTGTTAAATAATGCTTCTTACTACCTTCAGGGTAAGTCTTGTGTTTTTTGAAATAAAAATGAACATGAGTATTCAAATACATTTTCTATAAACTGTTTTCTTGGTGTTATACAGTTTGATGTAGCTTCCAGGCAGCTTTCTGGCCATCTGAGTCCGCTACAACAATCTACCAAAATCTGGAGAAATTAAGTACCAGGGCATGCTTTAGACCTGGATGGATTAATTTCACTGAAGAGACCAATCATATATACCACTGCTTAAAAGGTCTAAAAGCATTAAAAAATAAAAAAGACTTTCTGCTGAGGATAAATGTCATGCAAAATACCACCAATGCTTAAAACCCATTTTCAAATGTAGGCAACTGAACTAGGTAGCATAGGTCAATACCTAGAAACATGGCCTAATTTTCAGAAATGTTTTGTCTGAAACCTGAAATCACAATACTTCTAGTTCAACTCTGCACCCAAAACGTGCCTCTATTACAATGCCTCTTGGACAGTGACTCATGTAGCAGGCAGAAAATCTTCACCTGCCTTTGTATGTTATCTTTGCATGCAAATATTAGGTTATTTGCCACTTATCCTCAGGTTAGGATGCCTCCAAGGACCAGCTCTGCCCTGCTCTCTATTCATTTGAGCATGGTATCGAATCCCCCCTCCCATCAGATGCTGCTGATTAGGGTGCTATACAGAGTGAAGAAAATGTGAGCTGCCATAAATATTGACCTGTCACTACTTATTCCTCAGCAGCAGAGAACTAGATATGAGGTTGCTGCTCCCTGACTCAACAGCCTGTCTGCTTCTAAAGCTACACAAACAAAAATGGTCTTTGAACTGTAAAGCCTTTGGGCAGACACTGTTATTTTTTAAAAGTAACTGATAGAATGGATGTGGCTATAGTCTCCAGTTATACAAATGATGAATAATTGCATAATTCAGTAAAATTCATACAAGAAAAAGATTTAGTATTAAGGAATTTACTTAATTATGACTTTTCAGGTGCTTTTATTCAAGTGTTCATCCATGAGATATTTGTTTAACTTTGCACAGGTATCTGAATAAAAGCTTTTAATAACATTATTTTCAGCAATTTCATCTCCATTTGGAAAAAAGCCAGAAGCACAAATGCATGGTAATATCTGGGTAGATGGTGAAGCATCCATTTATTGGTAGTACTTTGAGGTTCTCTACTTATAAAAAAAAGCAGCCTATACTTTTATGTTGATTGCTATATTTGTAATGTGCTATATTGCACATAATACTCTGCTAAGAGAATAAAGTGGTGGACATGTAAAAACTCTGAAGAAATCAGCTGGAATTTTATATAGTTCAATGTATTAGATTTGATCATCTGAGGAAAGAAAGGAAGCAAAAAAATGCATTAAAGTGTTCTGATATATCTGAGGATCAGGAACTGAATCCATTCCTTAAAAATTATTGGAAATTAATTGATTAGCTTCCATTTAGTGACTCCAGTAATGGGAAAAAAAAAAAAAATCTCAGAGGAGGAAGAAATAACAGGAAACAGGTTTTTGTTTGTTTGTTTTCAGCGATGTAAATCATATTATTAATTATTGAAATATAACAAAGAAATATGTATTTGCAGTGTGTCACTATTGAAATAAAATAAGGAAGAATCTATCTGCAATGTCAAACTATAAAAATACTCCTTCAAGTTATTATTTATGTTAAAAGTTTAAATTAAAATGAATGATATTTCTTATATTTATATTAGAATACCAAATTCTCCACATTTTAATATCAGAGTATTATCTTTTGCTGAAATTAAGTGTGTGTATCTTACAAATATATTGTATTGAAAGAATATCATATGAGTAAGACATGAAGAAATAGAGCCTGTATTTTGAGTTATTTCAAAAGAAATACAAATTGACATTTTAAAAATTTTATTTGCCGTCTGTGAGATACTGCCAATCTGCCTACTTGCATTTATTATACCATAAAATGAAAATTATCTAAAATTATTTGCCATATATTTAATGACATACGTGCTATATGTGCTATACCATGTCTTACATATGCTATATATCTCAAATTATTGTATTACTCTACATATAATCATGAGAACAAATATATATTACTTGTAATAAAGAAGAAAGATAATGGTTTGTAAATGCTTAAAAATAGGCAATACAAAACATTTATAGCTGAAGAAAGTATATAGAAGTAAAACATAAGATGCTTACTATGTTACAGTAAAAATCTTATTGTAATTTATATTGGAACCACCTTTTTTTTTAGAATCTGAGATGAGACTACCTAGTTTCTCAACAAGAAAATAAATATAATTCATAATAAAGAGTGAAGTCTTGGCTACTGGTTAATGCCAATGCATTTCTGATTGGATTCAGAGTGCATTTTTGGTTTAAAAAGTCTCAACAGGTTGAACCCACTCATGACCATCACTTACAACAATCAAGTTTCTAACCTGAGCTCCTGGTTTTGACAGTGTGATTAACAATACTTCTATTGATGTGTGTCTCTCAATATTCATTTGACTGACCTCACTACTCTAGCCTCTGAAACAACTTCTAATCTCTTTACCCTCACTACAGTCAGTGAATTAAATAGCATAATTTTCACTATTTTCTAGTGAAAAGGAAGGGAATCGTTATGAGGGTTCCCAAATGCCAACCCAGCCTTCTAAATATTTAATGTTGACTCTTACAATTATGCAACTAAAGATGTTAATGATTGATACCCATCTGACAAAAAATAATGAAGCACCTTATAAACAACTCAAACTATAGAAGAAATACAGGGAGAATCTGAGTGTGGGTTATCCAAGGATAATAATCACTCCTACTCTGTTTTGTCAAAAACACAACAGTAACTATTTCAGTGTAAGCAGTACCCCTGCCCTAACACTTGTTGAAAGATACTATCAGGATCAAGAACAATATTTCACATCAAGAATATTCTTCTATTGCCATCTGAGGTAGAGATTCAGATTACTTCGTCAAAAACACAACCTTGCAATACAAATGCCAACCTACCCAGTTCACCTGAGCTCAAATTTCATGGTGATGTGCAGAATCTAGAACTCCATCTTTTGTCAGCAAACAAAATAAATTAAAAATTTGCAGTTAGAGGAAAAAAAAAAAGGAAGAAAAAAAAAGATAGAAATCAAACTTCTAATACATAGGTTGAACATTATAGTCGGGATGATATAGCCAGGATGAACCAGCACTTCTGATGCTATGATGTCTGAAGGGTCACAACTTAGTGTGGTGTCCCCATTAGATCATCGGGGAATATAATTATCTTTTTTTTTAAGCATGGAATGTTACATTTCCTCTTCTTACATAGGTGTATATGCTTTAATGTAATATTATTATTATTTTTATTATTATTTACTTTCCTTTTTTTTTTTTCCTTTTTTTTTTTTTTTTTTTCTGTTTTGAGTCCCTCCTTGTCTTGCTACTTATTTGCTTGGTGATAGATCATGGGGCAAACTAGACCTTACTTTTGTTGTAATTCTCAATTATCCCTTCTCTCCACTTTCCCACTCCAAACCCAGCAGTTTTATCTGCAAGTAACAAACTACCTTTGGGAGCAACATGAAAGGCACTGAACTGCTGCATTTCATCTTGGCTTAACTCATTTCAGTGAACTGGGATCAATATCCCTCCTAGCTTCCAAAAGCCCTGTTGTCTGAACAATTGTTTGTTTTAAATGACATCACTCATTCTTTCATAAGTGATTAGTTGAAGGCTGAAAATAAAATATACCTAAAATATGGGCAGATACCTATCAGAAATATTCAAGATCAATTCATCTATATAGACATTTGAAAATCAGACAAATGCAAGTGTGGAACCTATCCATCCATTTAAAAGCAAATATAAAATATTAAATCTACTTAGCAGCCTGCTACTTTAATATTTATAGACTATTCATCACTAATATATTTTAATATATTTTACAGACGAATAATAAATTGATCAATAATTACTTTATTATTTTTTTTTTTAATAAAAAGTGACCAACTTCTACCAATACCACCTAAGAACTTAGACCTTTCACTATACTGTTGTTCTCTTGGGATACCATAGCCATTAAAAGTTACTTAGTGCCAAAATTTGGTACACAAAGTCTTAATTTTAGATTATTTCTTTCTCTTCAACCGATGTACACAGATGCATACAACCATGTACTAAATCTACTGTTATGGTAGTTCTGAAAGTTCAGAGACTGCAGCCTTTAGAAGAGCCTGATATATATGCTTCTTTATGCTGCCACAGTAGCATGAAACAGTTATACGACATTAAGTGTCTAGATGACACTACAAGTTCAGCTTTATTGCTGATTTTACAATTTTTCTCAAAGATAATTTCATGAGAATTTTTATTATTAGCTAAAATGCATAATGGACGATAAAATTATAGGATAATTGCTTTAAATTATATTATCATTTTCTCATTACATGGAACAGATTCAACTGCTCTGTAAATTTTGACATTTCATATAGGTCTACACATAATCCAGAAACATAAATCCCTAAAAAATCTAGTATCTCCCATGTTCTCATTAATATCAAAGTAAAAAATATATATATATATATCTCATTGAAAACTGCATCAAACATGGAACAGATAATTTCAGATTACAAGAGATTAAAGGTGACTAATCAGTGCACGATTAAGGATTTTTGTGGTTATTCATTTATTTTCATTCACTCATTGCATATTTTTAATCTTGTTCTATAATGCCACTTTAGGTAATGATTAGTTATGCTTGCAAGTATCATTTTCTAACAGTAAAGCCTTCCGAATCTCAGCCTTGAAGTACATTCACGATTAGCAATGCTTTTCTCCCCTCACCTTAACTCAGCTGACTGAGTGCAGTTATGTTTCGGAAGCATACATGGCAAATCTCTGTGATCTTAAAATGAATTAGTTTATGTGGAGCTACATTTTAAAAGCAGGTTGAACCTGAAGCAATGGCAGCATGCAGAGGGAAAATGTTTATGCAGGTCATTCTTTAGGAAGATTCTGGTATTCGTGCTCTGTTAGATGCAGACTGCTACATGTTCCAAATACATGTTACTTGCCTCTATTTTGTGTGTTTTTCTCTATATTCTGAAAGAAAATACATCCTTCAAATCCCTTTCAAATTCCATGTTATTTCAGCCAGCGGTGGTTCTTGTGGGGCTGTTATGTTTGAATACTGGATGTTTTCGGTGTGGTCTTTTCTTCATTTATTTGATATGATTTGTTGAATCTATTTATTTTAGCAACCTGTAACAGTGAGATTAAAGGTAGGTTACAGTTCATGTGTACAGTACAATCTAATAAAACCCAGTCTATTTTTTTTTTTCCCCCGCTGGGTGTTCATTCAAATACATTTCACTCCAGTCACTTCTCAAATGCGTTTGCACTTAATAGAGGTATTCAGAATCTACATGAACAATGACACTAAAATGATCCTGAGAAAAGGGGTGTCTGATCTAGTACGGCAGAAAAGGTGGTAAAAGAAAGAAAGAAAGAAACAAAAAAAACAACAACAAACAAATACATGTCTTTGTATGATCTACTTAAGATGAATACTCAGCCAGCATTCCTTGAAAGAAGTTCAGAAGAGGCTCAAAAGTAACCATGTCTTTGCAACGATGAATACATGGAAAAACTGCCCTAATTGCTTGCAAATAGTCAGACTAAAATGACTATCGCTAAGAAACTTTTCCTGAAGAATAATCAAGACAAGGAACTAAACGTTCAAAAGGAGCATCCTTCAATTGAGGGGAAGGGCTCTCCCACAGCAGTGTGGCCAAAAGGTATTTTTCCCAAGATAGGATGCAAAAGTGTGATCCTGAACCAGAGAATAGTTCAAGCCCAGTGTGTGAGTGCAAAATAAATGTTTTATCTGAACAGTCCAGAAAATTCATAATATCTGATCCTTCTAGAAACTCTCATGTGAAGGCTAAGTTGTCCCTATAGAAATCTTCCTGGTTTATGCCAGGTATTTCAACCATTTCTTAAATATGTCTTTCCACTTTTCATACAGCCAGTACCCAAACTTTGAATTCAGAGTGGTATAGATGTAGAATGTCCTCACTGATTCAGAGTGTCTGGGCATTAAATTCCCTGGAGTAGCTGATACTGTCATTGCTGTTCTCACACAAACCTTCCCATGGGAAGTCCATGGGAAGTTTTTGATGAAATGATGTCCATAAGATAATAAGGCCCTCCTAAAAACTTTTATGCAATTTGTCCCGTTTAATACATAGCTTGGTAAAAGCAAACATTTAGGCTGATGCACAATTTCCCTGTTTTTGACAAGTTAAAGTCTACACTTATTGAATATATTACACTTGTATATAACTTGTGCATCTAATCATTGGGTCTAGATAGGAAAGCCACTAAAGTAAAACTAAAACAAAACAAATCCCCAGTTTTGATACAATTACGCTAAGATTGTTCTCCTGTTACATAAGAAGATCATGGTCTTATTTAAAATGGCATGTCCCAAATGCAATAAAAAAAAGTAAAATGTAGAAAGTATGAGCGCACAACTGCTAATATATTTGATGCTGAAGGAATTATTACTTCTTGTTTCTGGTATGACAGCATCACTGATCACTGATGATCACAAGAAACTTTAACACTATTATGTGCCTTGATGCCATGAATTGACAATAGGATAGCAGCATCCGTGAACAGAATTTTTTGAGGCAGATCATACTGGCTTACTCAGAATAAAATAGTTCCCTCAGTCCCACAAGTGCCTCTGGAGAAGAAAAAAGTACATGCAAGAAATGGACATTTCATCTTGTGTAAATTGAACAGCTTACTGATAACAGATCCTAATCAGGTGTTACAGAGAGCTGCTGATGAAAAGCTAGAGGATGTATTTCTGTGTAGTATATTTCATGCCTTTCTGTTTATTGTGGAGTGATGCTATATTGCATTCCATTTATCTGAGATAGATATTTTATGGAAGGGAGCATGATAGGAGAGTCTGATAGAAGTCAAACTTTTAGCACAGCCACCAGTTCATGGGTATAAAGACATTAAAATTTGGATAATTCTTATCAGTCACATCTAAACAAAGTATCTCTCCTCAAAACTCCCATGCTTTTTGGGGCCCTTTTTCTTAGAAGAGTACCAAGCAATGGAGAGTTTGTCAGCAGTATATCTTTCCCCATATCATTCATTTACTAAGGAGGAGAGTCATACTGCACTTGAGGCAATATTTTAAACCTTACTGGTTTTGCTAAGCTGCAACTTACAACATGTTAACACAGATGATTGCACAGATAGACCTAAGCTAAAAAAAAAAAAAAAAAAAGAAAGGACACATTTCAGCATGTTAGTGTGACAGAACAAATAAATTCAAATGCACTAGTATGACTTCTGGACTTCTGTCCATCCAGCTTTTGGATGATTTGAAAGAAAAATTGTTACTTTACTGTCCAAAGACAGTCAAATACTCTTATTTAAAGAATGTAACCCCCCTCTCCTAATTTCCAAATTCTTACCACAACAGCAATACTCTGTTCACTCTCAAAGCTGACTTTACAGACATTTATGTTTATTAATAACTATAAGAAAACTACTGTTTAATTTGCATCACAAGAAAAACTGAGGATCACGTAGTCTTGATGGTCCATTCAGTTGAAAGACCTATAGGACATGCATGACTAGTGCGTCCTACTACTCAAAATATTTTGAGTTAATTGGCCATTCATACATCAAATATGAAATATAAATCTTAATAAGCATTTGAAAAATAATAGCAAGTTCAGAAAACTGAGTTTAATGGAAGGAAAAGAGTGAGAATAGCAGGGTATGGAACAGATTGCATTACTGGTTTATACTCACAAAAGAAAAACATTTCTACTTGAGGTGTTATACAACATAATCAATGCGTGATGAAGGAGAAAGTACTAAGTTTGTCCTACTGAAGACTTTGGTTTATGTAGTCCCCTGAAATGTAATGTTGTTTACGCATATTTATATAGTATCCCATACAGCTACCACATGAGAGATATTCTGTGCACACAAAAGTAAAGTGAATCCTTCATTTTGCCAGTCTCCCCTCCCCGTTTCTAGTGGATGAATTCCCTTTATGTCTGGTGCTCTGATCCTTTGCTCCAGTTCTGAACTCCCTCCTCCACTCCGCTTCCAGCTATGTAACAAAACAAAAGCTTTGAGGGAAGCTGCCCAGCAGCAAAAGTTTCTGGTAAGTAAGTGGGAGAAAAAATATTGATCAGTGTTGAACCACTTACAAAATAATGGAAGGAGAGGAAAAGGAGATTTTCAGTCTTTCACATTAAAAGTGGTATTGATTCAATTCTGTCTTTGCTAGCTCCAGTGAAGCCAGTTTTTGTCCCCTTCTGCTCCCTCTTTCCTGCTGTCTGGAAAGTGGAGGAAGGATGAAGCAGAACAGCATAGTTCCTAGACTAGGACACAGAATCAAGTCAGGTTCCCTGTGCTGTCAAGTACTCAACATTGAAAAAAAAAAAAACAAAACAAAACAACAAAAAAATAAATTGCCTGGATTCTTCTAACTTTCCCATGGAGAAGTGAGAAGTGTGGACAGTCAAGTTCTTCTTCACCATAACCCCTTCACCATGTAAAGCAAGGAAGGGTGGTTGTCCACCAGCACAGTGAGCTACAGCTGTGGGAGAGGTCTATGAGGAAAAAGAATATTGGGTAAAATACCTCCATGGTGTCAAAGAAGAGGTGGGTTTGTTTGTTTATTTGTTTGTTTGTTTTCTGTGAGTGCACTATTCTTTTATCTTTGTTCTTTAAAAAAAATTATAAAGTGCTTGCATACAAGATATAGGGTAGTTTGTATCAAGCTGTAATTGATAATAAAAATAAACAATAGACAAGCTGCTGCATTTTCACACTACAAACAGATTAACAAGCAGTGAAGCTAAAGCTACCTCTACACTGGTGTGGACAGACAGGAAAAGTGAAAGGTTAGCATGGAAATACTCCAACCATAATGCTTTTGTAGATCACTTCTTTTCCTAGTTCTGCTGTTTACTCTTGATTTGGGCTTAGACAACTCATTCTGCTGGTAGAAACTGACACAGTGCATCATCACAACTACAACAAAAATCAGTGGAATTTTAACAAGTTAGCAACTAAGGATTTGTTATTTAGCTGTCTTCTGTGCCCTTTATTGGCAAACACTGGGACAAGCATGCCCTATCCATCAGTGACATTTTCAAAATAAGTCAATATATTGGGGATATTAAGACAATGCTAATGCTTCAAAAGCCTAACTACAGAAAAAAAAATAACAATATTTCAGCATGTGCTTCACACCTTGCCTCTGTGGGGTAGATGGGGAGGGTTTATTGCCCATTTTGGTTTCAGGATCAACATTGACCTGAATGTCATGGTCCTCCTTGCATATCAACAAACCTGGCCTTGCATTCACTGTGAGGACAACAAGCCATAAATTCTGAATATCTTATAAATAGTCCTTAATCATTTGGGGCAGAATTCTTGTTTAATGATAATGGCAGTGCACCAACATGGATGTGTTAAATAGGCTACATCAGCCTCAAGGGAACTAGAAATCCCCTAAGTCATTGGAGCCATTCACACTGGAGATGTTATATATACACTCTACTTAATAATATTTAGGCTTTTTACATTTAGAGACTGGTTTTATGTCACTGGGTACTTTTGAATGAAATTATTGTATTATCATGGATGACACTAGTAAGTATATTAACACAAAAAATTAGATTTCTGCTGTTAACTGTCTTGAATTTACTATTTATATTAAAATTGGTATAATTTTTACCTTTTTTTTTTTTTTTTTCTGGAAAGGTGATATAGTTGAGATTACATGAAGCACTTTCCCAGACTTAACAGCAACATCATTCTGTGAAAAGTTAAGAAAGAGATGTAACTGTGCACATCTGCTAAAAAAAAGTGTATATACATATAATTATTTTTCTATAAATTATGTTACTATGTGTAATAAAAATAAAGTTAGCACATATCTAGTAAGAGGAATTTTAAAATGCTAAAAATTCTACATACTCGGAGCATAAAGAAACAAAAAGAAAGGGTTGTTATGAGAAAAATTACACATTTGTTTAGAATTCAAATAGTAATTTTACAATTCCATAACAAATGTATTATACAGAAAAATAGGAAATGGTGTATATTTTCTTCACGTATGGCTTTAAGGATGATTTATTTCAATAGTGCAGTAACTATACAAGTGCTATGTTAAAGATTTCACATTTTATCAGCACATTGAATGATTTTATGAGGTGATGATATCAATCTACATCCATCAAAGATCCTATTCCATGATGAAAAGTTAATGTTTCAGAAAACTGGAGTGTTCTCCTTGGCTATGTGTTTCTCAGTGAAACAGTTACACAGCAAAAGAGGTTTGGTCTCACATGTACAAACACACAGGAAAAAAAAAAAAAAAAGGCATTATTTTTTGAGAAAAGGTTTTTGTGAGCGAATAGCTTCTGTTTACTACATCAGTCCACACTAAGAAATTTAGTTGAAAAGTTGACAGACAAAGATCTAATTAATAATTGAACTAAAATAGCCTATTTCTATGAAGTATGTATTAAACAAACACTTTGTATAGAGATAAAAATCCGATTAAAATTAATGTGATGTCTTCTTTGAGCGTAGACTAAATGATATGACCCATACAGTAGAGAGCAGACAGGAATTGGAACAAGCAAGTAAGTTTTAAAACATACATTTGTTATATATTTAAAATACCCATATTTAATGTTGGCATCTATAAATTTTTCTGAAAGGTGTAAAGCAGATTTGTTCCTAAACTTGCACCTTTATTACTTATCCTATAGTAATAATGTTTTGCATTTATCTATGAAACTGATTTGTAAAAGACAGATTCTGAGACAGAACAAAACTCTAACTGCATCATAAATCAGAAAAGCAAAGTGTTATAAATTTGAACTGAGATAAGATCCACTAAATATACCAAGTTTCTGTCAGTGAACAGCTTTCAAAGGCAACTGACAGATAAATGTTATGTACACTGTTTTCATCCTTCCTAATTCCTTGTAAGATTCCAACCTGATGCTAGCATATACTTTTGTTTTACAATAACAAAGTAACTGGCAGGAACAAACCGAGATTTTTAGTTGGAATGCTGTTTTCACTTCCCAAGCATTTTCATTTCCCAGCTTTTATACATGATGCCTTCTAAGTCTATTTTAGCAGATCAGATACCACACCTACAAACAGCACAAACTGCAAGTGACCACTTTACCTTCAGAAAAATCAATCAGTCCCAGCAAATGAAGCAGCTTCAGAGATGCAAATATAATCACAACAATACCCACTGTTTGCAGTCCCTCCGACTCCCACTCTAGAGTCAACATTCTTCCAACAGGCAAATCATTCCAGTCGTCACACCAGCTCGTGATCAGAGGGAAACAAGAGGATTTTACCAATAGTTTGCTTTGAAGAAAGTTGCAGTGGTACAAAGCGACGTTGCACTGGGCTGCGGCAATTCACCAGCCACCCTAGCTGAGACAGAATTATTAGATAAAGCCCTGCATCTCATGCTTCTCTAAGCACTGGATAATCAGTAGTGAGTCAACTTGTAAGGCTGAGGTGGACCACTAAACCCTGGGCATGGCATGGTATCCAGCAAGCAGCCTTACTTCAGAGCTGCTGGAGGAACATCTGTGTCAGGAGTGAAGACTTTGCTGTGTCGGTGCCAAGAAAAAATGCTCCCTGTAAACTTGCACGAGGGAGCACGCTGCTGTCAGCACTCTGCACTCCGGTGCTTCCAGACCCAGGCTTTGCGATTCTCCCTGAGCTTCACAGTCCTTCCCCAGCTTATTTTAGTACATTTTTTGTTAAGTGTGACATATGACAGTTTGCTAAAGACAGACATCTGTTTCCACACACGCTGAATGCTGCACATCAGAAAACCCCTGCCCTCTGCATTACAAGAAATAATGTATGGAAGCACTGTTCCTTCCTCTTCTTAAGCATCACCAGCATCTAATTAAAATCTTTAGTGGAAATGAGACTGAAAATTAAGGAAATGCACATCAGCACGACTGGTGCCTCTAGCTAGCAAAATATAGTGCTGTCAAGGAGACATGCAGTGTACAAACCTCTATTCTGCAGCCAGGGAGAATGTATTATTTATTGATTGAGAAACAAAGCAGTGCTTTTCTGTCTCAGAACATTAACCTAGAAGTGTCGAGCCCCAAATCCTGATCTTATAAACGACAATTAGGCATTTTCAACAGCTACTGGGAAGATCTTGCCTAGGCATCAGGGGAAAAACAAAAGAAGCTTATGATCCCAGTTGATTTAGGGGACAGTCTGTATAAAATTAATTTCCCTGTGTTTATTAATGTGATTTCCAAGAGGGTATGCAGTGTGAAAAATAGGATCTGAAGCATATTTATGCAGCACATGCATCAAGAGTGTAAGGTTAACCCTAAACACTACTCTTGTGCCCATCCTAATAATTTAACTAAATCCTGTCCACATGTATACAAAGCAGTAATGTAAAAGGAACTCTCGGAAAAAAATAATTTTATCAAGAAACACATATGATCTAACACTAAAAACAGTCTCTTAAATGAGGACTGGTAGTGACCACTAATCTTAGGTCACTTAACTCTTTGCATTAGAAACAGTTTTTACTAACTTTCTGAAAAGCTTAGAAACATTTGTTTTTGATCAGGAAGCTATTACTATTTTAAATATGGATTATAGCAAACTGTAACATTAACAATCTGTTGTTCACAGACTGCCATTAAGAGAAAGAAAAACAAAATTTCATAGGGACTATCATCTTGTTTTTTTTTTTTTTTTTTTTTTTTCTTTGAAGGCTATCTGTATGGAATTATAATAACAAATCAAAATTTTCCCTATAGATAGGGCTCCAGGAGATGTATATTTTTACTCATTGGGAAATCACAGGGACTACAGTTAGTTTTAGGTTATATCTATGTAATATAGAAGCAACAATATTCTCTTATTTCATTGTTCTGGATATTTAATACTAAAATATCATGAGTTCCATATTATTTATATGTGCTCTCAAGCTGAATGCTCCTTTCCCTATTAAGCTGTAGAGCTAATGATCTAGGAGGAAAGCACAATAAAAATAAACCAAACAAAATTCACTATCCCTAACCTGTACGTTTCTTATATTGTAAAATAGTTATTCAATTTATTTTCTTGTAAAGTTTTGTTCCTTTTAAAAAAATTTAAAAAGTAACATTCTGCTTCCTCTTTGCAATTTTTTATTATTGCATATAATCCTCCCCTTTTAAGGCTCTGACATATTCTCTTCCCTCATTCTCACCTTTGATTTCTGTATTCTCCTTTCATTTATTCCCATTTATTTTTATCTTTTATTCCAACAATTTATTCTTTTTTCTCAAGTGATCAAGCATGGACAACCATTCACAATATTTCAGGGATCAGTGTGATCCCAGGATGAAAACTTTCAACCGTATTCTTTTATAGACACTAAAGAAATAATCCTAATAGAATGCAAACAATCACAATATAACGGTGGTAGTTATTAATAAATAGTATCAGGGAAACTATCAAAATGGAGAAATTTATTGGCCCACATTTTTGCAGTAGTTTAGGTTACTTCATGTTCTTGAGTTCTCCACTCTTTAGAGGAGAGGCCGTTTATTCCACCACTGAATGTGCCAACCCACGTGCAGAAAGCCATGCAGAAAGAAATGGTGTCAGCTATAACCAGACTTTTGTTTTGTCCTCACACAAGGAAAGAGACCTGCATCCCTTCTAAAAAATGAAAGGACCAGAGGTTACCATTTTGAGGTTTGGGGGTCAATTCTGCCTGTTCTAGAGGTGAGTGACAGAAGAATTTTTCAGCTTGTTTACTAATATATAAACTTTCTTACTAACATATCAACTTGCTTACTAATACTAATTGATTACTGACTTCCAAGATTACCTCCTTAAAAGGGGAGGGGGGAGGGAGAGGTAGAATTTTCCTATAATTTCCCAAGATAGTTCTCTAAGTCAGAAGAACCATGTAAAAACTCCATGTAAAGCAGTAAGGCTAATAAATTACGTAGAAAGCAACAGGAAGTAATGAATGAAATATTTCCTTTAATACACTATGCAACAGATTCAAACAACAGTGCAATTTACAGAGTTCAGTTCTTCTGGAAGTCATTCAATCAAAAAAAAAAATTAAATCCATACCTCTAGACATTTGAAAATTAAATCAATCTTGAACAAGGATATCATAAAATTCAGTTAAATATAAGACACCTCATTGTATTCTGATTACTTCCTAAATTCATAGTGAAGTGCAATTTCTCTCTCTCACTTTGTATTTTGAGTATTACTTAAATATTTCTGTGACAGGCCCTTATTTCTGTTGCATAGTGCATTAAAGGAAATGTAGAGTCAATGCCTACATTGACACTACAAGCAAATTTTAAAAGCTGTTCAAAGGAAAGGAATTTTTCATCATTGCCATATCCAGGTTACAAAAGAAGAAAGCTAACACATCTTGTTAGAAAGCTATCAAATCTAAACACTGCATCTTCTGCCGGCTGCATATTGTTTTCCACAAGTATTTGAAGCAGAACCTTTAACTTTTGCCTGAAATTCAGGCACTACTGCCCTGTGGGTTTACCGAACCATTAATTATGGGAAAGCATTAATATGTCAGTAGCTAAACTCCAATACAGAGCACTCCCAAATTAACAACAAAACACACAAAACTACAATGTTAGGCTGATCTGCCACCCCACAAAATAAGGGGTGTATATCTTGCAGCATGAGGCTGCAGCAGGTATGTCAAAGCATGGTGTTCTTCAAAGGATAGGTTGAAGGAGTTCATGTCCATGGACTTACTGCCTCCCCTTCTGAACCCTTGGTGATTATCTGTGCAAGCATAAGTTTTTCTCTTCTAAGTAAACATAGAAGAGAAACCTGTGTTGAAGCACTGTAGAAGGTATCTTCTCTCTGGAAGCACTTCAGGGAGTTCTGAACATATCTGAGTGCAGATATGCCAAAATTAGCAGGATCTACTAGAAGAAACACATTTTGGAGTCCTAATATAATTTTTCCACAAACAATCCCAATTAATTATTGGCTACTCTAACCATTTTAAATAGAATGATTTACATATGGAACACAGTGAATGTAAAATAGATGCCAGAAATAACACAGTGTTTTACATACAAGTAAATTTTAGATCTGATTGCTGTGTGCTCACAGAGTAACTAATTTTCCCCTGCTTCTTGGAAGCAGAAACGAATGCTCCAAGATATTATTTATAAAGCTTAGAACTGAATTCTAATAATTTCAAAGTTGACTAGAAGAAGATAAGATCTGCCATTTCAAAACAAACAATAATCCACCCAATTTAACACATCATAATGCTTCAGGATAACGTGCAGGATGCTATGATTAGAACAAATAAGGAATAAACTGTTCTGAAATTCTAAAAATAAATAACTAATAATTCTGTGATTTATGCATTAAGGTATAAAATTTCTCTATAATTTTATATGATTTCAAAGGTCTTCAAAATTATTTGGCATTATCATATTTCTCTTACATACATTGGTAACATAATTTAATTCCAGTAAAATCTTATCTTTTAACTGCAATTTGTCAGTCTAATTAGCACAGTAAAAATGGCAAGTATATATTTTTCTCTTAATGGTTTTAAATTTCAAATTTATTAATAACAACTTTTATTTTAGTTCTTACAGTAAGTTTTTCACTGTCATTTATAAACTCTTCCTCTTTTCAATTTCTTCTGAGTTTTGTACGTGACAGTAGAGAAATAAGAATGCCTATCTGATCCCAAATACATTGAAGTAACTTATCTTTCCACTATATTTTGGCTTTAACATCTTCTTGGAAACATCAGTCTTCTCAGACTTTTCTCAAAGATAAAGGCTCTCTTTATACTTTGATTTCCATTTCTCTTCTATGCAGACATTCTTTATCTGCTATTGTCTAATTTAGAATGGAACAAAATGAAATCTGACCAAAATGGAACACACTTTTCAAGGTGAGGATATATCATTATTTTCTAATTGACTTGAATTTTACTGTTTTCTTAAATGATTACATATGCCCAGTGCTATAACTAATTTACAGGAAAAAAAAAAAAAAAAAAAAAAAAAGACTTTAATTGGCTAGCAATAATAGTTCATCAGAAACTATTTGAGATTTTCCATAAAAGTGGCTGAAAAGGGAAACTGCTGCTGAGCTAGAAATAGAAACAAAATTTGGAGGTATTAATTAGCTGTCCTTCTTTCTGTACTCCTATTTCCAGAGGGAAATGTCAGTCAGCCAGAAGAGAAAAAAAATGTCAAATAAACATAGAAAGGGCACCTACGTGCAGGTTAGCTGAACTTGTAATCTTCAGTTTCTTGTTGATGCCAGATCTGAGCTTATTAGGCAAGCTCTCTGGCTGATTATGAATTTAATTCTTTTACTATCTAGCCAGTAAGAAATCTGTTCACAGGCAATAATCTTCAGTTTTCTACACAGAAAAGTTTATATCTCAGATCTAAAGAAGAAAGCTGTGGCAAGTAGAAAGCATTTGGGAACCCATCAGGAGTAATTAATTTACACAGATCCATTTCAGAACAATTGAAAGAATTTTTATTGGGTAAAAGAATTCATATTTTTTGAATATAACACCTCCTGCATAGGCTGCTACACATAAACACACAATACTGTGTAATTTTCATAAAATGCTTAGAAAAATGAGACTAATATATGAAATCACTTTGTTCATCTCACCATTGCTGCAGCTACTGAAGAGCATAATATTGCACCAGCAGAATACTTACAGTACCAAAGTCTCAGAAAAACTTTCTCGAGGTAGAAGAGCTATGCAGAATGTAATTACCCAAGATAAAATTTGTCAGACTTCATATATCATCTTTAATATTTATACTAAGTGTCCTAGATCTTTAATGACTGTAAGTGGATATAGGCTGAGGGGAAAAAAATCAACACCTGTACAGGCAAGATAAGATTTCATTGGTTTGTAATCAAGGGAGAAAATATGATATCCAAGCTTTTTGAATCTCATCCTTAGAGTGAATTACACTGAAACAATATTGTGGCTGTAGACATCTAAAGTTGATTTCCTCATTTTAGTAGTCTTGTTCTAGGCTACAGAATGGGATTTTACAACTTTTTTATTTTTTTTTTCTTTCTTTTCACCTTCCAACTCTCACTTGCTTCTAGAAGGTTTAGTTCTTACTTTGATCTAAATCAAGGTACTGCTGCCATTACTGATCTGAAAACAAGAGCCAAAAAGAATCCCATAAGGCAACCATTACCGACTCCCTCCCATAACAGCTACAGGTGGTTTCATATTTTTTTTCTATAAAATTAATTGACATAGCATGTTATACAATTATGCCTAAAATAGGAAGTATGCAAGTGGATTGTAAATTAAACAGAATGGCCATGGGAGTAACTGCAGCATTTTAATTTATAAAGCATTAGCAAAGCACTAGAGAGAGACTATCTCTTTCCTAAACAAGGTTAAATCCCATTTAGTAACAGTAGGTAATCAAATTCTGCTTTGTTTTACGGCAAAGCCCACTGGCTTGCTTGGTAAATTAAATGATCTCTAAATTGTATGACTATGTCCTCAGCCCACAGACCAGTTTTTCTTTTTATGTTCACTTGATCTTGCAGTAGCAGCAATTGCCACTACCAAGTTTGTAAGCATAACTGTATGTCCATACTGGAGAACTGCAGTGTAATGCAGCTACTTATGGTCTGTTGGAACCAATTGTTTTATTACCTGTAATGCAGCTGTGTTATTGTAAGGCTCAGACTGGGTTAACACACCCAACAGAGAATCGGGAAAGGAAAACTTACCCCACAAAAAGCTTGCTATATATTGGTTCTAAAATTAAATGATTGTTGCTTCTCCGGTCATTGGAATTCCTGAATGGGAATGCAAACAACATTTATAAAAAAGTTCATGCCTGAGGCATGTCTCATCTTCAGTTCCCAATATTATCTGAATACCTCTTTGAACATCCTTTCTCTTACTAACCTTACAAGTAAAACATCCTTTCCCAGACTATAATAAGATGGTGTGGGCTTTTTGTTGTTGTTTGTTTGCTTTCCTGCACAGCCCTCCTCTTCAGTCTTTGCTCATTTGGAAAGAACATAGTAAAAGCAGGGTCTGACCTGCAGTTTTTCTTCTTTCACTAATACTTTTGCAATTACATACTGGATCAGATGACACCTTTATCAACCATTTTACTTCTGCAAACAGGACCTACTGGGAGGCCTCAGATCAAGCTGGTAGAAATGATGGGACAGCTTTCACAGGTCCACATTCAGTCGTTTTCTGTTAGGCAAATTAGGAATATATCTACTTATGCTTGTCCATACATCTAAAAAGCTACATTTTTCTGGCCTGTAGAGCTGTTAGATGACTTCAGTTGAGTTCCTACACAAAGTTACAGGTATTTTCTGCTGTAATGATTAAGAAAAAAAATGATCCATGTATTTTATTTTCAAAACCTAATATTCTAGTAATCAACAGGAATATTCATCATCCAAACCTCAAAGCCAACTATCATTTTAAAATCCTGAAGCTATCCTGTGCAACACCTTTATTTCAAAACTGGTATGGCTGGCTCCTTATGATTCAAGGTATGGGTAGTAACTAAACCGAAGAAAAAATATTTTATTAAAGATGACCATATGTATTCTACTACCATGGAGCTCTTATCTTGCAATGAACCTGTCTTTCTCTGGTTTAAAATATATGTACAGTAAATGTTCTGTTTCTCTTATTGGCTTTTAGAAAGGTGAAGTACTGTATTTTCCCATACCAACAGGAAGGTATTATAAAAGTCTGAGGAGGCTGACATATTTCCACATTTAATGTACTTGTTAAAAGATAAGTGTATCTGTCCTGTAAAGATGAGATTAAAAAAAAATAAACTATATTATACAGCTGCAGCACTTTCAAGAAATACAAATCAAAAAGCCTACAGTCACAGTGTTGTCCCCTTGGTGTGTTTAAGACTTGGACCGTATATGAAATGTGTAATTTGACTACAGATCTGTAGCATGTGGTAACCATTCAGAATGATGCAATATTCAGAATTAGTCCATGCCATTTGCTTAAGTACTACTGTTTGATTTATTAATGGCTTCTGAAATATGTCTATCTATCTATTTATTTATTTATTTTCTCCAATCAGTGACAAAACATCATTTAGGTGCATCAACCCATGAAGCCATACTTGAGTGTTGTGTACAGTTCTGGAGTCCCAGTACAAAAGAGACATGGGGATACTGAACAGAGTCAAATGTAGGGCCACCAAGACGATGAAGGGACAGGAGCACCTCTCCTATGAGGAGTGGCTGAGAGAACTGGGACCATTCAGCCTGAAGAAGAGGAGGCTCAGGGGGAATCTAATAAATATCTATAAATACCTGAGGGGAGTTTGCAGAGAAGATGGAACCAGGCTTTTTCTGTGGTGCCTCTTGTCCTGGTGCCCAAACAGGAACAAACTGGAAAACAGGAGGTTCCCCCTGAACATAGGAAGCACTTCTGTGCTGAGCATGGCACAGGTTGCCAGAGAGATTGTGAAGTCTTCCTCAACGGATATCTTCAGAAGCCGCCCAGATGTGGTCCTGGGCAGCCTGCTCTCTCTGGGTGCCCCTGCTTGAGCAGGGGGTTTGGACAAGATGGCTTCCAGAGGTCCCTTCCAGCCTCAGCCATTCTGTGAAAATAAACTTGAAAATAAACTTGTAAGGGCCATTTCTTTTCTTGCTTTACTGGCTAGTAAAGGCCTTTTTTCAGTGTGTGGGTCCCTACGTAAAAATGATTGTGTTTACTGCAATGAAATGATAGTGGTAACAAAGCGAAATGAACAAGAATATAGGGATAAAAGTGCATGTAAAACCTACACTGAAAGGAGTAGGGGTATTGCTTTTTTTTGTTTGTTTTGTTTGTTTTCTTTCCCATTCAGAAATTTCTATTAGGAATCTCAGAGCCTTTTGAATTCCCCCATCAGAAGTATGAGTTTTGGCAGAGTACTAATGATTCAGGAAATTTACTTTTGCAGAAAATGTAAAGGTTTAGTGACTGGACTCCTGTTCATTCACAGAGAGAAGAAAAAAAAAAAAAAAGTTATGGAGAAGGAGTTGGAAGAAATAACATAATGCGGTGGTGTTTTGAAGTTCCTAATGCATTTTTTTCTTGGCTCCCACTTGTTCATACAGTGGTATTTGAGGATCCATGCAGCACAATGAAAAACGATCTGCTTCAGCAGTTTTGCTGTTCAAGCACTCTGGAAAGCAGCAACAGTATAAAACCTTGAAAGAAGTAATAAGTTTATAATGTCTTATTATCAATTAAGGAAAAGAAGGGTTTCAGCTCTTCCCTGAGGAAGCATTATGATGTCCAACAGACTGCATCATGAGTTTCTTGCACATACTGAAACAAGGGAAGCAACAAAATACAGAATCACACTATTCTGTACTTCCAACAAAACCTTAGACACCACTTTCAATTGTGCTATGCCACTGCAGGAACTAGCTCTTTTCTTCTTTAGTAGTTTTGCAGGGTTTATCACAGCTTCTGTACTCCATTCTGACAGTTGCAGATACTCCATTATGCACAGCAGTCTTATGGGTCATGAGTTCATTTTCATGTGCTTGTTGACATGCAAATGGCTGTATCCCAGTCTCATAAAGGAGACACCTGCATCCTTCCTCCCTGTTACACCAATAGATTTAAAACATGGGTCCGAGATTGCTGGATTTTTAAGCCCGTTCAACCATTTCTAAGGCCAAGAATATTTTTGCTGCCATTAATACTCCAGGATTCATTTCCCTCCAATATTCATGAGTGGACCAGGCTATGAATTTTAATTTCTTTAATCTCCTCAAAAGCAATTTCCCTAGCTTTCCAGTCATGGTGCTCTTTTCTGAACTCACTCCAATTAGGTAGAACAGTTAAATAGAAAAAAATGTAGTTAACCAGTTTTTAGGTGGAAGTAAATTAGTAATGAGCAGGATTCTCCGATGCAACTGCCAGACATAGCCTTTACAATTCATTAACATCCCCCTCTGACCAAAATAGTATTAAATATTTAAAAACATTTTGTCTTATTACTTAAAAGCAAATAAAACTCAGTACCCCCTAACATCAGATGCCTATGTACACCCTGTTTTTAGGAACTTGTATTCCAGTCTTAAGAGTGTGCCAGGAATTCAGCCCGCTCCCTCAATGCAACTGATGTTTGTTTTCATAATATTTCTTTTTGAACTTACTCTTAGAGATATTTCTTGCTAACAATGACAGTAACACACACAGTCTCTTACTGAAGCAGCTCTGAAACACACTGGAGAATAATTAGGCTCTCCCAAGACAGCCTGAGCAGGTTAAACAGAAGATTGTTAAAACAAGGAGAAAAATAATTTGTCAAAAAGAAAAAAAGGACATGGAGCCTTGAGGATGTGTCCTCAAGACACTTTGTAGACAGTAACTCATCCTCCTTTGTACTCATCTCATGGTTGCAGTCCAAGACTAGTAATCTTGTGCAAGCTCAGGAGAAGACAAGAGCCAGACTCTAACTGTGTAATAACAGGTTTTGACAAACATTGCCCACACAAGAATTTAGCAATACGTCAAGATTTTCTGTACTACCAGATCTATGTGAAGAAAAGCAGTAGCCAAGTGTTCCTTACTGTGTGGGACTCAACACAGCCCATATGCAAGCACATGGTAACGGAAAAAGCAAGTTTTGTCCAGCTTTGTGTATTCATCCTTATTTACACTGTTTAACATATGTATAGAGGTTATGCCTATAGAATTAATACCAGTGAAAAGTATTCCTTAAAAGTTTCTCATTTGGATCCTGGCTAGAGGAAGAAGTTAAATCTATATTGTAAGGTGAATTCACCAGCCAGCTGGTGAATTCTTTTGGTGATTTTGAGTCTAGTACATGTTTTCTTCCTAATGAATTACACTGTCAAGCATACCAAAGTAGATATATATGATACCTTCTCAGAGATACAAGCTAACAGAATGCAATGGCTGTCTCACTCATTTGCTGATTGTTTAATTGTTTTGGGGGAAAGGGAATGCAACTGCAGTAAAGGTTAAGCAATACTTGCTGCGTTATTTGTTGAACAGATGCTCCCATTTTGCAGACTGAGGGAATTTCTGATCCCCAAAGAAGCTTCTCAGAAATATTAGTAAGTGAAGAGTCACAAAACATTTCAGTATAGATGGAGAAAAATGCCAAAAATAAACTGCTTGAACAATTTAATTTTTCTCCCATCCCAAACCTCTGAACATGATAGATAGAATATTTGGAAGCACATTCACTATGTATCATAAAATTAAAAAACAAAAACAAACAAACAAAAAAACCTATCTATCTAGATTTTTCTTAAAAAAAAATCTTAAAGAATAATCTTTTTTTTTTTTTTTTTCAACTTTCTACTTATACAGGTTGTCTCTTAAGGAGGCTAGAAATAAAAAGATGCACTGACACAAAACTAAGGTGGTTTTATGGTTTTCAAGAATATGTATCAGCAAAAGGCAAGTTTCTAAAATTCAGACACAAAAGTTAAGGAATAGTTCCAACTGCCTTTGCCTCTTTGGAGCTGTCATACTCCAATGGAAACAAAATGAATATATATACTAGGCACGTAGGAGTGATGTTCAGGTGACTTTTGCATTTTCAGGCTTTCTGTTAGTTAAATTAGCATTTTGCAGAGTTATGTCCTGTACTGAGAAGCAGTAAGGGTGAGAAGTTCTGAGACACTATTTGACAGAAGGGGGAATTTCATCCCCCTTGTGTGATAAGGAAAAGGGTTTGGGACACTCAGATAATGAGACCCAGCAGCTGCACCCCTGTCCACAGTCTTAATGATTGGTTCAATGCTCTGGGCAATCCAGCTTTTCCAAAGAAAAAGAAGAAAAAGAAGGTACCACCACTGACCACACATGATAAATGCTTAATGTTCTGGGGGTAGCTGCGGCATTTTAAAGTACACCAGAGCTATTTTGCAATGAATAAAGAGACTGAAGCTGAATGCGTGGTCCTAGACATGGTCCTGGGTCCTAGCTTCAAAGAGCTGAACACTGCCCTTTGAAGCAGTTGGTGACCAGTGACCCTACTGATTTGGTGCAGTCTAGACTTTTTTTAGTTCAAAAGTGACTCATACTAATTTCCCGTTAAACTTTCACCTTATCTTTATTTTCATTTTGTGTCCTGAGCTATCAACTGCCCAGCAGTAAAATAAATGTTGAGAATCATTTTATTCAGCTGAAATCATGACCTGACGTACAAAAAGACACAAAACCAACAGTACAATAAATATTAAACCTAAGATTATTATTATTATTGTTATTAAAGGAGACTGTCTTAGGAAGTTCTCTGTTCACATTTGAAGGTCTCCTGTTGTGTATCCTTTTCTCACCTTTGCAAAACAAATAACATTACTGTGCAAGTGTATGAATTTTAACATATAGAAACATTAATCTTAAAACAGACACTGCGGCTATACATAAATATATCACTAAATATACTTAAGGATATTCAGACACTGTATATACAAAGGTCAAAGAAAAATGTCTAGTGAAGAGTTTGGCAGCAAATTTTCCACCAAACAGGTTTTCATGGAGTGGCAGTGTATGATGATCTGAGAAATATCCCATAAATGGTATGAACTATGATTGATGTTATTCATTTATTAGTTGTTCCTGTGAAAACAGATGTGTTTTAAAAATTTTTGTCAATGATTTTCTCCTATTTTCTCATCTAAATGGTTTTGACACACATTCAACAAACATGTTTCTCTGTTGCTCCTGAATTGCACAGTGGTGGAAATAGTGGTAACTATAAAGAGTAGGGGACAGAAGGGAAATTTCCATTGAGATATCAGAAAGACAGTGACAGAAAAGTACTAATGGGAGACAGGCAAAATGCACAGGAAACTTACATAGGGAGGAAAGGATCAGTGTCTGAGCACATTTTTGCTGCAGGGTAGCCTGTGTCAGCAGCAACATGAGCCAACAACTAGAAAGACAAACGAGAGGGAAAGAAAGCTTATGTGGTGGCTAAGCAAAATGCTCTTTACTAGAATTCTGTTCCAAAGCATGCCTAAGGAAACTGAAGGCATCAAGACAGATAAAAAAATCCTGCCTTCCTACCCAGATGCAGACTGATGCCATAAGACAGGAGAAACCAGGCTGGGTATCTTCTGCACTCAAAGTTTTAATGTTCTGTATTAAACTTTGTCCTCCAAATAAAACTAATGATATTTCAGAAATGCTGAAAAATCAAGGTGAGCTGTCTACATCTGTCTGCTCATTTTCACTTCATGGCTTTTGATGACCTAAAGGGGAGGGAAGGGAAGCATCCTCTGGGGTAGGGCTCTGAGAAGTGGTACTGCACAGAGGAGGGGAGGAGGTCAGGCATCCTGCAGGGACAGCCACCAGGTGAAGCAGCTCTATTTTCTCCAGGATATGGGCAAAGAAAGGTTGCCTCCCTTTGTGTGGAGACACCAGGACCAGCAAAGTACCTGAACTGTCTTTGAAATGCAAAGGATTAAAAGCACAGTGAGGAGTAAAACCTTAGCTTTGTTACAGCAATGTCGGGATTTCCTTCCAAACAGTGTAGCAGAACACCAATTTTCCTTGAAAAAGATGCAGATTACTGAGGGGAAAAGGCTACAAGCAGTTTCACAAATCACTGAAAATAAGATGCCATTAGAGCATCATTTAAAACCTTACCAAATTTAGAATGTACAAGTAATTCTGACTTTTCTTTCTTTCTTTTTTTTTTTTTTGTCAAATACTGTTTGTAATCATCCCCAGCAATCAATTAAGCTTTCAATAACTTAAAGTATCATATATATATATATACATATATATATATATATTTAAAAACAAAGGCTCTTTTAGTCTACTCAATTGCACTCTCCACAAAAATTTACCAGAATGTCAGAATGGAAATATCAATCATTCATATATATAACTAGTTATGACATGCATTTCATTGGTAAAATCAGTGATTTTGTTAGAAGATACAGGAATATTTATGTACTTTTACTTCTTTTTTTATCATTTTTTAAGGCCTACTTAGCTAAACCAGCTTCTTACCCTTGGATGAAATTGGTAATACCTTTATCTTAAAAAAATAATACTGTACTATAGCATTAGAATTTAGAAGTTAAAGCTTGAAAATATTATCTTTAGACAGATGGAGGGAAAGATTATGCAAATTTTATTATTGCTTTAAAAGATAAAAACAAAAACAAACAAAAAAAAATTAACAAACTGCAAATGTAATATACTTAAGACTTAGAAAAAATCCCAAACTGTTAATGCATCTTTATTTTTGACCCCTTTAGACAAAGATGAACTAGGTAACCTCTGTTGGCCTTTTGCATTTCTTTCTTTAATCCCATACTTCAACCGAAACCATCCAGGATATTTATAAGCAATAATTTATTTCATGGATATACCAGTGGAATCACATATTAAAGATGCAGACTGACGGCAGTAAATGTACACTTGGTATCCAAAGCCCACTTTTAGGTGTTCAGGAAGAACATTTATAAAATTCATACTCACCTATGCTAAAGTACTTTAAAAATAAATAAACAAAAGCTTGTAAAAAATAAAAAAAATAAAAAAATAATATTGAATAACAATATCATAGCAAACAGATATACCACTTAACTGTTGCAGAAGCTAGGAAAAACTTGTCTCGAGTTGGACACTTAATAATCTGTGGAAGATGACACTGGATTTGGCCCTTAATACTTTCAGTTCAACTATGCAGTTGCAAAGGCTGAAGTGTTTCTCCCATTCCTGGAGTGTAGCTGTCTCTGATCAAGGCCAGCTCCCTGGGAAGCAAGAGGTGTTTCAGAAGCTGCAATTGGCCATGAAGCTGCTTGATAAAGAGCAGGAAGAAATCTCTCCCATTTCTCTCGTGAACTGCATTAACTCTTAGGCTCTTGCTTTTGCTCCCTTCCTGGGCTATATTGCAGTCATAGAGGTGCTGGGCTCATACCCGCCCCATTGCTCTACACCCTGAATCTGGCTTGCAGACCTGACTTCCCAGCTTGACATCCATCATTCCCTCACAAGGGAACCTATCCTTACCTATCCTTGCCTGAGAGTACAGTGCACTTGCAGTATCTTCTGTGCTTACCAACACAGAAAGAATCATCTTTCTACACTGGTAGCAAGAATACAGAAAGTAATAAGAAAAACAAGGAGGAGATTGAATCCTAGAAAGAAGAGTAAAGTGACAACAGCAAAGAAACAACTTGAACCTGCCAAATAAGAGGGAAGATGGACAGAAATAAAAAGCAGTGATCCAAGGCTGGATAGATACCAAGGCAGCAGTGGTTCTGTGAAGAGATTTGGAGGAAAAAATAGCAGCAAATCCAAAGAGGAAAGGTGTGGAATAAGAGAGCAGGAAAGACTGGGAGTTGTTCAAGGATGGTGAAAGGTGCAATGAGACTAAGACCAAGAAGAAGAGAGAATAGGATGAGAACCATGGGAATTCAGCACATTTCAAGTTCTCTTCCACTCTTATGAAGAGGTTTATTTTTTCATAAAATAAAAATAACCTAAAAGTAAAAAAATAAAATAATAATACATCTACATCAGCAAAATTTGCACATGGACTACTGATAAATTTAATAAAAATATGCCATGAATGTGAGAGAAGAGATATCTAAACCATGCTCACTAACAACTATGCACACATAAGAGGAACAAAAAAATACTTGTGCTTCACTGTCAACTCATTTGTACGCACCATAACAGACAGGAGCTAATATATTTTTCTTTTTTGGAATGCTACCAAATTGCAAAATAAATAACAAAGAAGATTTATAGTGTTATTACAATGAAATATCTCAGGAACTTAGGCCCATAAAATATTATGCCACTTTCATGTCTGCTATCTTTTATCGGCAGTTTACATTCTCCTTTAAAACTAATAGCAGCCTTCTTCATACAGCTGTAATCATTGTAGCTGTGCCTGCAGCACTCCAAAAGAGTGACTTGCTACATCTGTTAACTCTCTTTATATTCCCTCCCGAGTGGCAAACCAATTTATAATGAATAGAAAATACGAATCTTCTTCTGAAGTCAATGGAAGAGAGATCATGGCTATGGATGGCTGATCAGCTACTTCCCCCAACTTCCTCCACTGCCACTGTATTTTCATCTGTTAGCAGATCATGATGCACTCAAAGTTGTTTCTGTTTTGTTTTGTTTTTCTGCTAACACATAAACACACTCTGGTTTCCAGTTCTCACGTCTGTGGACACATTGGTCTGACCAGATGCCACTGCTGACACTGTCAACAGTTCTGCTTGTGCTTTGTTTAATTCAATTGTTCAGTTGTGCCGCTTAGAAAAGACCTTTTACAAAACTGTACTGAAGGGAAGGAAAAGAAAAATGACAGAAGTGAGGCAGAAAGCCAGATTCAGAGATAAGAAAACCTTGCATATAAGTTACCAGTTCCTGCTCCAGACACCTAGCCCAACAAGACTCCTAAAACAAATAATTAATTAATCAGTCTAATTAAACTCCAGAGGTATATATGTGACCATATATAGAGACAACAATGAGTCAACAATGTTTCTAGCAGTGCAGACATAAGGGTGAAACCCTTAGTGAAATTCTTTATAAGGACCTTTATAAGGAGGGTCATCTCCACCTTCCCCATCTTCCTCCCCTTCACCCCAAATACTGTGCTGCCATTTTTTGTCTGAATAAACTCTGACTTTAGAATGTGCCATTTGCCAATGACAACTCCTGATGCTCCCATAACATTAAGCAGATTTCTTCTTAAGATGTCTTTGCAGCAAAGAATGGTTGAAAAGGAAGACTGGTTCAATCTGTCTAAAAAGAAATCAAAAATCTGTTAGTTTTTCAGCCATGTCTTATCTGTAATCATTGTGATTTGTGTTCATAGCTCTGTGAATATAAAACACTAGTACAGAGCCTGAAATTCATACCTCACATAGAAATATCCCTATATGAAGTAGAATTAGGTAAGCTTTTTCTTTGCTTGGAAGCTGGAATGTCTTTAAAAAAAGTTAAAGAATTATAAGCAGATTTGTCTCAGTCTAGTGTATGTCAAATAAACAAGGCAAACTAAGCAAAACCAAAGTGTGGTTTTACATCTTACTCTGTACATCTTAATTTCTGGTAAGGCAATTCTGATAATTGTGTCATAATATTATGCTATTTCCATTCCATGTATTCTGCTAGATAAGTACTGCAACTGCAAATTAGTTTTCATCAGTACTGCCACCTGCTAATAAGAAAGCTACTTTTGTACTTAGCAAGCTGTTGCATTGAACACTTGTGCTGAGAACGGTATTTCTGCTCATAATCACCAAGAACAATGATAGGAAAAATAAGAATTTTTATTATTTTCTCTTTTATTCTTGCATGCAGAATATCTTAGTGAAGTTACAGCAAATGGATTATTTGAAGCTCTGCTGTTTTGAGAATTAAATACAAATTAGGAAACCCTGCCTTTGGGTTTGCAATTCTATTGCTAACATGGGGGAGGAGAGGGGTGAATCAGGTAGCCAGTAAGAGATGGTTGAAGGCAGACAGAGAATATAAAAAGAAAAGAGGAAAAAATGAGGTCCTAAGAAGGAAAAGAAAAAATGCAGCAGCAGTAGGAGCAATTGAATGACTTCTGGTTTGATTTGGACATTGCAAAGTTGTAAGTAGCTTAAATAGAATATTAAAAGTCAATTATCTCTTACTCGGTATAACAGTTCAAGTATACTCACTCTAACAGTTACCACTCAATACAGCAATAAACAATGTTATGCACAGTCAAAGGAGATAGCAAAGGGCATAACATTCACAGAGAAAAAATGTTTGTGGCACGCATGAAGGTAACGCCTGTCACCACATCATGTCTGGAGTCAAAGTTATTCATATTGGAATAAGTGAAATCCAGGCTCACTTTCCAGGTACTAGTCATAAAAATGACCAAGGCAAAGAGTACCAGTGTCAAGTGTTTATGAACAGATGTTTTCTTACAACCTATATGGCTTATTTAATTTTATTTCTGTTCTACAAATTAATATGAAACATAACCCAAAATATATTAAGAAAAATATGAATAAATGTGAAGAAAAAAAAATCTCTCTTTGCATGACGTATTGTATTTTTGATTTTAATTATACTTTTTAAATCTTTGTACATTTAAAATACAAAAGTAATAAATTTCTACTGATGCTAGAAGGGACATCCATCTTAATGTTTTTAATGTTAAGATTTTAATGTTAAGATTTTATTGGTAAAGTAGTAAAAATCAGAAGGATACGCTAGGTCAAGAACACTATCAGGTACTGACTGGTGCACAGAAACTCACATTATCTTGTTCTTGATTTAAACACTTAAATGCAAGTTATTAGAATGCACTGTAAATCAGGTAGGTAGAGCATACTGAAATTACTTTCCAGTAATTTCCTAAATTCAAAATGTTGAGCAGTAACAGCTAGAATAAGCAGATTTGTATTTACTTTAAAAAAAAAAAAAAGTAAATAATTTAAAAAATGCTGGGTGACTGAAGTCCTTCTACCTTGGGTGTTTTTTTTTTAAGACTTTGATTTTTTTAGATATTATGTGACCAAATAACTATGGACTTCAGTGCTTTTGATAGTCCACCTTGCAATATTGCTGTAGTTTTAGTAGTAGAACTGCACAGACAGGTGATGCTAACAGTGATTAATATGTACTCTATAAATCCCTCATCCCCTCTGATTTACTATTATACTAATGAAATTATTGAGTGTGTTAACACTACAAGACATAAAGGTTCACATACTGTTTTTTGATTAGAGTATTTAATATTCATCATTCTACTGAGAATAAAAGAGAAACTCTGCTTCAGGACATCATCATTAGACAGGAAAGAACTGAAGTATAGTGTCCTCAAAATGCACTGAAAACAATGAAACTTGGACGGGACGTAAAGTTACCAGGAGTTAAATTTCCATATTCATCGCTTGCATAAGCGGTAGGTGGCACTGATACTACAGAAGGAGGTAGAATTAAAGGGCACTGCTAATTGATTTGGAAAAGCAGAAAACTGCACTTCATTCTTCTGACATTCAAGAGCAGGATTTCTTGATTCAGAAAGAAAAATCAACAACAAATCTCACCAGCTGTGACATTAACTTGATATTTTCTGCATATTTTAAGAATTGTAATGAAAGTTTTAAAGAAGAAAAAAATAAATGGATCTCATTTTTGTCATCATTAGAAATTAAAGTAATTAGTGAATATTAATACTTTATATTCCACTGTAGAGCACAGAAGGTTTGAGAGGTACTTTTTTTTTTTTCTTTTTTTTCTTTTTTTCTTTTTTAATAGAATGGGAACCTAAGGTGCAAAAAGCCACACTCAGTGGTGTTAGTGACATGACATACACCAGGAGCAGAATCTGGGACTGAGCTATATCCATTATGAGATAGTGCTAATGAAAAGACAGAAGCTGCACATGTTGACAGGAATTCTGTTGGTTACAGATTCTACTTTATATTATTCAAATGTGTTAACAACAGTAATTTCATACCAATAATGAAAAGAGGAGGGTTGAAGAATACTCTTACATTGGCAGGTTGTAATAGCTTTGAATATGGTACCAGATAAAAATGATGCAGCCTCCTTCTATACAGGATAATTCCTTTATTTTATGAATTTTATGCTACAATAAGCATTCCAAGACAAAGGATGTAAAGCACTGAAAGATAAATGCTGTTGTAAAATGAGTTTCAAATGCTACATCTTCTGTCCTTACTTTGCAGATTTTTGGACTGGCCACAGTCAATCAGCAGCACAGTAGGGATAATATAAGTATGAAAATTTTAATGCAGATCAAATAATATTTTATGTTTAAAGAGATTCCATGTACATTAAAAACCCACATTAAGTCCTCATTCAAATTCTGTATGGCCCAGGAGTGAGAGCAGGAGCCCTCTCTTATGTTCAGAAAACCAAAACCCACCTCTGCCAAAATAACATTATATTGAGGTGTGAAATAACATTCAGTTGTAAGGTTTACTTTGTTAATATCTGAAAAAAATGATTTCTGAACCCTTTATTAGAGCCATTAAACAGTGATTTACTGCTGTATTGTCATGCGCATTACTACCTGCTAATGCTTGCAGTTGCATCACCAGTATTTAAAGCCACTTTTACAGAATTTTACTTTTTTTCATCTCAGTTCATATTTTTCTCTCTTAATCTGCTCAACCCATTGCTGTGTAGTTAAATTAAATAAAAGCATAGCATTTAATTTAAAAGATTTGTCTCTGTACGTTTAATCATATTAAATAGATCATCAAGTTAGTGATTAAAGCAAGTGGAGAAACTATACGAAGAATATTGGTCCCTTTGAGAGCATACCCATTTTCACTGTAAAATTAAACATTCAAAACATATTAATACAATTGTGCCAGACACATACAATAGTGCAGACAAATAACTACTACCTTTTCATGTTGTGTGTCAAATTTTGTCTCGTACGTACATGCATGCATTGAAATGCAGACATGCTATTTGTACAAGTGTGCTTAAACTGGTTGGAGGAAAAGAAAACCTCACATATTTTTAAGCAGGCAGTTATGAACTGCATATATGAGTATTGCATGGTATGTTATTGTCACATGTGTTACCTTGGCTCTAAAAGTCATGTTCTTACTTTTCATTTATATGCATTAATTGGATTTGATGTCCCCACTAAATTATTCTTTATTTACCTTCTTCAAAACAACCATACTGCTATAGACCTCTAAAAAAATCCTCTTAGCTGTCTCTTTTTCAGAGTATGCTGTACATTTTCTTTGATCAAGACTTAAAAGAAGACACACAGCACATTTGGATGTTCTTGTTGCCCTTCTCTTACTTTCACAATTCTGCTCCTCTGGGAGGACAAAACTCACACAGCATTGAAGAGGCAGCAGAAATCTTAGAGACACTGAAAGAGGTCACACTGGAGGATATTTTCCTTTGGGAAACTGTATATGAATATGCATAGACATATGTATATACATGCATTGCATTTGGAGGTGGAAGTGTTTTCTGACCTCAACAGCTATAAGCAGTGTTACTGAAGAGTTCTAGCACAAGGGTGCAATTCTGGCTACAGATAAACTGAAGAGCAGTTTTAAAAGACACCCCATGATTATCCCTAGATATTACATATTGGCTAGAAGTGTACAACAATTTTGTCTTATGTCAGCTAAATTCCTTCTGGAATCCACTTAACCTGGATGCTCTATCCAGGCACAGACCAAATGCCATCCAAACCCTAAGGAGATCCTTAAGCTCCAAAACAACATTTGGTCCTTGGGAGATCTTCAAATCATGTGCAGGGGGGCTGTTTAGGCCAGGTACTCAGGCTAAATTTACTTTGAAGTTGAAATCCCTGAACAACACATAGCATAAAGATAGAGGCTACACCACTGAATGCTTAAATCTACCAAGCTGTTCTTGATTGCATTACTTACTAATATTGATACAGTCTCTCTTTCACTCTGATTAAAATAAAGTTGGAATCAGCACTAAAAAATACTCTTGACTTTCAACCAACAACATTCTTGCAGAGGTCTGGGAAAAGCTGCTGACGTACAAAATTATATTCAGAAGACAACTGTCTAATCAGCTGGAATTTTGAGTCATTATGATTCAATATACTAGCACATTTACAAAAACAAAACATCCTGGCATGTTTTATTAAGCTGTTATTTCTTTTCTCTAGTATGGATATTTACGCATAGAAACCAGCAGAATCAATATACTGGGAAAGATTACTTGCTGCATTTTTTTTCTCCACCCCTTTCACGCATTCCAGTGACCATATTGTCAATCTGCCTTAAATTTCATGAGGCATTTAATTGAACAAATGCAGAACAGAAACTTGATCATAGTGGTGTGGAGAAAAATCCTGCCCTGACCACCCACTGTAGAAATATTGAACTGATTGGGAACTGTGCAAAGCTTCATATATCCATTTTCCATTTCTCAAGATTCCTATTACTATTATAATTAAAGTGCACATTCAAATATTATTAATTCACATACATTTAGAGTGCAGTAACCCCAGCTGTTTTAGCAGCAGCATCTTTTACATATGTAATTGCAGGCTTTCCTGCTGCCGCAAAATAAAGGTGTTTCTTACAAATAATAATAGACTTTTAAATATTTTTCACTGTCATATGCAGTGGAAAAAAGGCAGTTTAAGATGAATAAGTATTTATACAAGAATATATTCATAATGTATTCTATACATACACATTATATCTTAGATATCAAAATCAATTACCAATGAACAAAACATCCCTGATACTAGACAATAAATTTTATCAGCAGAAAAATCATGGGGTTTAATAAATTATGTTTGAAAACTTTTTGCAGCTGTTTAGCTGCATTGTACCATTAAATTCCTTTGATCCAAGAGAGTTGATTGGTGTCTCACTGTAAGCTGACATATATGTATTCATAAAGAATAAATATCTTCTATTCTTATCTCTGACACATCCTGCCTGTGTGGATGATCCTTGTTGTGCTAAGTTTCATGCTGGGCAGAGAAGCAGGACCACTGTTAGCAGAGCTGTTTTGAAAGCAGGAGTTGCATGTTCAACATGCTGATCTATAGAACAATCAAAGTTTTCAAACATGTCATTTTGCTCAAAGGCTTTTCAGTGTTCTCATTGTGAATATCTCTTTTACAACTTCATGACTCATCTGCTCAAATCCTCAAAACTGAAGAGGGCACTAAGATAAAAATTTCATTAAATGGCACAAGATAAAGACCAAAAATTATGTCAATTTAAAACACAAAGTGTGAGCAATCCATCTCTGTGAGCATTTGTTTCCTTATTTCACTTTTCTGAATATCTCAAGAAAATCTTTGAAGTGGATGGTTTTCTTGCCACAGAGATAACAATGATAACTTCACTGTTGTTTCAACTAAAATCATGTTTTTGACTGCCCAGCAACATAGCTTTAAAAGTAATCGGAAAAAATAATAAGTTTTATTGCATACTCATGAGCTGTGTGAATCAGCTTTTGAATATCAATGGAAGTTTGATGTCTAGTTCATTTAAATACAATGAATTTGTAAGCTTTACCCTCAAGTCTGATATACATCTCCAAACACGGACAAATCTGAAATAAATTATAATATTAGTACCATCTACTTAGTGCCTTCCAACATGAAATTAATGATTTAAATAGCAACACAGAAGTAAATCTGCTGTATCTTGAATAATACTTTGTTACAGAACAGAACATATTAAGATTGTATTTAAAGAATAGAGTATGTACTATTATTAATTAATTACACTGTTTATTAGTCCTATTTTCTAACTAGACCTTGTTTTCACCCTGAAGTTTTGCCTGCATGTTGGGGTAAGCATCTTAAATTCAGATTTTCATGTTGGTTGAGAATAGTTTCCTTCTGGTATATTGCATAATTTATGTACTTTATAAAAACAATTGTAAAAAGAAATTATCTGACTGACTCAATAACTACATCTCTTATAGATGTTCTGTCTGTGAGAAACACAATATTTATGAAACACAGACAGAATTTGTAGAGAGGACTAGCAGCTTTGTAAGGAGGTGGAAAAAATCTTTTTCCCCACAGGAACAAGAAAACAACAACAACAACAACAAACACATATAACTGTTCTAGTGTTAGATTTGGTTCAGTAATCAATTCAATTACATTGTTTTCTGAGGCTGCATCTTTGGTTAATACTGCATAGGAGTTATGATCAGTGTGAAGTCAATTGAAACAGTAATTATTATTTAAACAGAAAGAATTTATGTATTATTTTTCTCCCCAAAGAAAACATTTCTGAAATGCTGTCATTTACTTCCAATCCATTAGCACTATCACAATGTGGTAAGGCAAACCTGCCATTCAAGAGAGCTGCAGGTATCAGTATCACAGTATCTTGTGAGCGGAGTGGTTTGTTGCAAAGTCAGTGTGGTGGAAACTCTCCAAAAGCTGAAAAGAGGGAAAAGCAGTATCCAAGACCATATGGTTAACTCTAACTTTGATTTAAAAAAAAAAAAAAAAAAAAAAAAGTATGGAGGTATGGTCAGTGATAAAGTTGCAGATAAAGCTGATAAAGCTAATGGATTAACACACTTGAGTTTTATTATCTGTATAAAACAATCTGCCTTAAAGGATGAGCACAGTATGTCAAATTAAAACAAGTGCGGAAATTGTTGTAAGAAACTGCAAATAATGTGCACCACAACTGCCTCAGTATTCTGGGAAAGAAAAGAGTATTCTGTTGCCTCCTGGCAATGGGATCTTATAACTAGTGTGAAAGAAATGGTTAACATTTGTTATGATAACAAATCTCTCTTGATCTTTACGACATATTAGGAGAAAAATCATGTCAAAAATACAGACTTTCTCTTCAGTGAACTTAAATGACAAGCCAGGTACTAAAAATATTAATTATTCCTCATAACTCTAATTCTGAGATTTACTGTGATCTGTGATTAAAAATGGACAAATAAAAAAGCTTTCTGTCAGGAAGAAACCATGCACTGTGCAAGAACTATCTAGGCACAGGCAAAAGTTAAAGGATTGCTTCTATGACTCAAGATTTGAGTAACCTCTTTGAGCCACTCTAATCCATCATGAGGTCCCATGAGTACCTTTGTCTTCATAGAGGATATGACTTTTGATAAGTACTTTGCCGTAAAACTTACAACAAATAAAAACTATGCTCGGCTATACTGACTTCACTTTCCTCTTCAGTAAATATTTGGTGAAACCAAGGGGAAAAATTACTGAATTACTTCCAGTAAGAGAGGCTGATTTCAAGAGCCTACTAGTAATATGGACTTGATTAAACTTTATGCTGACACTTTAGATCCCAAAACATAGCACAGAATTTGAAAATTTTTGTGCTGTTTTGGGGGAAACAATAAAATTTCCCCTAATGAAAAATGTTTATTTTTTAGGTGCTAAAAATATGTCTTTAGGAAAAAAGAATAATGAGGACAGGATTTGGTTGTTTAATAAGAACAGTGGTTAAAATGTGCTCAAAGACTCATGCTCTTTCCGTAATTGCGCTCCAGGATTTATGTATAACTTTGAACAAGGCATTTCACTTTTGGCTTTAGTCTGTTAATCTGTCAACTGAAGCCATGGTGCCTTATATATTATATATATATATATTATATATATATAATTATATTATTATATATATTATTATATATATTATATATATATCATATATATATACATATTTTTATATATTATACATATTTATATATATGTTAGAAGCATTTTTCCTAATGCTTACACAGCAGCTGCTACAATGATGTTTTCTTCCTACTACTCTTGTGTGTTAACAGGCAAAGCAAAACCAAAATATTAATGTTTTTACTTCTTTATTATTACTAGGATGTCAAAAAAGAGCACACCTTAAGTTTTCCCACAATTAAATACACATCCAAAATGTTACAGTGAAATTAGCAGAAACATTGGCACTAAAGTAGCAATGATATCCCTATGAATAAATATCTAGTTTTAGTAAGTTACTGTGGGTTTTGTTCTCCCAAGTTTGTAAACAATTTTTCAAATACAGTAGGTTATAGCTATGACAGCCAAGAGTAAAACTAATTTTAAAAAAGTGCTACATGAACTACTGCACGCTAGCTTTTTTAATAAATCTCTTGAACAGTAAAGACGCAGAGGTCAGAGTGAGCCAGCATTCTGCAGATACAGATCTTTTTCCAAAGTAAATCAATAGAATTTTCCTCTTGCTATGTACTACAGTAGTCAGTCAGTCTAGCTAAAATGATGAAAATACATTGTATATGCTGCTTAGACTTTTCAAAAAGCATATACTAATTAATAAGCAAAAAAAAAGCCAATAATGTATAGCATGTTCAATGAATACTGGCTTCTCCATGAAAATTATCTTTACAGTACTCAATAGTCAGATCTAAGAGCCAAGATTATTTCTCAGTAGAGATAACAGTATAGGATTTGAGAGTGTATGAACTGTTTACATGTTTTCAGGTTATCGATTAAGTTAAGGATCAAATTCACCACCAACAGGCAGAAATGAGAGAAGTTGCCTTGAAGTCTCAGACCCATTGTGAGGTAGAGTCCAGAGACACAAACACAGGCTCAGGAACACAAAGATCACAAAATGAAATGATAGAAAAAACATAATTATTGACCAGATCTGCTTTCCTTTCTGCTTTAATCACAAATCTATTTTTTCCATTCCTAGTGATTTATTGAATTTCCAGAATAAGAAAGGATTTACAGGACCCACTTCATCACAAGAAAGCAAGCAGTATTTGACTGACTACTCAAGACTTCATTCTTTGATGAGAAGAAAACATACTGTTAACCTGCTTTCCAGTAAAATTTCTCAGATGAAGTCACTTTCAAAATGGGAACGATTTGAAGGATTAATAACTTTTGTTCTTCTTAAGGATTCATCTATCACAGCACACGAGGAGATATATTTTTATTTTTTATTTATTTTCTCCTTAAAATCAAGCTTTTAAAGTAAATAGAAAAGTAGATAGAAGCAGGTATTTCCCTACCCATGTTTCCCAACACAAGCAAGAAAGAACTGACATGGAAGAATATACTTTTCTATAAAGTATTTTGTCCAGCTAAACCTGGGTAAATCATTGGATATAATGTTCATTTGACAACACGAATTATGCAACAAGGAAATTAATCTCAGAATCAACCTGAATATGTTTTTTAATTTCTTCTCTTGTTCAAGCCTCTACGATGTATTCTAAACTAGTTATCAGAGCCTGAAGAGCAAAACCAAAATTTGCTACAATTTTATTTGTTCCTTGTTTTAACATAGGAACAAATATGGCATTGTATATTTTTCACATGAATTTTTTTTTTTTTTAACTTTACATACATCAAGCTAAGACAAGGATGACTCACACAAGTTACCAAGCAGTCTAACGTACAACTATATAACAACATACTAAATACTCTAAAACGAGCCACTTTTTCATTGGATAATAGATTACATACCTACATGCCAGCATTCAGTACAGAGTATCTAACGGGCCATAAATCTTCTCCCTATGTTATCTGTATTAATTTACAAGTGTAGAATAAATAGTATATGCTGCTTACAAAGGGCCAGATAAAGTATTGTCAAGTGTCATCCTCAAATAATGTCATGAGTAAGACTGAGTAGAATATCCTGGTTCCTCCTCAGTACTCCTTCACCCAATGCAACACAACTTGTACTAATACATTTCATGCAAACCAGGATGAATGTAGTATTTACAGAGCCAATACTAGCCAGGAAGTAGGCAACTAAGAACTGATGAGAGATATTTTTTATCTAATTTCTCAAAACAGTGTATTTTGAATTTACCTATTATATTTAAACTGGACTTCCATTTGTTCTTAACAAATGCTAATAGAAGTATTGCAATTTCCTGTTGCAAAAACATTTTAAATAAACTCAAGAAATGCCAAATATTATTTCCATCTTACACTGAAAACAAGAGGATTTCTAGAAACAAGAAAGTGCTTTTAACTAAACATCACAAATGGGAAGGTGTTTAATGCAGTTTTGAGGATATATTTGAAAAAAAGATTTTCAAGGAGACAAAAGTATTTTCCTGTTACCACAGGCTGCCACAAATAATAACTCTTGTTATATTATACCACATCACCTATCACAAATTTATTTGAGAGTAAAAAGGTATTTTCACTAAATCCTGAAAAGTGTTATAGATATTCAGCACTTTGATATGGTTCATTTACAGACATTATACCTATACAACATGCCAGAAAAAAAATAATGTACCTGCTATGCTTGCTGTAGTAGTAGGTACCAAAAAAAACCACCACCAACCAACCAACCAAAAAAAAACACCTCACCTACAAAATACCCACAAGTGGGGAAAGAATCAAATGTGTATTGTCACTTTTTTTTTTTTTTTTAATTCCCCCCAAAATAAAGTTAAGTCAATTTATTACAGCCCAAAACTGAAGAGAATTAATGGTGATTTCTCCTAGATTATACAACACTGAGAAAAAAAAATAAAAAAATCTCTTGAGAAGCTTAGGAGAATAAACAAATTGCATTCTATAAATATTTTCCACAGGAGTACTATCTATCTCTGTAGAACATACTGCTGATTTGGCATTGAAAAGTTTCTTTGACTTTGCTTCACCAGTGTCCCAACAAAAAAAGTATTTGAAGTGTCCTTGAACATTCACCATTTTAAAAGTGTTATAACGGAAAAGAGAATGCTGAAATCTCACTGGCCAAGGGAAATTACAAGAGTAGAGCTCAATTACAGTAATATTTTCTGTAGAAATTTGATTATTTTTAACTTCAGATTTCAGAAACTCTTTTACCATATTAATTACAATTAATTACATTTTAAAAAAAATCTTTTAAATAAGCTCATTCTAATTCAGTAACAAAGTGTTATTCAATGCATTCTTCACATGCACTGGATAAAAACTACAAAAAAATTCCTGTCCTCCCATAGTTTTAATATAGAAAGACATGTTCACCCAGATTAGCAACTTCAGAATATCCCTGAAATTTTTCCTTGCTAGACAAGCAGGCAGTTCGCTAGCTATGATGAAATATTACACTTCAGAGGCTCTTTTGAACCTATTCATTTGAGATTCAAGAGCCTGCATTCCCGAGCCTGAAATGTAGTCTCATTCACCTCTGGGAATCAAATGACAGCCACTGATACTTTTAATGTATATGGAAAAATAATGCTAATGGTCTGTGATCAAGTCAAAATGGAGCACAGTATGTTGTTTTTAGCAGGTGACAGAATCCTTCACAGCTGAAAGCTGGTCTGCTCTGATGTTACAAAATAGATCATAACTTTGCAAAAAGCTTTTCACCTACTAACATGACTTTAAATATGCTTTTTAATCTCTCTACTCTGTGGTTACTCAGACTGCTTCAGTCCTTTCTACAGCTATTTCTATGTTTACCTGCTCAGTTAATGAAGGGCTGCATGACACTAAATCACATTTCTAATATGCTAATGGGGAACTGAATAATACATCCTCAAAAACAAACAAACAAAAAACCTATGCCTCAAAAAACAAAACAAACAAAAACACACAAAAAACCTCCACACACATCACAGAAAAGATGCTGAGATGCTGAGAAAAAGAAAGGTCCTTGACAATTCAAATGCAAAGTGAAATGTTTCATTTGAGAAAAAGAGGTAGATTTTTCTTAAAAGAAGTATGAGAGGAACAAAGAAGTTATGACATATTATTAAAGCCCAAAAATAGAAACTAGAGCTAGTGCAATTCTTCCTCTGATGTGTACCTTGCTGAGACATATTTATATATATATTATATATAAGTAATTTTTAATTGAAATTGTAAATCACAAATCTTCCTGGAAAATTTAAAACACTGCCTGAGTCACCCAATGAAAACTTGACCAAGCAACCTAGTGAGATTTTTGAGTAGTAGAACAACTGAGCCAATTTATTTAGTTGTAAATCCTACCTGATCTATATTACAAGAACTAAGACACACTCAGCAAAGACAACAATGAAGTTGTGAACTAACTGAAGCTGAAATAATCTACATGTATATTTTCTACACAGAGAAAAAGGAACATATCTGTCTCTGATGACATCCGGATGGTTGACAATTCCTGCCATCAGCATTCCTGCCCTGCTCAGACCCAGTGGGGCCACATCCTGGTCAGTAAGGGCACTCACTGACTATGCTGAGGTCAATGTCAGCTCCTGGCTTATCACCTCTATAGATACAATCCACTGCCATTCTCATCCTTGATGAGTGTTTGAATCATGGTGTTTACATTTGATTGGTCATTTCTTCCCCTTACTCCCACAACCAATTTTCCCTTTTTATTATTATTTATTGATTAATTGGAAGTGCTCAAATGAAAAAAAAAAAAAAAAAATCTGTTTTTAAGTCCACTTCTGATAACTAGTACAAAGTCAGTAGTTCCTGCAGTCACACAGCAGTCAAGTAAACCTTTTTTTTATTTTTTTTTTCTTCTCTCTCTCCTGTTAGGAATATGACGCATTGAAACATCTCTGAAAATGTGCAGAAAAAGAGGAGGCTTAAACGCACATATGCAGTTTCTTAGATATACTGTTATGTGATTGTCCTGCTCTATTCTGTACTGCTGCAGCCTCAACTCGACTACTGTGTGCAGCTTCAGGATGCTGCAATGCAAGAAGGTCATAAAACTATTAGAGAGTGTCCAAATGAGGGCAATGTGTGTGAGGAGTGACTTAAGTCCCTCGGTTTGTTCAGCCCAGAGCAGAGCAGGCTGAGGGGAGGCCTCATGGCGGCCTGCAGCTCCCTCACAAGGGGAGCGGAGGGGCAGGCTCTGAGCTCTGCTCTCTGGGGACAGCAACAGGACTTGAGGGAATGGCAAGGAGCTGGGACAGGGGAGGGTCAGGCTGGGTGTTAGGAAAAAGTTCTTCACCCAGAAGGTGGTTGGCACTGGGACAGGCTCCCCAGGGAAGTGGTCATAGCCTCATTGCTCCTAGAGTTCAAGAAGTGTTTGGACGATGCTCTCAGGTACATGGTCTGATTTTTGTGGAGCCAGGAGTTACATACTGGATCCTTGTGGAACCTTTCCAACTAGGGATATACTATGATTAGTATACAAGGGTGAGACAAAGGAGCATTAATTGTGCATCAAACCTCTTTATGCTGTGAATTTATGCCACAGAAATGAATGCTTGTATGGTCCATGTCATTAATTGCCTTCAAGAGCTACTAGCACACTTAGAAAAACCAGAACACTCCACACAAAATCCATCTCATTTATAAATAGGTGGCTGACAGTTAACACAATCTTTTCTTCTCTTCAGTTTACTGGTATTCTCCACCCCCTACATCCCATTCTTTCTACTCTTCTAATAAGACAAAGCTGCTTCTGCCTATGCCTCTTCTCCCACACAGTTCTTAACTCACATTCAGTATCAAATCAAAGCACATTAACAGCTGCATGCACTCAAGTTGCAGGAATACATATTCACATGCTCCAAAGTATATACTACATTGCCTGAGAGAAGAAAGAGGTATTGAATATGGTTTCTGCAGTCTCCTTTCACACCAGGCTTTCATGAGTTTTTTTTTTTTTTTTTTTTTTTTTTTTTTTTTCCTCCTCTCTCTCTCTCTCTCTCTCTCTCTCTCTCTCTCTCTCTGTCTCTCTCTGCTAAAAATCACAGGATAATTTGGGATGGAAGGGACTTCAGGAAGTGTCTAGTCCAACCTCTTGCTCAAAGGCAGGCCAGCCTTGAGATAAGACCAGGACACTCAAGGATTGACCCACTTACATTCTGAAAACTTTTAAAGAAGGTCCCACTTAAGCCAAGTCCTACTTGACTTTTTACAAAGTCTGAGGCTCTCATTTCAATTTGTGACTTATCTCTTGTCTTTCTGATATGGACTACTATGAAGAGCTAATTCTGTTTTTCTGATGATCTTGTAGAAGCTGGGGAGCTGCTATTATGCACTTCCTACCTGAGGTCATCTCTTCTCCAGGGTGAACAAACCCAGCTCCTTCATGCCTCCCTTCCAGCTCCTCCTCACTGGACATGTGCTCCAGCCCCTGGCCAGCTTGGGGGCCCCCAGTGAACTCACCTCCTTTTATCAATACTTCACATTAGAGCATCCAAAACTGGATGCTCCAAAACTGGATGCAACAGCCTAGATTATTCACCTCATTAGCCTGCATCACTTCCCTCAGTCTACTGTCTGTGATTGCTCCTGTTAATACACCCCAAGATGCTGTTAACCTTATTCAAACTAGCAATATGCCAGGCAACACATTCACATTGTTGTCTATCAGGACGCCCAGATCCTTTTCAGCAGAGCTGCTTCCAAGCCTGTATTCCTGCTCATATACAGGATTTGTTATTTGCTCATGTTGTATTTCACAAGATTGCTGCTGGCCTATTTCTCTAATCAGTCTAGGTCTCTCCAAACAATGCACTTCTTTACACTCCTTCCTAGTTATTGATAAAGCTGTGAAAGGATAGGTCGTTGTAGTGCTCCATTTATTACCCTCTGAGCCTGGTCATCCAAATGCAAATGTGCTTTGTTGTCGTTGTTTCTTTTTGTTTATTTTTAAAAAGCCTTCTCACTGTCCACCAACCCAAACTATAATTCCCTTTATATAATACTTCAGGTTCATGCACACTTTCAGACAGCCTTACCCCAAGACAGAAAAGAACACAAGCACAGAACTGGAGGATGAATCTTGTTCTTGGATACATTGGTAGACTTTTAAAAGCTGCTTGGAGAGCACAATGCAGACATATTGCTGCCTGAACTGATGAGCTGCAGGATCAAGTGTCTATCCAAATAATTTCATAGAATGCCTCAGTACAAAGTGTTCTGCACTTCTAAATTTTTTAAGACCCACTATTAATCTGCCTTTTTTTTTTTTTTTCAGCCTACATAAAGGGATAGGTCAAGATGCACTTTTTGTTACAAAGAACTTTTAATTTTCAAAGAAAATCACAGATTTTGATTTCATTACAACTGTCTCATTCACATGTCTTACAATGATCTTTACAGATCATCTACATTACAGGATCATAATAGAGTAGCAGGACCAAGTGTTTGACTGTATTTAAAGTACTTGTAAAGGCTTAAGATGTACATGCAAGATAATTCTTATTCCAGAAAGTAACAAGATGATGTAATTTGCTGTTTAATAAGTCAAGTGTGTGACTGAAACAAATATTAAAAACTGTCCTTTCCAAAACAGACTGGAATCAACAGCACATTCATGAGACAATACATTTATATATTTGGTAACACTACGAGAAGTGCCAGCTAATTATAGTTATTACATAATCTTAAGGTGAAATACAAAGGGAAAGTTCTCAATGGATGTAAAAATAATTCCCTAGTTGCTCCTCGCCCAAGTCATCAATATTTGACAAACATAAATTACTAACATTAGAAAGTAAGAACTTAAGAACTACCTTAGGAAAGTATTTTCTTTCATTTGTTAGAGACATTAAATATATGTAATTTTGTTTTCCACTGTTTTGAAGTGTTTGCCATCCAGAAGGGAAAAAAGGAAGAATACAAGTTCATTACTTTCAATGGCTACTGTGCTGCTTCATTCTCTTACTTGTCCACTGTCTAGTTTCATAAAAATAGAAGTGATTTCCTGTCTTCCAGAGTTATTTTCACAAGCGTAATCTCTTTACTGTATTCATTGGGACTACAGTACTCATGCCGCCTCATTTTTACTATGAGAATCAGACTTTTTCTAATAATGTTTCTTCTATTTGCAGAGATAATAAACAACTGTAAAAAAACCCACAGGTAAGAAATAGTAGGTCAAAGAAGAGTGGTTGTACCTTTGTAACTACAAAACCATAGCCACTATCTGTTATCATACAAAAGAAAAAAAAAAGTGGAATTCCATTCCTTCCTTTGGAAATTCTATTTTTCCAGTAATTTCTAAAGGACATTTCAGTAGTGAAACAAGAACAAACACGTTAAATTGGAATTTAATGCAACACAATGAAAGCAGATCTATCTCATTATGTCAACAACAAAACCTTTATTGGTTTTGAATTATTTGAATTGTCTGAAAAGAGACATAGAAATGAATGTCCATTATGTTGCAAAACATGTAAGTCAGTATTTCATGGATTCCATGCATTTTAATCCTCTTACTTGGTCACTAATATGATTCTTCCTAGTAACAGCTGGCAACTTTTTTTTTTTTTTTTTTTTTTAATATCAGTTTTAGTCATTTCTGTTCTTGGTTTTGGTTTATTGACTAATTTCAGAACTCCCAGAACAGCATGTTAAAGACTTATGGTCTTGGAATGGTAGTTTCCTGTCCCATATTTTTGTCTACAAATTTCCAAATTATTTTTTATATAGCCTCCTTTACACTCCAGTGCTTCTCTGTATCTATTAATTTCCAGATGTGTGAATGTATATGACAATTTCTAATCACTAATGCTAAGACCCTTGTTTTTGTTTCTGCTAAGCAAAACAGGAAGAGCACAGTGAATGATAATTTGGTTCTTTAAAAAAAAAAAAAAAAAGTACTTTCACAAAAATAACCAAGTCAATTTTTAGATTGAATAAGAGTTTTCGCCAATATTGGGGGGGAGGGGGGGGAGGAGGGGAGGAAATGATGACTCCAAATGTCCTACCTGTGTTGTTCTGCTCCTTTAATTCATAGTGCACTCTTAACGTCACATGAATAAGGAAAATGTACACAAATTCTATAAGACTGATAAATCCAATAAACAAAATCAAATCCTTTCATGATATACATAAATTCTTTGATTTTCACTATGTTTCCCAAGAGCAGGTTGGAGCTGAGCTCCAGGTCTTGTCCTCGTTCATACATTAACTAATAAATACATAGTACAGCTTGTGTAAGCATGGGATACAGTCACAAATTCAAAAATATTATTTGCATTTAGAGGTGGCTCGACTGGTCATAGAAGCTATAACACCATAAAAGAATCAAATCTATAGATCCCAAAATTCCATCTATTTGTGAGCACTATTTATATAATGGGACACTCACACTCTTCAAGTGGCTTTTTTCTCCTAAGCCTGCAAGATGAATGATGCAACACTGCAGTTAAGACAAATCTCTCCATATACACACACACATACACACTCAAACGTTAAAGCATCTTAATACAATTGATCCAAGTTTTGAGAAAGGAATAACAATCACAGAGTTGTAAGATAAATACACTTATATAAAAACTCTTAATGACTAAAGAGTTTTTAAATAGCAGTATAAAATAATTGCATTTGCTTCTCTTCTTTATCTCAACTAAGAAGAAATATTTCTCCTTCAAAATATCATCTGAAGGTCATAATAATGCTTTGCAATCACTGTTTCAAAATATGTTCCAGTATATTTTCTTCACTATACATATAATATTACCTACAGCATGTTTAGAATTTGTAACTGTTCCTAGCTCTAATATAATTATTGGAAAAAAAAAAAAAAAAAAAGTTTTCATTTAATGTCAGAAAGCATTTCTTTTACAAGTTTCTCCTTGTGTATTGATGCTGCAGTTTTATCATTCACCTTAAATGCTGTCAAGTAAACAATAAGAAATACATCATTCAAGAAAAGGTGGTTCCAACTGAGTTAAAATCCACAGTACACTGAAAAAATGAATTTCAGTACAATCTTAACTTTTCAACATGCTAAGATTCTCCAATTTCTTTGTTGATTTATTTTAAATAAAGCTAAGGTTCTACTAAAGTGTTTAGTTGGAACAGGAAAAGATTATTTAGAAGTCCACAGAATTAGACAATTAAATGTTTATATTTACAAGCCCATGCATATGCCTAAAGTTGCGTGGTTTTTATTCAAATGTAAAACTGGAAGGAAGTCATGATCAAACTTAAAAAAAAAAAAAAAAAAAAAAAGGAATGTATTTTACAAAGTTAGATCTTTGTATTAAAAAAATCAAGAAAAAGTACCTACTGAGAATAAATAAGTAAATAAAAAGCATTTAAAGTATTAAGCTTGGAATTGAGTTTTTTATTATTATTATTACTATGTCTTTAAAGTTGATTGCAAAAGTCTCAATGAGTTAAAAACAGATTAAAGCAAGAGGAGACCAGCTACTGACATATTTATCCATCTAAATTACACTGAAGGAAATAAGCAGTTACCAGTGTTATAATATCATAATGAAAGAAATTAATGACTTAAATGATTGGATCTTATAATGTGGCAAAACAAATCACCACTGTGTCCTGTAAGATCCAGGTTCTTAGAAAAAAGGGCCAGATATTCCATAGACAGAATCTTTGAATAGTTTGAGTTGGAAGGGATGCCATAGCTTTGACTTTCTTGGTGCTGGATTGGCCACAACACCTCACTTTAAGGATGTGTTCATAATGATCAAGGTGAAAGGACATTACTATTTTATAAAGGAGTTAACTACATAACACTTCTCATATTTCCTTCATTTCAAGAGCTAAAATAACACTAAAAAGAGATAGGGAAGCATGATTACTAAATGACCACAGTTGACATGCCTACAGACTGAAATCTGCTACTAGTTAGTATTTTATATAAAATCAAAGTTAAGGTTTGTAAAAGAGACTACTATTTTTTTGTGAACATTTATATCCTGAGCTTCAGAATCAAGCTTCAGAAAAAAAATCAAAATTAATTACACGATTAACTTAACTGAATGTTAAGTTTATTAATATTAAAAACTATATTAAATCCCACTCATCTAGTATCATTGCTTTATTATATCAGCATTCACAAGAGAAAACAAGGTAATACAGCCATATTAACAACCTGGGCAGTGCCACACTACATCATGCGGGATACTAGGGTAGCAGTGAAGGTGCTGAATACAACCTAGCTCCAGATTTTTATCCCACCATTATCATCACATTGTTTAAACTTTCACGGCCTCAAGGAAATAGCATGTGGCACCATTAGAATTATGACTGTCAAATTTTCCTGTGGTGCAATCCTTTTTTTCATCCCCGTTAGATTAACTTTTTCTGCAAACTTAACAATATGATACTTGCAAAGAAATAATTGAGTTGTTGGAGGCTAAAGACTTTTTTTTTTCAATTAATTATCACATTTTTATACTGGCCAGCGACCACTAAAGATCAACTTTATCTAATATAAAACCATTCAATATTTCCATATATCTTTGGAAAACCAGGGAAAATATAAGGGGGCTTGACGGAGGTAAAACTAAATGAAAATTTTCAAAAATATTTGGCAAAACATTATTTTAAGAGAGAAGTGAAATTCAGAAAGAAACAAAGAGATCACTGGGAGAACAGGAGTCCTTCATTCTCCATAAAGAAGTCCGTTTAAGGAGCTCAATATCTTCTACGCCATTAAATCCCCCAGAATCAAAAGATTCAAAGCTAGTTGCAAAGAGGTCAACTTCCACAGAAACACTTACTTTTAGTGCTGCGTTCTCCATCATCACCCTATCTTCAACAATCCTGTTAATTAATTCATGAAACACCTTCTTAAAAGATTGAGTTATTTTTTCCTCTTCCTGCTCCTATTGGAGAACTGTCTCACTGGCTCACACTTAGCTTAACCTGTCACTCATGCCAACTTCACCATTTACTTTACATGCTATTTTTTCTTCCTCTCGATCATATCTCGCTCCTGCTTTCTGTGTTGCTATACTAAAGGGATCAACTTCTTTCAGCCTCCTCCTGTATGAGAGGCTTTGTCTCCCCTGTGGCCCTAGATCATTCATTACACCTGCACCACTTTGAATTCATCTCTCAACAGCGAACCTAGCAGGAAACAAACCAGTCTTGTGTGCTGGAGTTTTGCCAGGCACTGTGGCTTCCCCATCTTGGGACCATGGGGAGAGGAGTGGACAAGATTTGCATGCCTGTGCTTACAACTACTGGGTCACTCACACCGCAGACATCCTGGCTATGCCAGCATGTGTTTCAAATTCACCTCAATTTTGAGATGTAAAAAGGCAAACAAAATCCCAACACGTAAATATCATACATATATTTGAAATGTTAAAGGCACTTTTTGACTTTTGCAAAATAATCTGTTCTCATAAAGACTGTGGTGCTACACTTTTGAAACTCTCCTCTCAGTCTGCATTGGTGCAGCTGAAGACATTCCCCTAAGAGAGAACTGCATTCAAACCCCTCCTGCACTCAAGGAACTTCAGAGCATCCAATGCACTGACAAATAAGGAGTTTTAGGTTGTCTGGTTGGTGTGTTGGTTCCTTCTGCACTTGAGAAATAAAAATCAATCCAAAATACAGAAAACCTCTCAAAATTTATTAGGGAAGAAGAAAAGAAAGTGTGAGCATAAATTCATAGCTATAGACTAAGATATCACATATACTGGATTGGATGTGAAATTTGGACTTCTGTCTTGGGCTGTGCACAACATTAATTTCAATACAAAATAGATTTCAGAGACTGCTAAAGAGGTAAAATCATTTTCAGATACCTGATAATCAGATAGAGTCTGGCAAACATGGGAGAAAGCTGTGTAAAACTAAAATGTTTTTGCTTTTTCAATACAATATTTCACTGTTTTTGAGCATGACTGTAATAGTTGGGATACATCTGCTCACTATCATCTGTAGTATCTCCTACTCATGTTGAGAACAGATGGAGCCTCAGTAATCCTCAGCAGATCTTATTGAACCATGTTTTGGAACGACATCAAAATTGGAATACATGATATTTCATTGATGAAGGGGAAAAAACAACAATAACAAAAACAACGAAAACAACCCAATTTACTGGCAAAACCAAAAGGATAAGCCACGGAAGACTCCAGCATTAAAAGAACTCCTTATTTTTCTGTAGAATTATATTGATTAAGGTTTAAAATTTTATTGGAAGATTTTTGTTGTTGTTATGAACACATATTTTAATTGGAAGTTTTGCTTCTTGGATGTTTTTATGTTGAAGCAATAAAGCAGCAGGCAAAGCAACTAACCACATTTAAAGCATGATACTATTTTAAAATTGCTAGTTAACTATAGAAGAGAATAATCACTTTTATAATAATCACTGTACATTTAAGCATTTCAGTTTCTGTCATTTACTTGTGAGAACAGTGAAGACTTTTTTTCTAGCAGCTTAGATGTAAGGTACAACACAGTCATTCCATTCAAAGAGCAGTTCAGGGAATGACATGCAATACATTCAGATGAACAGTGTTCATCTGAACTTTGCTGACTCCTTTCCTTTTCACAGCACATCAAAGTTTGCTGTGAGGCATGACTATAAACATTCACCTTCATTTTTTATTTTTTTCTTGGTAGAAACCATTACTCCCAGCAGTTTCATCTGCTGCATAAAATAGCAATTTAATGAGCTATGCAACGGAGAAAGTGCTTCTTCCCTCAAGTTCTTTATACAGGTGCACCAGGCTGCTGACTTACTATCTGGCCCAGTGCAAATTCTATGTTTTCTATGCAAGAAAAACATCCAGCCACATGGGGCACTTAGAGTTTAGCTAAATAAATCAGCATTCTGCCACTGCATAGCAGCAAACCTTCAAGCAGAGCTTATTGACTGTGTCTGATTGCATGTTCTTAAGAGCCTTGTTACAGTCAATAAAAAGTGTGAGAAGAATGATGACACTGCTAGGAGAAGAATACATTTCCACATAGAGAAATTTATACGTTATGGTCGCTAAAATTTCAACGTAGCATTTATGGTAATCTGTAAAGGTAACCTGGATATAATTTTCCTATATAGTTGCAAGTGTGAAGGTAAACACATACTGGATGAAGTATTTCAACAAACCCCAATTCTTACTGAGTTTTCTACTTTGTGAAGATGTATATGGTAAACAGTACATAAGTTGAGAACCACAATTAAAAGAACTGCTGTCACTTCTGGCAGTTCTGTAACTGATCCTGGTGCAGCAGATTAAAAGACAGATTGGCTTGCCTATGGAAAACAGGTTGCTGAAGTAAAAAGGTCTTTATAAGACAAAAAGATATACAGTAGAGCCACAAAAGAAGATAGCACTAGCGAAAAGCATAAGAAAAATAAACCTTTTCTTTAACTAATGCAGTGTATTTCAAGATACTTCCCTCAAAAGTATTTCATGATTAGGTTTTCATCTATAATATAAACTTGGATGTCAGTTCACATGAATACAGCATTGTAGTCCAAGACTGTATTCCCCTGGAACTGAAAATCTGGAGATCCAAAATAACTGTGACAGCTGCCCATCTCTTTTTGCCCTTTACCAAAAGTACTGGAAAAGTGTATAGTGACAGAATGTCATCTGTTGCTTTGATGTTTTCCTCCCATCCCTTCCTTTATCCCTATTCCAATACTAAAAGATCTAAAGCTTGTGGCATCTCTTACTCTATCAAATTACTCCAGATGACTTAACCATTTCTGTGTAGATGAGCAGACTTTAGTACCCAGAGTTGTATGCCTTTTATGGAATTCTGTTCCTTTTGTTCACCAGCAATAATAACAGGTACTTAAAACCTCCATCTACTGCATTTCCCAAATCTTCCTCCTCTCTTCTATTTTGCTCAGGTCAGGTTCCTGAGTTTTTGAAAAGAATTATAAGCACAGAATTTGCTGATTGTAACCCAGTTAATAATTCCCATTTTATAACACAATAGTTAAAATGGATTTAGTAATTTTCAGAGTTCCCTGCCTGTTTGAATATATTGAAACCTTTTTAGCACTAGCTGTGGGGTGTACTAAAAAGCTTGTTATTAACATACAAATAACAATTCCTTGAAAAGATTGAGTGCTAGCATACTTTTCCTTCTGAGCCTTAAAGCAACTTCAAAAAATGGGAAGGAGCATATAGAAAAGTGTTACCAAACTACCCAAGAAAATATTAGGTTTTGAAGTTTAGATGCCAATTCTGTTTCTAAATGCTTACTGGTTGCTTCATGATATGTTCTATCTTGATTGAAGACATGATCTAAAACCACCATGAAGGAGGGTTTACATGTCATATTCAGCTTTATGGCCATTTCTAGAAAATTATTTTTGTACAGTGAGAAAAGCTCTTACTGCAGTAAGCAGTTAAGATGATGCATAATAGGACATAGAATTTAAGGTAAATAATATTTTCATGAATTCCCATATTTTCAGGCTACTGAACTAAACAAAATATCAATGACTAGCTACAGTTAGCAATAGTTGCTGTAACAACTGCTCACACAAGAACAGCAAATATAATCTTATATAAATTTATTCAGAAAGCAAAATGTGTTTCAGTCTGCCACTGTCTTCATAATTATATGACAATAGAGCTTAACAATTATTACTCTCTAATAGCTTTTCAACAATCTTTTTGAAGCTAGCATATCTAAATGTAGTTATTAATTGATAAACATCCAGTTTTAAACACACACAACAACAAAACCACACTAATCAAATCAGGATGAATGAGTCTGGAGACAATTGCCATCCTGTTCCAACCCAAACCTGGGTCCATTGAACTGTCATGCACCTCTCTTTTGTCCTCAACAGATGTTGAATCAGATTATGATTGCTCCTTAACATCAGAGCTGGCCTGGTCTAGAAAGGTCTGAGAAAGAAAGCACATGTTTTTCCTCACTCCACCCCCCTCTTGTACTTTAACATTTCAGAAAATGAACAGATTTCAATTAGATCCTGGATTCCTTAGAAAGAGGTAATCTCAAACATGTAACTAAGCTGCAAATAAATTAACCTAGCTTCTGTCAGCATTTATTGTGCTTCTCTCACATATTGGTAGTTATTTAAAACCAGTGACTGCTGGGTTGCCACAGTGCAATCTATTCCCAAACACAATCAGCAATCTTGTGATTGGAGCCTGAAAGCACACAATAATTACAATAGCTTTACTGAAAAAAAAAGACTTCATATTCCCCCAGTATTCTACCATGTAGTACAGATTTGCACACTACTATGATTTAAAACTTCATTTCTAGATAGTATTTGGAGTTACTCAAAGTTCTCTTCACCAAATACAGACAGCATTAAGGAGCTAGTTCTCAGAAGTGCTAAGCATTCAGGTCTGAACAATCAGACTGCTTTAAAAGGGATTTCATTTTAGAATAAGTAAAGGGAAAGCACTTTAAAATACTGGACCTTTACACATGTACAGGCTATCTAGTAGTCCTCATTAATACCATTTACAAGTCACGTGACTGTACAAACTTATGAATACTCACATGAAAAAAACTGCCCCAGTTATCCAGAGAATTCACTATGAAATTAAAGACTACAATTTTTAAAACCACTTAAGTACAAGAAATTGTAATTTCCTCATTTTTAGAGCCATTTTCAAATAGAGTATTGACTCTGTAGCTATGCACTTTCTATAGAACAGAACCAAACAAAGAAAAAGAAAACAAACAGAGAAAATACTCAATAGGGCTTCATCCTGATTAAAAAAAAAAAAAGTCCTCAAACATTTAACTTTTTGGAAACAATACTTACAGAAACCAACCAAGTACAAGTTTTCAGCTTAGCACAGCTGAAAGGCAGTTGAAGTTGTTTGCTTCCCCAAAGCAAACAGTTTGTTTTTGTTTTGGTTCCTATTCTTACAAAAGAAAAAAGTTTAGATGGAAACACAGTGTTACACATGCACACACACGTGGTCTTTTAATTCTTCCCCGTTCTTCATCCAGAAAAATTGCATTTTTCCACATTTCTTCGTTACATCCCTTAACACAGTGTGACTCTGGAGCCCTTCAGCCTCCCATTGCCCTTTAGAATACGCTTTCAAGTTGGCCATGGCATTCTCTGCAACATTTTCTATTTTCTATTTCTATAAATTCTAATTGGAAATACTTAGTTCTAAACAAAGTCAGATAAAATAGCTCTTGTATTGTTAGACTTCCCAAGGCATGTATCCAAATGAGAAAATAGGAATAAGGCAAATCCTTCAGCGTTCCCCAAAATGAAATAATCAACTTTTTAATAACCTGAAAGTATTAGACCTTCTTGAATCTCACTGTAATAATCTCAAATTTAAATTTTAGTCATTTGCTGTTGTTCCAAGTGAATATTATCTCTTTACTACTACAGAATGAATGAGATCCATTTAATTTTCATTGTTATAATCAAATGCCATTAACCTAAACTAGGAAGGTGTGAAATTAATATTGCATAAGCCACAAATTTCAGCATTTGAGGGATAAATATTTTTTTTTTTTTTGAAGCAGCAGAGTATAGGTTAATAGCTTCAAGAGAGCAGAAGAGTATATTTTTCCAGATTACTCAACAATCTTTAAATTTACTGCTTTTAAACAAGTGTGTTGTTTAATCCAGTTATTCAACTTATGCCAGAAATTCAGTTTAGCATAACATTTGCAACTTAATTAAATGCTAATAAAATACATCACTCATATCACCTGCAGACCAGAATGTGGGTGGCTCAATTACTTCAGTGTTTACAGCTCATTGACTTGTGAAGGGCAAATGGAAACTTTTTCACATTACTAAACAGCAGTTATTTGTGAACTAACACCAAAGGAAGATATGAATATATTGTCTCAGATTCTAAAAATGGAATGGATATTTCAGTGTTCCCTTAGGATAAAGGGAAACAAAAACAGCAAATCTATTAGGATCAAAAATCAAGACATTTTAAAACAAAGAGAGGTAGCACTTCAAGGGGACCTGTTTTTTGTTGTTGTTGTTGTTTGTTTGTTTGTTTTGTATGCTATTAATCAGTCCATATCTGTACCAATCTTAGCCTTGTGTTGGCTCTGATTTTTAGATATATATTTTATTGCAACCCTTAGGTGGTTTTGCTAGAACTATTGTTATTTTTTCCCTACCTTTTTACAAGTCTTTAAAATATACAACAGCTCATTAAGGCCTGGTGATATTTGCTGGTATTCTTGGTATTTTCCTCCAAGTTCTGAGCAGGCAAAAGAAAAAAAAAAAAATATCCCAAATAACATTTAATGTCCATTAAGCTAAGGAAAAAAAACAGGCAGGCCTCAGTCAGTGCAAGAGTCATAGTTCCCCATCTAATCTTCCCTCAGACTGATGCTAATATACGTATTATAGCTACAGATACCAATGGAAAGCTGTCATCCTTTGGAAAGTTGTGTTAGAGTCTTTAGATATAAGTTTTTTTTTTTTTCCCCAATAATTAGAAAATAAACTGTCATTACATAAGGTAAAAAAAAAAAGGATTATTATTAGTTTTTTAAAGACTGATATTAAAAAGACCATTTAACAGTAAGTAACCAAGGAAGATCACTTTGCAAAATTTACTGCTCCTACATCTGATTTGGATTCAGTAGGTACTCTTTAGACTGATGGCAATACAACAAGTCATATTTTCAATATGTGATGTAGAAGTCACACTAAACCTTTTCCCTTGAGAAAGAAAACAGTCCTGTAAATAAACTTCAAATAATGAGATAAATGAAATATGAGACTAAGAAAGTGGCCACTAAAAACTCATGGGAAAACCAAGAAAAAATATTTTATGCATGATCACAATAGATATATTAGAGAAGGGATGAGTACATTAATTAGTAAATTAAGCTCTCATAAATGGGAAGTGTTATATCAAGAGAATGGAAACCAGAATAGGACATTTTAGGGGAATCATTGAAAAAAATAAACAAACAAAAAACAGAAACAGAACTAAAGACGAGAAATTCACAGAAAAGAATAAAACAGCAATATAGCAAAAATAGGTAGAAAATATATAGAGTACTAAATTCTCTCTAAAACCTATAGTATTGACAGGAATTTTATGCTTACATTTCAACTAGTCTAGTTATTTACATCCATATATACATATATTCTTTTCATTTTTTACAGGCTTTCATATAGTTTGTGAAAACTGGGAAACATGGACTGGCAGAACCTAATCTAACTCTTATAAAAAGAAACATCAGAAAAAATATATTTCATTATTAACAGTAAAATATAATTGTGCCCCTCTCTCCCCCGTTATTTTTTCTAACTGTATTTTCCAGTTTTAAGGTCAAACATTATTTGCAGGCACCACATTTTTAATGTCATGCTGCACAAGTCCTGTCACCATACAAACACAGCTTATGACATCCCATAATACCAATGCTCATCATAGAATAGCACATGAAAACGGATGACAAAAAACAGATGAGAAAGGAGAAAACGGAACATATCAGAGGGTGATGCTTCCCACTCAGGAGTAAATTCCAGTAAGTAAACACATCAATCTGAAACAACTCAAACATCAGGAAAAAAATGGATTATGATAAGGGAAACACCTTGATTTTATTCTCTGTGTTATCATTAATATAAACCATGATTCAGAGAGCTGAATACTTGTAAAATAAGTTATGTCTAAGGTATTACTCTGTTTGCAACATTCCAAAAAAACTTAGACCATCAACTATGCATGAACTTGACAGTGACTCATAACACGCTCACAAATATGCTTCTGTTAGCTAACAGAGCTCACCACCAGGAAGAAAATATTGAAGTATGATAGAAACTATAGTATAGGAAAGTAAAGGCAGAGTGGAAAATGTTATAGCTAAGTATCCAAACGTTTTCAGAAAGACTAGTTACTTACCTGCAAAAAAAAAAAAAAAAAAAAAGAAAAAAAAGGAATTAGTGAGGTTAAAAATTAAGACAAGTAAAATCCTTTTTGCCTTCAGGAGTTCTTACTGTTGTAGAGTCATTAAGCCCGAAGATAAAGCGTGCAAGACTTACAAGAGAAATTTTGTGGACTGTGTAAGGTAGTAAGGAGGTCAGACAATCATCTCTGAATAAGGTTAAACTAGGATATTTCTGTGACGTAAAAAATTATACCCCACTAATCTCTTGAATACTTTGTATTGAGTCTATGAAACAGTTGCACAGAGACATAAAAAAGGTAATTGAACTCATATCACAGCTGTATGGAGGCTAAGATTTTAGATGAATCAAAGAGTTGAGAGGATTTCTCTATCATCAAGTTCAAGATTTTTGCATACAGAAATTAGTATATAGGGAGTATATCTGATTTTACTATATCCTTAACATCAGTTAAACTAAAATGTCTTATTTAAAAGTGGGAAGAGGCTAAAGGGAGGTGTTGATCTTTCATTGTTATTTTCTTGTTAAAACAATCCAGTCCAAAAACAATCCAATTGAACCTTTTGAGGTCAATTAGAATTTTCTTCAATTTAGTGTGTTAAATTCTTAAAGTTACTGACCTATTGTGCAAGCAGCAGTGATAAATCAGTTTAGTCTTAATGCATTTTCTGAGAATTAATGAGCAAATATCAACATTAAACAAAACTACTATAAAAATTATTACAAACTAATCAAAATTGAATAATACAGGTCCCAAAGGGAGAATTACTGGATAAATCAATACATTAAAAATATTTATTTTACATTCCAAATTAACAAAATACATTATCAAATCAATCTTTGGGTCATCTGAAGGATAAATTACATAACCTTAATTCATGATCTGAAAGCTGAAGTTTGATATTTTTTTCCTTTGAACTAAAATTTCAAATGATACTCCAGCCAGAACAGCAATCCTGGCCTAGTGGTGAAGAACCACCCTTTCTAGTTCTGTTGCTCAAGAACTTTCCCAGGACAAGCAGCAAAATTGATTTAGCTGGTCTTAAAGCACCAAAAATAACTATTCCAGCTCAATACTTCAGCACTTCCTTATCAAATATCTGCTCAGGAGTGATTATTCTTGCTTCCCCTTGTACACAGTAACACAAAATATGTACAAGGACCTTGCCTGGAGCGACAAATGTACTACTCTTGCAGTTCTATACATCAGAATCCAAGAACCCTCCTTTAACCTTCATGACAATTAATAGCTTTCAGATGTCTGCCAGTGAGGTTTCAGAGAGGTATTCAAGGTGCAACATAAATTTTCTCTATTTCCAGATTTTGCTGTATCAGGGGTGACATTTCACCCATAAGAAAACACTAAACGATCCACGTGGAAGGCTTGATGGCTCCCTGCCCTGAACCACGTACGAGTTACAGTAGTTCTGAATAAGCCCAAGGTTAACCACATAGCAAGTACTATTTACTTCTCAGTAGTTTCCTCAAAGGCTGCTTCATTTTTGTCCTGTCAGAAAAAAACAACTAGCCACAGTACATCAAAATTTAACTTTGCAGCAATGCTGAATGTGTTACTCTGGGTAAGGATCCCATTTTCACTGGAGTCTTGACTTCTGCCATCCATCACCAGTAAAAGTAGTAGTTTAAATAGGAGAGTGCATAAGAAGATGCCATTTTATCTAGCTCACATTCTCATGTTTGATTTCTGAAACATTAGTGGCAGTGAGAGGTAAATTTTACAGGGAAAACTGAGGGAAAATAATAATAATAATAAAAAAGTCTATGTTCATGCAAACGGGGAAAGGACAATATAGATATGATTTTCAGTCCAGAACTTACAATTAGATGCTAGACTTGATCTACCAAAACAGTATTGTTCATGCAGCAGTGCTGACAAAGTGCTGCTAACCAAGCCACAGACAGCCAGCTGCAAAGCTTCAGTTTTGCCAGAGCAGGCAATCCTAGCCACACAGATCACTTCCTAAGTGAAACAATACTTTCCCCAGCATAACAGAGTCCATAGTAAAGATTTTCAGTAGCACATCTCTGGAGGTCAATGGGTCAATGTCACCTACCTCTAACTTTGCCAGACATATCCCTGTAAAGCTTAGTCATGGTGAGATACGTATGTAGACAAAAAGCATTGTAGAAAGCAGAAGAAAACAGAAAGGATTACAGGATTACAAAAGCAGAATACAGCAGAGGTCACAGAAGACTTGCTACTCAAACATTATGCAAAAGATGTGACTTCCTAAAGGGTAGTTTTGAAAACATTTTTGTAGGACATCTTCAAAGCAGGAATTAAAATATCCAGTAAAGTGGGGAATACATAGAAAATTATCTTCCTATACTTCACTTCATTTTTCAAGAAAACTTGCATTATAAATAGCTGTTTTAGCTATTGTGTGTTTGCACTGTCTGCAATGCCTATGACTTTTAAGAAAACAAACAAAAACATTCTAGACATTTTCTCTGAACATTAAATATGTTATTTCTTTATGACCTAGACTGCGGAGAGCACTTGGAGACTCAAAAGGAAATGTTTGAAACTGTTGGCTTTTCCCTAGAATTTCTGTGCTCGTTAAAAGTAAAGAATTGTCAGAACAAAGAGTTCTAAGCACAGTTTTAAAGAAATAATTTCTTGGCAGTTTGTAACCCCCTAGTGAGCAAGCTTAGTTTCCAATACTGGTAACAGACTGTACATATATCATTCTAAGGAATAACATATACCTAAAACTTACATTTCATTATAGTGATTACAATACTTGTCAGAAATAGATGGTGGACTTATACTCCTGGCAGTCATATAGGGTGGGCTTCGTGCAAATAAGTACTTTTTAACAAGTTCATAGCGCAATTACTTCTTCTAGATATTCTAGATATAGGAACATCCTTCCCATTGGGAACACGTTGGGTTGGGAATCAAAGATACATCATCAGCAGTATTTTTTGTTATTGTTGTTGATTTTTTTAAAGAAATTGAAAAAGTGACAAAACGTGGAAAACTACAGAGCCACCAGTTTCACGTGGAGCTTTGTCAAGTAAAACATCTCAAATTTTGTTTTCACAAACCTTTGAAATTAAGCACTCATTGTGCTTGATGATTGACTAGTGAAGCCTGTGAAACTGGTTATGAAGCTTTCTGCATTAAGTCAGTAAAAAGTTTAAAACAAAATTCTACTTCTTTGTGCATTAATTAGATGGTTATGATGTGGAGGTCCTTGCTAAATGACAATTTTTCAGATTTTAAAAAAACAACCTACAAGACAAAGAACAAAAGGAAAAGAATCCTTCCAGGCAAGTTAAAAGCAGAGAAATGACTGAGGTCTGCAAAATACACAGTGTTTGGGACTGGAACACTGGGAAAGCATCAGTAACATGATCTTTTTGTTCTTTCATAACTGCTTTTACCATTATAAAGGCCACTCGCAGAGACTGGTTTCGAAGTGAGATGAACTGTTGATGTTAATACCTACAATACCTCCCCTTCCCTCCCCCCCCCCCTTTAATCAAAGCAAAGTTAAAACCATAAAACCAGCACTATTTTCTATTCAACAACCATTTATATGAATTATGTGTGCGCAACAGGGTGGGTGAAAAACTTGGAGGAAGAAAAAAAAAAAAAAAAAAAAGAAATTTCCTTTACTAATCTTGCAATGGATTGCCCTGAGAAAGAAATGAGCATATCATTCAGAGGTTATAGTCAATTGGAAATTTAAGAACTATTGACACAAATTTGATATATTCATTCTACTGTTAAATATAGTAATAATGCACATCCAAAGCGAAGAGCTATATTCCAAATGTAGACTGCTCAAATAACTTGATATAAGGAAGCAGAAGAAATAACCTGCATAACCTAGGTAAGCCTTGAACTGCTGACATGCAACTTAGATTATATTTTTAGGTTTATTTGTTGTAAATTATTTTTTTTTGCAACTTTTCTCTCTCTCTCTACAAATTTATTACCTGTGCTAAATCTATTGAAGTGAGGCAAAATCTCATTCACCACAGTGTGGGAACTCTTTATAATGTGAGCATTTTTATAACATTCCATTATGTATCATGTAATGGAATCAACATTTTATGATTTTATTCATTATATCCTTAAATAAAAACATAAGAAAGCAGTAAAAAAAAAAACAAATATTTCTTTGAAATCCCTACTAGCTTTTTCTGTCATGTTGCTAGTGCAGAAAAGTTCAAAAAGTGATTTTAGAGATTCTTACAAAAATAATTTGAAAAAGCAGAAAAAACAAATTAGTTTCCTGTGAAAATTAACATGCACTTATGGAGAAAGACAGATAACGCTTGAAGTCTGGTAATATTTGTAATCTCAGTCTACCCTCTTTGTTTTTAACTGCTTCCTTGTAGTTCTTAATTTTATGTTGCCACCAAATATGTATATTGGTGGTCTCCTCTACCAGCTTCAAACTCCTTATGAAAGAGAACGGTGAGTAGAAAGCCAGCTCCCACTTTATCTTTCTACTCTGATCTTCTCCCTTGGAATTATGAAAAAAAATACATATATTTTTAGGGCTTAAACAATTTTTGAAATACAAACGACTCCCTCCTTATAGTCAGGAATAGATATGCCATGTCAAAAATAAGATTGAATGAAAATGCACTATAGAGCTATAAAATAGTATTAAGCCTGCCTAGTTTAGTTGTCATGACAAATTTGACATCCAAATTCAATACACTAACTGGAATCTATCTACACTGCAAAGAGAGCTGATTAAGTGGTTCACTGCGCAGAAAGGGTAATTCCATTCCTCCTCTTCTCGCCTTGTGACCCTGCGTGCTCCCTTTTATTAGACCTGTTACTTGCCTTATTGCATGGTAAACTTATTTAACTATCAACGCAAAGGGGAAAAAATCATTTTCTATGACAAGGTAGTTTTCTACAGGTTACTGAACAGAATTTGTTTAGCATATGGTCAGACAAGGAATAAAACTAGCACATAAAAAGCGATGGGATTATGTACACACAAACAGAGAACAGATAGGACCCTTATCCTTAGCAGTCTCTCCCTAGCTCTTCAAATGACAGGAAAAAAAAAAAAAATACTGAGAAGCTCAAGTTTGTCACTGATTCTAGTAGTCAGAACATGTTTCCTCTATGCATTTTAGATCATGCAGCATAATATAGGCAACAGATATAAAAGATCTCCTCCGATATAAATTATTTTAAATTACATACATAAAAAGCAGATAAAGTAAGTTATTATAAAACTTACTTTAACTATATTTTGAAGATGAATCCACTGTAGATCACATTTTATGGAAGTTTGAGCATTAGATTCTGCAGAGAGGTTTTGCAGCTTTGCTTGGGTTCAGAAAGGAGGCCTTATATATGACTGACAGAGGAGCTTAGGTATATACAGTGAGAAAAGTGTACAGTCACTGGGATAATCAGTGACTAAATAATTTCCTGGGAACAAATATAACGAAACTTGTAAATATATGCCTTTATGATCTATTGAACAATATTCTTTTTTTTTTTTTTTTTTTTTTTTTTGGAAATACCTATGAGAGAATGACTATTAAAATAAATTAAAAGCTAACCATTACCTTATTAACTAGGCAAGCATATTGCTATTATTTGGGATAACTTTTTCCTCAGATTATTTTAGCTTTGATAATGGGATATTTAATCTTAGTTTTCTAACCTGTTTTTATTTTTATGCATACGAATATATGTAATAAAATGTTTAATATTGCATTTTTTCAGAAAAAAAAAGATGTTCTTAAAATCTGTTACTTCCAATCTTTAGTGTTTCACCTAAAGATCTTTTATAAAACCATTTTATACTTGCACTTTGAATGCAGTGTCAACAGAAATCCTGCAAAAAGCAGATCATACATTTAAGGGAAGAGAAAAAAAAAAAAAAAAAGAAAAAAGAAAAGAAATATCTAACCAGCGGTACTGCTTAGAAAACTAATAAACTTAGAAACTAAGATCTGTGAGAAAGGGCTGTACTTAAGGAGAATAAAGGGGAAAGATATGTGGGAACTGTATTAAAGTATGTGAAATATAAAAAGAATGAAAAATTACAAGGTTTTCACGTCAAAGGCAGCACCTGTTTCATACAGAAAAATGTACATTATGAACAGGAAAGAAGAATAAAAGTATATATTGTTCTCTACATTAAAGAAATTGCATTCCTAGGTAGTAACAAAAATAGTCTGGATTCTCCTGGTCTCATGTGGGAATCTAGGCTGTCTATATACTGCATGGAGAGAAATTGTTTTTGTACTATATTTTCAAAATGTATTATGTCTTTGCTCTCTCAAAAAGAGAATCAACAAAATACAGCCTCTTTTTTATTATTATTATTCTTTATCATGCTGTTCACCAGGCTGCTATTCTCTCCTTTTCAATTTCAGTAGCGAAGCAGACTTTCAGTTAAACTTGATTGAGGAAAGATCAACAAAAACATCTCTGTAACTTCACATATACTTGCCCACAATATATATTCTATGGTCATGCTGAGAGTAAGTAAGTTCAGCTATGACCTCTAGAACTCCACTCTTAAAATAGAGCAAGAGTTGTGGTGACAGAAAATAGCTGTCTTCTTATTGTCTGCAGAGCTACACAAACTTGTCACTCTGGGAGAAGATAAAGAGTCAGAAAATAAGTCAATTCTTCCACCAGGCTTTGCAGTTGGGAGTGATAAACATATATGACAAAAGTAATATGACAAAATAAATAAAATCAGGGAGGTACTCTGGACTCCTCTAACTGAAGTTTGCAGCAGACTCTTCAAGAAAAGGTTTCATACGAAAACTTTCTTCTCACACGCTTCCTTTTTTAATCACAGCTTGGAGGAAATATGAGGTTTCATTAAGTTGATTCCAAATGACTAAAACATGACAATTTCAAGGAAGCCTGGAAATTTATGTTGCTGTAGGAGCCAAGGAGTAAGCAAATACAGCCAAAAGTAAAACTGTGAAAGTATATAGAGAGGTTACTCTTTACACGGAATATATTATCAAAGTTTGGAAAAATAACCCACACCTTGTGGAATATTGCCAGGCTTGTTGGTGTCAAAATACTGAGTGACCATTAATCATTAGAGAATTGCTGAGAGGAGCTTGAGCAGCAATGTGAGTTGATTAACATGCATATCTTGCTCATCTGGCCAAAGTATGGAACAGATGTTGGGGGGTTGGACAATAGGACTGTCCACCACAGCAAATGGTGGATGTCTGGGGTGAGGCAGAAGTGTCACAGCCCTATGTTGTTTCAAGTAAAGCCAGGAAAGCACCCTGTCTCTGTAAAGAACATTAGCCTCATCCCCTCCTCTCCTTTTCTTTTTGACCACACAATGCATTTGGCTCTCAACAAGGACTATCAATGCACAATAAATGACTGAGTCCTGCCAGAAGTATAAATAGGGTGTTCAGAAACCTCTATTTTGAGGACGAGAACCCGGTTACCAGATGGGTTGATGGGTCTGGACTTCTCTCCTTCTCAAGCAGGAACTTCTGTTAGTAAGACTCTTGCCTTCGACTCTGTCAGATGTTACCCAGAAAAGTAATGATAACTAAAGCACTGAACTGTTAACTCCAGTTGAGTCATTACAGTAAGTAGATTTACCAATGGCAGTTCCAAATCTGTTATATCTGTTGCCTTAATTACCCATCTTTGCAAAACTGTCTCAGTGAATGTCATTTGCACGTTTGAGACCCCTGCCAAGATTTGGTAAGTGGCAATAGACATAATCCTTTAGACATAAACTGTGGACTGGGAGTGGTTCCAACTACACCCAGACTCCTTTTAGAGGAGGAGTTTAGAAAGCAAAGAGGTCTTTTCTGGATCTTGTGACTCAATAGGAGGGCCTCAGCCACATACCCTTAAGGCAACATACCTCACCAGAAGAAACTTTGCGTAATAGTTATTCTGAAAAAAGTGTCAAAAAGTGTCAGAGTTTTTCAGAGAGAAAAAAAAAAAAAAAAAAAAAAAAAAACACATCATTTTGTTATAGATTCTGAATGATTTCTATAGAACTCAAAATCTTTGTAGGACTCTCTTTTCTTTTTCTTTTTTTTTTTTTTTTTGTCTGCCCTAATCCAGTCTGTAACTATGCATTAAATGCTAAAATAAATATTAGCAAGTTTTAAGATCTCTGCAATTGTAACTACTTATTTCAACTATTCTTTCAATTATTTCCACATTCTTACAAGTTTAAAATACCATACTGTTTCTGTAGATGTTAATTTTTAATGACTGATGGATTTGTGAGTATTTGACAAAAAAAAAAAAAAAAAAAAAAAAAGTCAAATCTAAAGAGCAAGATTATTCTTAGCCCTCTGTGGATATCCAGGAAGATTAAATGGGTTTATTCAGAAGCAAGACACAGCTGTATCTCTGATACCGGCTGAGCCAGGGGAAGAGAGAGAGATCAGAAAAAAAGTGTACCATTTATCCTCCCCATCTACATGCATCATTGCCCTCACGTTTAAGTTTACCAGTGTATATGCATCCTTCCAATTTCTGACATAATATCTGTGTTTTTCCAAGTATTATGCAGCAGGGTTACTGTCCAATTTTTCCTAAGGACACTATGTAGCTCCAAAACTAACATTAAGTTCGGATGCTGCACATTATTTTCCTCACTGATAATTTGGGGATTTTAGTCAAAAAAAATGATTACACAGAAATCATAACTGAAGGAGAAAGAGAAGAGTTGCACACCTGAGCACAGAATTACAGAACCACAACACCCTTCACTGATAGGACACTACGTGAATTTTGAAATTCTGAGAGATTATTTGTTTGGGAATACTTAGGGTATGTTTGTTTTGTAATAGTTTGTCCAAGCTTTTAATAACTAGTTACAGCAAAACAATAAGAAAAAAAAAAAAAAAAAAAACAAAAAAACCACCTTGGTATAATCAGGACATAGCTGAGTTAAGTGACTAAAATGACTAGCAAATGAACTGTATTGAATCTGAAGCCATTTGAAGTTGAACACAACACTGATCACCATTTTCTGGATGTTTGGGTTGCAGTCTATTATTCTCTGTGTATCTAGAATGTCAAAGAAGTCTTTAAAAAAGCAGCATATCTAATCTTAAAGTGATTTTCAAGTAAAATGGAAAATAATGCTCTTTTTAGGCTTTTATTATGCAAAAGAGGAGTGAAGCTTACTCAAAATCAAAAACAAACTACTGTGAATTAACAATGAAGCCTGAGCTATAGAATTCAGCATAGTCCATAATATGCTGCAATTATTTTTACTTTTCGCCATGAACATGCAACATCTCTGGAGATTTTCAGACAGCTGGATGGACCTTAGCACTATAGCAAGACCTTTTTACAAGGTTTTAAGACCCCACAAAAAATAAATAGCGTATGACATAATAGAAATATCCCCAACATTGTCATCAGTGTTTTTTTTTTTTCTTCCGTATATAAATAAAGAAAGCCTTTTATTTGTTCTTCACAAAGTATACTTTTTCCACTAGCGAAGACTTTTATATATAGTTAAAAATTCAAGGTTAGGAATACTGTGATTGTTTCTTTCAGTCAGATGGTCCATCTCAGATACAGTGCCAACAATTTGGTTTGGCTTGACAATCAACTTTGCACATTTTCTTGCTGAGAATAAGGAAAAGA
>CM021700.1:78542741-78576664 GCA_011074415.1 Stictonetta naevosa | reverse complement strand
ACAGCCCTTTGATCTGATAGTACTAGCAAAAGAGTTTTACTTCTTCATTAGACAAGATATAAGATCCATAAGAATTTGCTCCTTGGCTACATACAGTTTTGTATAGAGTATTGAAGCAATTTTACCATAAAGTACGTGAACATTAACAGACAAAAAATTGTTCAAATCCAGTACATAGGGACTTTCCTAACCGACCAGTCGCATGTAACGCCCACGGTGTTTGTAAGGCCAGGAAAGGCATTTAAAACACTTCTAAAGCATCATCTTCAGTTCATCTATGTTTTGCTTGCCAGTTACAACAAGAGAACACACACTTCCAGATAATGTGTCCGCTGAAATGGTAACTTAAAAACACAAATTTCTACTTAAACTATAAACAGATTGTGTAGAACATAGCCATTTTAAACAGATATTCAAATACTGCAGAAGGCTTACTTCGCTTTAGTTAAATTACTTTTAAGCAGCCTAAGATTATACACAATATCTGACATTTTACCACATCGAAACATGATATATAGATTTGTAAATATCATTAAATAGACTAAATCCTCCCCCCCCCCCAAGCTGGTAAACAATAAAATAGCTTCCCTGTAAAAGTCAGGTAAAGACAGAAATTCTCAGTATGTTTCTAGTGCTTCTCTCCCTCCTGACACAGCTGCAGTACCTTAAATTATTCCTCTTCTCCCTCTTTCAGCTCCACCATCAATACATTGCACAGCCTTTCTTCTTATTTGCTAGTTTTGCTTTCTTCTCCCCAAACATTCTCTATGCCACAATATGCCTAACTTACTTCCCTGGATTATGTTTCTGAGAATATTTCTTTCCAAGCCTGATGTCCTGAGGCTTATGTTTCCCTTCAGCATCCACTTTACTTTGGCACCAGGGAAGGTTTCTGAGACAAATTCAGTTGTCATTGCATCCATCAGGACACCTCTGAACATCACACAAAACAAAAGCATCACAATAATCATTTAAACATTAAGTATGCTAAACTGAGTCTGGATTTACCTCAGGAGTCCAAAACCAAGCACTGAAGAGAAAAATATTGCCAATCCTGTCCTTCCTCAGGGCTCATGGCACTAGAGGGAATACCAAGTAATGCAGCCTAAATGGCTGAGCAAAACACCTTTTTTTTTGGCAAGAGACACAGAGATCCCTTATTTTCTTTCCCACAGGAGTCTAGTCTTTCCCACACCTACCTAATGCATGTTAACTAAATCTTAACTAATTAGGAAGCAGGTGCCTATGATCTGCCCATTAATATATCTGTTGGTTCCCTAGATTTTTGTTTCAGAGAGTCTGGTGAAAATTATTTTTTGAGCAACAGATGCTTTTTTTTATCCAGAAATTCATTCATAAAACAAGAATTATTAGATTGAAAGAGTAAAAGGTAGATTAATAGATAAAAAAAGGAACAAATCTTTCCTTCTTTCATTCTGTTTCTTGCAGCATTGTTATTTCTTTTTTTCAGCACCTTTTTCCACATGTATTCAACATTAGTTTTAATAGATTCTCACTCATGTCTTTGACTTAAAGAAATTAATTGTCAGGCCAAGAAAGTTTTTCTCCTTCGTTTATGCAGGTTGCGACTTCACAAACTTTGTTTTAGCTTCCTTCCTCTTTCTTGGGAAATGCATTCCTATATAATTATATGGGAAATACGTAAAAGCTTTTCAAATCCTCTGAACTTTCCTGTAATCCTTTTTCCCCTATCCTATCTGTAAGATGGAAGTTCTTTTTTAAAACAAAAAAGTATTATTGCTTTAATGTCTTTATTTTTCAGTTTTATAAACAGAACTGTAGATTAGAATTCTGTGGTGTGTTTTAACTAGTAATACAGGCTGCATAACTGCTTCCAATCATTTTTTATAAAACTCAAAATTCCCATTCAACTCTTCTAGAAAGGAATAAAATACCAATTTATAAAGTTAAGTCTGGCATTGTTACCCTTTTTGATATTTAATTAGTGCAAACTGAGGTTCCTTCTCTTGTTGTTTAAACTGAAAGCTTATTGCTTTTATATCGCCATATTACTTTCTGTTACTCTTTGCTGACTTTTTCTTTTCCTGCTATAAGATCATAGTTTTGCTATTTTTACCAGTTATATTCTTGTAACATTCTAACAAAGCCATATGAAAACGATGCCTGTACTCTGGGGAACAAGTAACTTCAGATTCTCATTATCCTCCCTTCAACCAATATTTACCAGATGAATAAGAAAGAAATTCTAAAATGAAATTCTGTTACAATTTAGTTTCAATCATATTTTATTTGTAGAATTAATGTTTATTAAAGAAGCATAGATTTGCCTCTGCTTAAATTTGACCTTCAAGTGAGAGATTTAATAGGCTAAAGATTAAAGTAAATCACTGTGGTTTTCTCATTCTTTTTGTTAGGAAGAGCTGCAGGGAGGAAATAAAACATGAACTTAAAACAGAAGTCAGATTAAGAAAAAGCATGAGCATTAAAAAGAGTAGGTTAGAAGCTATTTAAAAAGAAAACAATTACAGTATTTTATTCTTTTTTTTTTTAAAAAAATATATATATATTTTTATATACTGCTCATCAGTTATTAGTGAAATGTAATATAAAATGATTGGTATTAGTGGGGCTATCCTGTGGAGAGCACAAAAATTCCAAGCAGTTTACTTACAGTATTATAGCTGTATTTAATAATATATAATAAGAAGCATATAATCTATCAATAATTATATCTAACAATTGTATACAATATATTCAATATAATAAAAGGTACTATATGTGCATAATATCCTTGAAAAGTTATTCATTAACATTACAGAGACCTTTACTGTAATGCAGTGTCACTGTGTGGATAATGGAGATACTGGTGCTTTTTCATGTTAAATAAAACAGATACACACAAAAAAAGTCTTTACATGAAAAATCCAAATCTAAATTTGCATATTGATTCTTGACCAAAAATAACAGGATTTCTGACTCTTTATTCACATAAGCTTCATTTATCAGAACCTAGATTTGGACAAGGAATATTTTTTAAAACCAAGCTCAGATATGTATTTGGACAACAAAGACATTTCAGGTCAGGAAAGAAAAAAAGGTATGAAAATCTCATTAGAGAACTCTGTGGTATGTTTAAATTGCTTTAGAGCATCTGCAGGCAGGGATCACACACACCCTTATTGTAGCTTGACATTTCCATCTCTGGCTAAACCAAGAATTGTCCATCTGGATGAAAAAGCAAACAAACAGGTAAAAGATGGGAGTGTTGGGTGCAGTCAGGGCCCTGACATGGGGAAAAGAGAATGTTTATTTAAGGTCCTGTACAATTTCTTATTTCAATCATCCTGATTAACTCACGGCTCACCACAAAATTGTGCTGCACTCTGTTTGTGGCCACCAGTTTCTCTCTGCCTTTCATCTCCTCACCAGGCTCATTCTATCAAAACAACAATCATCATAAATAACCCCCAAAATTGCTCTGAGTGAAAGGTGTGGGGTGGTGGATTTTCAAATTAGTATGAAACAAACACTAGTGAGGTCTCCACAAGACAACTGTCACTGCAGGGTGTACAGGGTAGCAGAGTATCTGTCTATGGAACCAGTCAAAGGCACAGTAGGAGCACCCAGCCTTAGTGCTTGGACAGACCAGTAAAGCAGAAACTAAAATGATGCAGGCAAAAGCCCTACGTGTTTAAACAATGCCCAAGAAACAGGAAAATTGAGAAATAAGGTGAAAATATGGGCTTTCATTTTTAACCATTCCCTCATCTCCTTGTTTGTATAACAGCATGTGTGTACATATTTACAGGCAGAATCTTGAATGAGAGGATGACTGTACCAAATGTGTGCAGTTCAATTTCATCTTTCTAAGTGGACTTTGTTTTTATACTCTTTATTAATGAATTTGAAATCAAATGTTAATCAAATCTTGACGGATCAAGGAAGTAATGCAAAGATTACACAGAAAATTTATAGAAGATGATGAAGAAAAAACTTTTCCCTGTAACGCTAATTTTGTTTGTGATTGGAGCTATCTGCTCCCATTCTCTCATTCATTCTCGGTCTGGTGTCCCACCATACTCTTCTCCCTGTACCCGACATTTAATTTTCACATCTTTGTACAATTTTTTCTTTAAATTCTATACAGCTAAGCCTCACTGCACAAAGCTCCAACAAGAAATATAAATACTTCAATAAGATGAAAATCACTATCAAAATTAACATGACATTTGCATGCACCTCATGTTTTCATTTAGACTCCGTATTGAATGTCTCAATTTCTGCTATTTTTCTTTGCTACTTGTAAAGGCAAAAACCTCTCCCAGTCAGTGACTGTATCTCATTCTATCAATCTATTATGCCTAGCAAAGTAAGAATCTAATATTGTTTCAATACAAATACTGCTGTGACAATAATGAAAGTGACAGTCATGAATATCTTTATATTGAATAAAATGATAAGTTAAGATCAATGAATGACTGATTCATGAAATGGATCTTGTAGGTATTTTTAATAACCATCCAAATAATTGAAGCAAATTAAATAATTAAAGGGTGAGAATTATTATTTAATCAAAATTAAATCTGTTCCTATCCTAATTTGAGTGCACTGCAGTAAAGCAATTTGTTAAAAGAATATTAGTGAGGCTGCAGTATCAATCATTCATGTGATGAAATGCTGGAACAAAATTTCTCACAGAACTCTAAGCCAGGTGGTTATAGACATATGAATACTGATACAATCTTTAATTACGTGATCTCATTATTTTCCTTCAAGACCTTTTTTCATTACATTTGCAAAAAGGATAGTATTGATTTAACGAAGAAGTATTTAATGTTTTCCTTCCTCCTGTTTATCCAGTTTGTGGTCTCATGGCTAATTTGTTGTGCACTATTCAAGACCTGCAGTGAAGGAAGAGAGTAATATTTCCTCATTAGCTTTTTTACAGAGGTCATCACGAGGATGACAGTGCTTCATAAACATGTGCAAGTTTATTTCTGTAAAATCCCCTATTGCTCCTATTTTACAGTAGAAGCACTGAAACAGAGCAAACTAAATAAAAAAAAAAAAAAAAGTTAAAAAAAAAAAAAAGAGGAGAGCTTGCGCAATTCATGTTGGATTTAGAATACAAGAAATTCATAAGGCACCAGGATTGCTCAAGCCTAGTGTAACCTAAAATCAAATGGCACTTCTAGTTTGGACCTCAGAGTTTCCTACACACTCAGGCATTTCCAACACAGTTCAGGCATTCACACAGAAGGGTGTCAGTGTAAGGAGATAAATTCTAGTTTCCACCCAAGCTTTTTGAAATTTGTAACCATGAGACAGCCTGAACTCCTTTACACTGAGGGGCCTGAGTGTGGTGCAATAAGGGCAGATCTGAATGGCAGAATACTTGGTTCCAAGGACAAGCTGTTCATGCATACACAAATATTCGTATATTTCTCAGGGTTTTTACTTTGAACTGTGTGAAGGAAGTCCCAGGCCAAATATGCATTAGTATCTGGTATTGGTTATAGATCGTCCGAAAATAATTCAGTTTGCAGATTCAGAGACTGCTGTAACAGTCTATGAGGAACAGGAGATTCAACCTAGAACCACTGTCCTAATTTAAACTACAATGCTCATACAACTACATATAGGTCAACATGCCATAACCTCACTCTTTCCAAAAGTGGCAACACAGTGGCATTGTTAACACTTCTTTCCTATGGTGCAAACATACCAGGAAGTGGGATGTAAAATTGCATATATTTTTATTTTTTTCAATTTTGAGGTTTAACCAACAGGCCTGAGAACAATGATTTTCACCTATTCTAAAGGACCACTGCACAACCAAGCATGCAAGAGCCACACAGTCAGAAAGGACAAGAACAGGGAATACAGATCCATATCGGTTGGATACTGTAGAAAGGGCAAAACCGAGGTGATTATACTTCTTGTGCAGAGCCTATAACATTGCACAAATATCCTTGTGATTGAAGAGCAAAAACAGAAAATAAGCACTGCTAGAATTATTATTATTATTATTTACCGTTTAATATTAAGTTTTTGTTTTGGTTTGGTTTTTTGTTTTGTTTTTGTGGCTACCATAAATGACTTGGTCATTTGGGTTTAAACTTCAAAACAAAAGAACAACATACTCTTCCTCCTCCCTCCCCTGGCCCTCACCAAAATGCAAAGGCAGACATTCACCATGTGAAACTTAAGCTCAAATGGTTAAAATGATGAAGTTCTCTGAAAATAGAATCTTATATAGGGCACCCAAATGCCTATATTATCCCTCCTTATAATGAACTCTTAATATATACAACATAAGAATGGTGAAATCCTAGCTTTATGTAAGTCAGGGGAAAAATTATTGACTGAAATTTTACTGTATCAACTGAAATGCAGAGGCTGTCCAATAAAAACACAGACACTCCACAGGAAGTTTTCAGATTAATGTGAACACAACCATTAATTAAGGATAAGTACAACTTAGAAATAGTTCAGGCTAAATAAAAATAAATCTTTGTACATTTTATACAGACAAATAAGAAGTCAAACAGAAAGTATTTTAATTTTAAAGGTCCTATAAATGAATACAATTAAAAAGGCGCATATTTTGCCTACTCTTGTTTTCATTTAAACACATTTTTCCCCATAAATACATGTTGAAGATAATCATACACAGTGTTACCCAACTCTCATGGCAATGTAGAACTACAATAGTTTTTGCACAGTTATTTGCACAGTTAGGTCATTATAAAGTATTTATTTGCTGCTCTCTGCTGGTCAAAGAGATTATTACTTTATTTTAAACCTTGCAGAGAAAACTCAGAAGAATTTGTGGGAAGCATATTAAATATCAGTTGAATAGGAAGTTCTTTTAAATCACCATCTCAGTCACCTCTAAGATTTTCTGTAGAAAGTATGTACTCCTCAGAGCACCAAAATTAATAATAAATATTGGAGGTGAAATCAAATGACCTTCACAGGTCATGGCATTCCAATTTGTATATGTACACAACTAAAGTCACTTTTGTTTCTAATACTCAAATTTTGAAAGAACAAGGAAGATGCTAAAGTTCCTCGTTAATCAACTATGAAAATGTGACACTCTGAGTTTAGCCAGGCATGATGGGATGTTGCAGATCATTTCACTGATTGAAGAAAATAACTTCCATCTGCAGTTCACAGTATCCCTCAAAGTGAGAAGTGTGAGAACAGCATATGTTGGTGTGTATTAGAATAATACAGACCTTGTGTTTTTTAACTGTAATAAATTAGCAAAAGTTGCTGTCAGAAATTACCCTGGTAAAAGCTTTTATTTCTTTGTTTGTATCATAAAAAAAAAACAGTTACTATGTTTATGTTTGCAGTGGATATGGTTTCTGTTGTCAGTAGTTATAGTATTATGGACTTGTATTTCACAGTGTCTTTTTTTTTTTTTTTTCCAGGTGGCCAAGCCACAGTGTCAAACTTTCTTTTCATTCTGCAATGTAAATTTATTATCTTTTCAAATATGTATTTACAAAATAATAACAAAAGAAATAACCAACCAAGCAAACAAACAAAAACTGGGTAATCTGTTCAGTATGGAATTGCATGGTGAAACACACAGATGTGCATTCCTTCATTTGCCTTGGGTCATGTCTGTTGGTTCCCAAAGAGGGACAAGCTGGGACTGAGAATCCTTGGTCCAGTTCTAAATTCAGAAATGTAAAAGTCCAGACATTCAGAATTTAAAGTTGCAAGTCACAGTTTTGCAGGAGTGTAAAGAACATTCCAATTTATTCATGATAGATAAACCATATGGCACAGAAAGAGTAAAGTTAGAATGAGGTGAGAAAAATGAAGTGCATAGTGCTTCTGTAAAACTGAAATATAAGAAATTCGGACTTGATGTAAAGCAAAGCAAGAGGGTTGATGGAGGTAGTTTTAGATATATCCAATATATAGGCTATAACAAAAGCAAATTTTGGTTCCATTCAGGTTTTCTAACAGCACCTCAAAGGATCTACTTGAAGCTGTATATTAGTACAATCACAGGAAGTACAAACTTCAACAGATCTCATTTATAATGTTCCCAGTGTTAACATTCAGACTTTCATAAGTATGAATTACCTGGCAAAAGTACCCTCTGAGCTAACAGGATGGCTGCTGTGTGAATATCCTCTTTCCCCAATCTGCCTGCACTCATTACTCTAGAAGTTCATGCCCATTTAGTAAAATATATTATCCATCATGTACCTAACAAATGAGAAATTTTTTGATCAACATTATGTTGTCAAAACCTGCTTTGAACCTTTGCCTTAGCTTTATTCTATCATATAGAATAAACACGTTTCCTACAATTTCTAGTTTCACAAATCTTTAAGATCTTGCTGGACTCCTTAATTTCTATTTGAATTCTGATATGAATAGAAGTCTCATTTGTAGAGCTCTGAGCTGGATAGCCCTTAATTAAGTGGCCCCACTGGGTAAGTATTGCTCAGTAAAATCACCTCCAAAATAAACATCAAATTACCATAATGTAAAAATCATTTTCTCTTTCCATAAAGAAGTATTTCATGGCAGACTAAGCTAATTTTAAAATTCACTAAACTGGGAGATGAAAATTACATCCAATCAGTATATAAAATGTAAGACTCTTTCCAGAAATCATTTCAAATAATGTATTATTGGCACGTAGCAGAAAACACAACTCAGACTTTTTTTTGTGGCTTTTTTTTTATTTTTTATTTTTTTTGGTTAGTCAAACAATATATTTAGATAAGTACAGCAATATGAATAATTTATTTTTATTCCAAATTCATATTTTCCTCAAAGAAATATCTCAGCACTTGCATGTAGATACATTTAGCCCTAGTCTGAATCCATGCTTTGAGCATGGAACATTAAAAGAAATTGCCAGCTGAAGAATATATTCCCAAATGGCTCAGAAAGCTTTACTTGAGGTCAATGTACTTCATTTCATGGCAACATAAATCAGATGCAGGAGAAAAAAAAAAAAAAAAAAAAAAAGTGACTGTTTTCTAAAACTCTACTTTGGATTAAGTAGCTTAAATAACATAGTGAAGCAACAATCCAATATATTGTTATCAAAAGAATGTTCTGGGATTTCTTAATATAAATACCACTGCATAATAGATAAACTTATTTATTTTACAAACATTACTAATGGATTAAAACATACATAACTAGAACAAATAAAATATTATATTTTACTTTTTTCTTTCATTTTCATTCTTATTTTGTCACTCCAAGTTATAAAGACATTTATTTGTCTTGATTCTTTTTAAATTTTTAATAGTAAAATTTAATAAAATATCCACATACCAATATTCTTTAATAACAACTGTGTGGTTTAAAAATCTAAGACTCATAGGTGTATAAACTTTGTGGCCAATTTAATTTATTTCTTTCAAACACAAAAAAGCTTTAGATCATTCATAACTTTATCAAAAATGCAAAGGTTTATAGCCAGGTATCCATCTGTATTAAACATAAATGCTTTTTCATCTGGTTCTGTAAAATTTCAGATAATTTTCTCTTGGGTCATGTAGTATAACCAAAGAATGTTTCTATGTCAGCTATGTGAAAAAAAGCTAATTCTAAACCAAGTTGACGTGTAAAGCTTATTTGTCACTCAAGCTTTTCACCTTCCTTCTCTGAGCATAGCTTCTTATAAGGCATTTTCTGTATTTTAGTCTGCTGAAAACAAATGACAAGTATAGCAAAATGTATAACACAAAGAAATCTGTACTTTTAAATAATTCACTATAATCAATATCCTGATGTCCAAATGCAAAATAAAGAAATGAAGGAAGAAACTGTGGTCAGAATTTTCAAAACTGCTCAGTAATGTTTAGTGATATTTTGAAATAATTTGGACATAATTCTAAGCATGACAAATAGCATTGTGTTGCATCTGGCCATTTTCTAGCTACAAGTGAGAAAATGGCGCTCAAATTTGGAAAATGAGGTTCAGCTGAACACTTCTGTCTCACTGGAAGTAGAGTTTTGTTAGATTATACGAATACAGCATCAGGTACTTAAACCTTGATTCAGCTTCTGCGGGTGGTTTTGTGATGGATAATTAGTTGTGATATTGTGACTCACATTCACTTGCTTCACCTCTCTCCCACTGTCTGACTAAAGAATGCATTTAGATGGAGAACTCAGGTTCAGCCTATGAGAAATTCTTAGCAACTAATTTAGGCTGTTATATGAAATTCAGAGATTTTCTTTCTTCTAATGAATTATTTCCAAATGCATCTCTTTATTGGATTCCCAAACACAGCAGCAGAAAATCTGCCTTCTCTCTGTTTCACCACCTCTTCACCGCCATGATCAAAGAGATTTCATATCCACTCCACAGTGTTTTTTGACTGTTGATATCTTTACCACAATGTGCTTGTTCACAGCAATAGCAAAAGTGCAAGCATGTAGAAGTGGAAGAACTGGTAGATTATGGTATACTGAAACGGTATAGTACATATCTTAAAATGTACTTCTTACCTCTTCACTGGAGGATGCTGAAAAAAAAATCAAGACTTTCTAAAGATGTCTCTAAAGATATAAGTAATCTGAGACCTATATCCAAAGAGATGATGTCCGTCTCTATAACCTCACTGCTGAAAGTGAGTTGGGACAGGTTAATTCAGATCTCTCTCTCATCATCAACCAACACATAATTTTAACTTCACATCCAACTATTAAACATGAGATAATATTGCCTTACCAATTATTACTCCTTGTGACATTTACCATTCTACCTTTCACCTCATCTTGACAAAGCATTTTTTGTCACTGATGTCTGATCTCAGCATGAAACGGGAGGAGGCACAAATTTCACTGTGCTCTGGGTTAGACTCAGTGGTTTTAAATGAATACCCCAGGAGACATAATGAAGAAACTCAAATGAGTACTTTTCCCATTATCATTTTCTATAATGACTTCTGTCAAGACTGATTAGCTCCATCTTATTAAGAGATATGGTAACCGTTTCAAAATTCTGTCTGGAGAGAATGAGAGTACGCTCAAACCAGAAAAATGTAACTAAAGGAAAATGAAAAAAAGAGGGAAAACTTGCTGTCATACTGCTAAGTGTTATTTATCATATGTGATCATAATGTCTTTGTGATATAAGCATGGACTTCACAGTGGAAATCCAATTCCTACAAACTTAATAAAAAGTTAAAACTTCAGGCAGGGTTCTAAGCGTTCCTGGACACCTTCAAGATCCTGCCTGTTCCTCCACACCTAGGTCATTGCTGGTGGGGAAGACTGACACTGACTGAGGATGGTCTTCCCTCAGACGTTTCTAGGAGCCAAGCGATTATCCAGGGTAAAACACACACTGTAATGCTGGGTAAAGGCAGCCTGGAATATCCCAGCACCACTGCTGAGTTAAGTTTTGAAGCACAAGTTTTGAAGGCCTCAGTAGACCACAGTGAGTCTGTGAACTTGTGATACTCAATATCTGTCATGAAAGAACACACAGCCAAGAACCAAGGGCTCTGTGTGGACCTTGATTGCCTCCTAACCAAGCATGAACATAAGAAACAACGTCCACTATGCTTACAAGTCTACTGATGTCACCAGTCCTTATGATCCTTACACAGGAAGGCAGGTTACCTGGAGGAAAGCAGGTAAATTACAAAAAGTAATCAAATGGCTATTATAAATAGTAATCCTGTGACTGTAAAAGATGTGAATACAAATTGTCTCTTAGAAGCTGTAAAAATATGAACACAAGCCATACCATATCACTTGACCTCACTGCTGAGCCCATCAAGACTGTCTAAACACAGCATGAAATTTCTGAACTGTTTTATCATATCCTATTATTATTAACAGGACTTCCTACCTTGCCTAACTTAACAACTATAAACAATTCAATAAGTTAAATGTCAAGTGTTCCGCTTAAAGAAACCAAAGTGCAGAAAGTGGAATAGTTCACAGTACATAGTGTGAGCCATATAAACCTAGCAGAAAACAAAACATCATATGGCTCAAGAGAAGTTCCCAAAGTGCTTGCTTTACCTCATGCTCTGGCACTACAAACAATCAAATGAACACAAATAAAATGCCATTTTATTCTTGTCTGCATTTTTTTTCTGGCTTCTTTGCAAGATAATAAACAGAACTATGCAGCTCCTTTAGGCCTGGGTTGAAAACTTGGAAATACTCTAACACCCTGTAACTCTACATCAAATTTTCTTTAATGAGTCTCATCCAGAGCTAAGAAATTATGTGCTGCAAGTTTGGTCTCCACCTCTGCCCTTACTACAGTGCAGATATTAAATTTTCTCAGACATCTCCTATCTTTCAACGCTAGCTGGACTCAACACGTTCCAAAATTTTAACTTTGGAACACCTTGAGCTAAGAGTGGGAGTTTTTCTCTAATTTCTCTTTGAAGACAGGTTTCTTTGCTTAATATCCTGATAAACATGGACTTGCTACCATTGCAGTTAAGAAGAAAAAAATAATTGGAAATGCTGGTTCTTTGTCCCACTGCATTATATAGACCAAGAACACAAACTACACATCATCCCTTTCATTAACAAAAAAAGACTTTGACAGCAGACTATAACATCTGTTCTTTATTCTGGTGGTGATGAATGAACCACCAAAGAAGCCCTGAAGATGGAAGAGGAGGAAAGCGAGTATCTGCTTCATAGAAGGGGACAGAAAACTGTTTCTCTTTTAACAGAAAATGCCCAAGAAACTGAGAGATGACTGAGAAAATTTAAGAGCTGTTGGTGCATGGCAGATGGTGGGTTACATTGATGTGTTAGAAGCTCACTGGAGGTGGTTTGACTTTCACCAGCAAAAGTAGTGTTGGAGCCAGTACTTAGAAGGTGAGATCAATGAGAATATTTTAAACAGCTCTATGTATAATCATCTGAAAAGCTAACAGATAGTGTAAAATCAGTTAGTGTAAAAATCAATGTAGATTATACTAAGTTAAGTAACTAGAGTGGTCTTGAATTACATGTATTCATTCCAACATACAAATGGATAATTAACCAAATTTGCCATCAGACTGACTACTTTTTCAATTATTTGTCACTGATGTTTTTTGTAGTGGGCTTTGTAAGATTCAGTGAAGCAAATGAAGCACTTTTCCCTTATTTTTTTTCTGTGAAACTTCTTAGCATATCACAGATAATGAGGAGGTTATTTGTATTGTTTCTACAACTTCAGTTTCCTTGATTTCACCTCTTTTATGGTGTAACATTAAAGCAAAAATGGCACTGAGTAGAGAAGCAAACAAAAACACAAAGGATTAAGGAGACATCTGGCATAAGTAACTTCCAGAAAGTTATGGTACTACTGGCAAAGGTTGGGGGTTGTTGCAGCTTCGAAGTAATGGGATGAAGCTGTGCATTCACACAACATTATGTGATGCAGGCCCCAGCTGGTGTTAATAGAAGAGCTAAAGCTGCCTTATCCTTCTCTTGCTCAATAAATCAGTGCCTGAGTTAGACTAATAAAAAGGAAAAAGCTATTTTCTAGGCAACAGGCACAGTTACACAGCAGGTTTGCCAAGTCTTCAAGTTTGTAAGGCATAAACAATGAGAAAGCCTTTCCCAAGAACATTTCTTAACCCTTTTTATCTGATTGTATAGCAACACAAAACTTAAAACACATCTATTCCAGTCGTTTACTTCCTTTGCATTCATGTTAGAGCATGTGCTTGTAAACTGAGCAAGCTGTGTTTTAAAGAGTACCAACTTCTGCCATACATCAGGTTCTCAATATTCACCTTAAAAAATAGAAGTGCATTAAAACATGGATAATAATTTCCACACCACTCTCCATTGTTCCACATAATTTGTAATTATAAGAAAATCTGAGGTCACATCCATCTATAAAGAGGCCTGTTTTTACATAACTTTGTGTGATTATTATTTTGGTTTGAGCATATGCTCTTGAGAGTCTTATGTCAGATAGAGCTTTCCCCTTCCTCCTCCCCTCCCAGTAAAAGAGATGCAAAAGCACTAAAAATGTGTGGGATCTCCCCCACCCCCTACCGCTTAGGAAAATAAGGGCCTGCCAAGCACACACCCAGACCAGGAGAGTGATGCAGTGGGACTGCACCCTTGAAAAAAGAGGAATGGATCGACCCTAACTGAAGGGCATGTTCAGGGAAGTTCAAAGGGCCACTTGACCCACACTTATGCACAAATATAAGAGATGTCCTGTCCCTGCACTGTGGAAAAGGTTTTCCTATTTTCTTACACATTGTTCCAACAGGAAGACGTTATCCATCAGCTAGCACTCCTGTAATCTAGACGCTAAAAGGAAACAAAAGATCATGACTAGGCCTATAATAAAATGTTTACAAATACCACTGTCAAGTTTCATTAGAGTCACAGTCAAAATGCTTCAATTGGAGGTCCATCAGGCTTTCCACTAGAGGCCATAACTTACCAGGTATTAATATATTGTCTTTTAAATCTGCTACAACTGCGCAGAGGGAGTTAAGTGCAGTTTTGTATTGCCTCCTAAGACAAGTCTAAAAATGAGTCACATTGTGGTATTATTGTTCACATGAAATACTCTGAATAAACCAGAGCTGAATCCTGCAATTCAGCACAATCCCACAAATTCAGAAAATTTGTCATTTGTACCTGCTGAGAAGACAACCTCGATCATGGGGATCCATGAAGATCCTGGGAGCACAGTGGTATAAAATACACTTTAATACATCACCAGACTCAAAAAAAAAAAATAAACTGATTGTATAGGAAGATTTGTGTTTAGTTTGAGAAGATTAAATTTCCAATGAAAATCCTTTTGAATATGGCATTATTATTATTTTTAAAATAGAAAAAATATCACTGAATAAGTATATTTAAAAAAAAAAATCATTGACATCTCACCGTGTTTCTTCAAAATCAGTTCTGAAGATGTCATTGATCCCACAGCTCATTCCATTGCTTTGAGTCAAAAGAACTCTACATAGAATTTCTTGGAATCTCAGGACTTTCTTCTAGGTTAGGCTTCTACAGTCGTCTGTAGGTTCATGAATATGAACAGAAGTCATTTAGACTTATGACTTCAAAGACCAGGCCCTTTTTCTGGTCTTCTGAGACTTCTGAATAATTTGCATTGATTTTTTAAACTGTTAGTTATGAATGTAAGGCACTAATATTTTCAGCACAAATTATTTTTCTCTCTTTTTCTTCTAATTTTTAATGCAATAACTTTAAGAGTTTTCCTGAACCTAATAGATGTAAAAATGGACTCATGAAACAAACATGATTCAGGAGAAATTCTAAAATTAGTATGTTAGAAACATAATTCTGAGTATATTTCACAGTATGGACTAATCTTCAGCTATTTCATCAGTTGGAACAATGAAAGTGAGAGTATTTGATTTTCATTTCCATTCAGTTCTTGGGTACTCTGCTGTAGATGACAAGATTTCCATTTAGGGATAGATGCCCATTTAAAGTTGGACTGATAAGGCCAACTATTTTCATATGGTATTTCATGTGTTTTAATGGAAAAACTGATGCAAATCCCTTACTTTGCATTCACCTAAGGGAAGAAGGGCAGGATTTATATAGCAGATTTATGTGCTCTGCTAAAAAACAAAAAAAAAAAAAAAAAAAAAAGAGCACTGTTTTTGTTTTTTCCTTCAAGCTAGGTAAAGGGTTCAAGTTCATTCAAATTTCCATGGCACTTGTAATTGTTCTTAAACTAAGTGTGACAGTCAGTAGGAAAGGTGTGTTATCATAACAAACCAAAAAAATCTTTTTAAAAGAGCATCAACCAAACAACACACTATGAGGTGTATCACTTTCTGTAATACCCCTTGGCTCCATATGTTTACCTCATGGCATTAGGAATATTTTCTTTTATTTCAGCTTCCTCTCTGCAAGATGGCAAACAGTAACTCATTTATTTTGTAAAGCTCCAAGGGACAGCTCTGCCAAGACCAATAAAAAGCATACTTACAGTTTATATGTTTGTTTCTATACTATCTATAAATGTTTTCTATATTACAGCACTTGCAGTGCCATAAATTAATGATTCTATATTAAAATCACATTCTGCCAGACCATGAAGGTTTCCTTCTAAGTAAAAGAAAGAAAAATCTCAGAAAATCCTAAAACATCAGACTGAACACAAGACTATACGGAGATAATAGGCCCAATATTAACTAGATAAAATAATTTTATTTTATTTTTCCTGAAGAAAATGTATTAAAGATATGTGATAAAATTGCCATGGTTACAAAGTCTTGTCCCTAATGAAGAGTGATATGGATTAATTTATAATCTAAAGAACTAAACACTGCTCTAATTACACAGAAATGAGCAAGATTAATTTAAAAATATACCTCGAGGTCACGGTCAAAAATATACCCCGTCAGTCATGGTCTCATAAAATCAATCTTACCCACAAACCCAGAAATTTCAGTAACATTTCACTCTCCATCAAAACACTGAAGTTTTGTGAAAAGAGGTAACAGTTTATTATCATTCAGTGTTTTTAAATTCAAGTCTACCTCAGGAAGGAAATACACTACAGAAAAGCTAAGCTACATAATCACTAGAATGTTTTAAAGAATATGAAGAGTCACGTTCCAGAGAAATTACTCTGAAAGACTTTTAATTGCTATGAAAAATACACATTTATACAAGACTTCAAGTTCAGCTTTAACCAAATCATATCACTCCCTTGTGATCAGGAATATTGCGTATTGTTTTCTTACCATGAACTCTTTCTTGTAACTGTTACAAACGTGATGCCTCATTCACATGATCTGTATAAATACTTGATACATTTATTATTCTGCTGTTCAGTAGTTGGGCTGGATATCAGAATGACATTCCTCAGGAAGAATGGGTGCAATCTGGAAATGCACTTAGCAAAAACATGTGTCCAGGAGACACAAAACCAAATTCTTGCCTTTACAATCTTTATTAAGGATGAATTTGGTGTATAATTGTTATTATTCAAAGATTTTTTCTTTCTCTTTCTCTTTCTCTATTTTTTTTATTTTTATTATTTGAGATTAGGCAGGTCCACACAGTGGAATCTGAAAATAAAACACAGAAAGTAGTTTTTTTGTGTTTTTTTTTTGTTTTGTTTTGTTTTTTCTATGTGCTTTTGAAAATCATAAGCTCAATTGCTTTTAGCAAGGGAGACACTTATTTATATTCTTTTCCACCCGCACTAATCCCATGCAAATTAAAAATGTATTTATACAGATATTTTTTTTCTACTAAATTCAGCTTTGTTTGAAATGTTTTATATAAGATATGTGAATGAAAAAATAAATGTTCAGACAAGCAGGTTTTGTCACCAGAAATCCTTCCCTAGACAGAAGATTAGATATTGGCATAAATGAGAATCATGGTTTATGAATATAACAAAATATGCAGTCATTCAATCTTCAAAGATTGCCAGCGTAAGTCATCCCTGTACACACCCCTTGGTCATTTAGTATACTCAGATGCAAAACTGCTCCACAGGGAACATCATAAAACAAGTGGAAAGATATAATATGCAGAGAAATATATGATAGTGTGCAGATATGGGAGTATGAACATTGACAAGTTATTTGTTAATCAGCTTAATTTTAGGGGCTTATGTAACTGTGACTTCAAATCAAATCTGCCTGGTTTTGTAAGACAAAAGAACAACTGATTTTTTTAAATTGGAAATTCATTTAAAATGTTCCAAATTGAGAATTTTATATTTGCTCCTCAATAAATCTCCTCCATTCCTGCACTTCAATAGAGATCACAGACAAATATGAGACAGGAAAAGTGGTTCCTATTGAAGATGGACATGGTTAGGCATAGGTGCTTAAGACAACTGAAGCATTTTACATCTTTGTAAAACAGTGCAGTCAGATTCATAGTCCAAGAGGGCTTGTTTCCCTGTTAAATATCTTATTTTTATTGCCAGATTTCATACAATGAATGGCAGGTCACAGATGCATTTTCACACTGATGCAGATTTGGCATTTGATTTCAAGCATAGAAGCAGGCAAATATCAGAAAGACAGTTCTTCATATTGAAAAGATTTCATCTAATTGTCACAGCCTTCTTGTGTTTCACATGAAACACTAAATAGAAAGAAAAGACTGGAAATAGGTACAGTCAGTGTGGGTCTGGTGCTTGAGGAACATGGAAGGGTGTGGACAGTACTCAGCTACCACTTCATTCTCCTTTTTACCACAATTCTCAGAGAAGAAAAACAGCTTAATAGACCAAGAAAGCAAATTATTTGTTTATTTCAGCTCCACTGATCTTTTACTTAATGTCCTTACTAACTTGAATAAGAATTTTTAATATATTTACTAATTAGAGAAAATAAATGCTACTTTTACTGTGATACTGTGATAATCCTGGCTAATGAAGGAACAATATTTTGTTCACAGAATCATAGGAAATATAGCTGTAAAATAATTTGATGGGTCAGAGAGCTTTTCCCCTTAATGAAGAAAAAAAAAAAATCAACTTACACTTTGGTCATTGCTGACAAATATTTGTCTATTTTGTTTTTTTTTCTTTAAAGTCCACTTTAAGCAATGGAACAAATTGTCTATGTGCAAGATACATGAAGCAATCTCTCTAATAAACATTAATAAGTCTTTAACTGAAGTATTAATTCTAAGACAGGTGCAGAAAACTTCTAGGAAGATTGGAAGACAGCAAGAAGATATAAAACTAGAAGATCTGAGGACTAGAAAGCTTGACCTAACAGGAAAGATTGAAAGATTAGGGTTATTTAAAATAGATAATAGCCTGAAGGGACTGAAGGGTTGAGTATGATAACAATTTTCATGACAAAAGTATGCTGTATGAACCAGAAGCACTCTTTAGATCCATAGAACCTAGGAAAGGAAACACTTGACCTAAAACTGGAAGTGTACATACTCAGCTTTCATACAAAGAAAATCTTTTTAAAGTCAAATGTAGTGAGTCACTAGACCTGTCGAATTTCTACCCAAATATTTCTTAGGGAAAAAAAAAAAAAAAAAAAAAAAAAAAGTGTAGCAGGCTCTTTTATGGAAAACAAGATGGACTAAGCTCTTGAAGTTCCCTCCAGTTCTATTTTTCTAAGACTTTGTAGTTTTGCTAGGAACTTTCTTCTAATACCTAATAAATCTCTTTTTATCACAATTTCTACCCTAGCCTTCCCTGGTGGCACTTAGAACAGTTTCTCTTTTTCCACTTTTCAGCAATATTTCACTTGCGTAAAATTCTTACTGTGTTTCTCTTCAGTCTGCTTTTCTATAAATTAAATCACAAACACTTTCAAATTTTATTAATTACCTCTAAACCTAAAATAAATATTACATATACTTCCCTGCCATTCCCTTTATTCTCACCTTTCCCTTTATTTTCAATAGATAATGTAACTTGTCTGTTACATAATAAAAAATATTAGTACAACTACAAGTAGGGCTACTTTAAAGATACTAAGGAAATTCTGGTATTTTACAGATAAATATATATGCAATCAAATTTTTCAAAAGACAGTGATACCTAATTGTCACCAGCAGTCTGCAAAAGACTTGCAAAAGACTGGTGTAAAAATTTAATGCCCATATTGTTTAAAATAAATAAATAAATAAATAAATAAATATAGAAAAAATAATAAAAAAAAAAAACTGCAGTGGTTGTCACTGTCAAGGAGGTTCTTCAAATTAACAAAAGCATAATCATATATATATATATATATATTTTTCCCCTGGAATGTTACATGACCAGGCATGTTTCTCCACCTCAGCAGGGGATGCAAGTAGTAAAATATGGTCCTATTTGAAATGAGTGAGAATACACATAAATTCACACATAACACAGGATTTACCATAATTCAGCTAGGCATTGCAGCTTGTTCACAGTATGAGGTTGATAACATCAGTATATGCTATAGCATAACTACTGCAAAAAAAATACTGATGGTTGGACACTACAGACAACAAAACAAAATAAGAAGCCACATTTCATAGTGATGGTCATGGTTCACACTGTTTACTGAATTATTTATATATACTAGTATATATATAGTATATACATATAGTATATATATAGTATATATATACTATATAGTGTATATACTATATATACTAAATATATACTAAATATACTAGTTACTGTATTGTCACAGTGTGCTGTAATCTAGAACCTTATAAAATGTTATTTTGTACTGTAGAAGATATGCATAAAAATAGAAGTAAAAATCTGCTACCATAACACGCATAAGTTTTATCTATGCCAAAGAAATCCAGTCACCAGAAAGTAATACAGAGCTATTTCAGGTATGTACATATATATATATATATATATAAGGAGGAAAAGAAATTATAATTTCCTGTTCATCAACAAAAAATGTTTTCAATTTTTATATTGACACTAGTGCAATTCAATTGCTTTATAAATCCATTTGTTAACTGTTTGCTATTAGATAATTCAGATAGTTTTAATAACCCTTTCCCCGCCCCCCTCTCTTTTTGGGTGTAATACAGCTGGAATCACAAGCCAAGAAAAGTTGTCCTGAAATTCCAAAACAACATTACATGAAATATCTAATTACTTTGTCAGTGGCATTCTTTGAATGGCATTTTCTCTAAGTAGTATTTATGTGCAACTTGGCAAAGACTACTAAAACAGTAAGAGAAGCCATCGTGACTCTTGTAGATGATTACATTTTGACAGGTGCAATCATTCACTGTTGGTTGCTTTCTTTTTGGGCTATGCCAACTACCACTGCACCGTTTTTCCACAACCAAATATCCCTGTACACCACTGTCCTGTGCACTGCAGATATCTGCTTGTTCAAAACTACCCTGGGTATGTTCAACACCATGAAAAGACTTATGATACTAAACAGTACTTCATCAGGTTAGTTTTCATAGTGGATATGACAAGAAGAGAAGAACAGTTTAACATGTAATAACTGCTAATAATTTGACTGGTAACACATGAGAGCTTTCTAATATGTCCATTTTTTTGCATGATTTCACCCACATTATTGTATATATAACAGCTTCAGTCATTGTAAAGTATCGTACAAATTTTAGTAGACAGCTCAGTAAACAGCAGTTCAACCTGAGCTTTGGATTTACTTGAGGTTTTTGTTAACATCAACTAATATTTCATTGGTCCAAAGCATATTACTGTAGTTCAGAGTGTGCTGTTGAATAACTGCCTTACATCTAGCTGGAGTAATTAACAGAAAACTGTTTAAAGAGTGTAGTGTAAGGAATAGCTTACGCTAGTAGTAACTAGTGTAGTAACACAAGCAGCAATAGATGGGAATGGGGCAGTAAGGACAGGTAAAAGTGAGGAAGGCAGGGGACAGAGGTGCTTTCAGATTCACAGGTTAACTGTGAGACTGCAAATTTATTACTAGAAGATTTTGACACTGGGAGTGGAACTGAAATAGAATTTGTCAAATAAGTTTTTCAGTGGTTGTTAGGTTTGAAAATTGCCTTTTGGTCTGAAAGCAGCAAGGGAAGCCAAGAAAATAGTCAAGAAACAGGACAAGTCCTGGGGATTCTTTAGAACATCCATACCAGTTTTTAACAAGTGCCCATGGAACAATCTAGCAATATACAATTTTATTTCAAATAATGAACAGATTTTGGAAATATTATTTTCTCTCATGCCATTTTGTGTTAGCACTTACCCTTAAAGTAGATATTTCATGGCTGTGTAGTTCAAGATGAACATACATTTGTATGAATGTGTGCTGTACAGCTTAATAAGCATATAGCTGTGTGATTTCACAGGGCAGATACAGCTTTGTAAACACATAGTAAAATCACTCTTGAAGATCTGTCAGGCAACCTTTTTTCCTACAGTATACAGACAAATTAGAAATTATATATAATGCAAGAATTAAATTATTTTAAAGTGGTTGGAAAATGAACTGTGTTCTGGGAAGTATATTTAATTAAGCACAAAAACAACTGTAAGTATTTTTAACTGTCAAAATCACCTCTATTCAGAATGCGTTTCTCATTTTTCTGATTATTTTGCTTAAACAACATATTCTTAAATAACAGGAGTCTAGAAGATTTAAGAGAGGCCCATAATGCTGCACATTGAACTTTCTGGAATCCTACCTACTTTTAGTTTTTCCTGGTGAGCAGGTGCCTTTAGGCAAAGCACCAATCCTGAAAATGCCAGTTCTCAGCAACTTCATCCCTGAAGCCAGTAGTTGATATAAATGAAAAACATTCCAAAAACACAAAGACAATACATGCCAGATAATGGCAGAGTGGGGATCAAATGCTAGAGGATTTAATCATTATTTCATACCAGACAACTATTCAAGCATCCACAGTGATAATACCTGCTGCAGCTTCAGTGTTATAATTCAGTAGAATTATAATATCTCCAGAAAGAATGGAGTGCAAGAGATTAACATAATTTTGTCAAAGAACATTAGTTGCTAAAGCAATCCTTTTGAAATAAAAAAATCCCCTTAAGTGTTATGATAGTCAAACACTCAGATGGCACAAATCAGTGCAGCTGTACTTTACAAAAGCTGTGATGAAACAACTAATTCAAGACCTTTTGACATAAAGAGTTTCCACAAATACAAATATGTTGGAAATGTGACATTTCAGGCCAATGTTGTAACTGGGAACTGATTACTCAGTGCAGGTGCACCCTTTCATTAGTGGCTTTAGAAATAAATAAATAAATAAATAAAATAAAATAAATAAAAAGAAAAAGAAAACCACATTTGCAACATTGCAATATTCTTCTATTTGTGTGACCTTCCCTCTTTTGGCAGTGCAGGTCTAAATGACCAACAATTGGGTGTGAACACATAAAATGTTCTATGACATCTTTTCTTGAATATCTTGAAACCTCTGTATGACATTAGAATTTTTACTTGTGTCAGAATTCATTATCTTTACATTAGAAACTGATTTAAGTGCTGATTCTTCCTCTATTAAACTACTTGGAAATTTATTGATGAACAAGACTGTTTAGAAAGAAGGATGGGTTTCTAAATATTATTCAAATCTGAGGTGCTTAACGCCTTCTTTTGCCTTAGTCTATAGCAGCAAAACCAGTTGTTCTCTGGACGCCCAGTACCCTGAGCTGGTGGAAGGGGATGGGGAGCAGAATGTGGCCCTCACAATCCATGAGGAAATGGTTGGCAACCTGCTACAGCATTTGGATGTATGCAAGTCGATGGGGCCGGATGGGATCCACCGTAGGGTATTGAGAGAACTAGCGGAAGAGCTGGCCAAGCCACTTTCCATCATTTATCGGCAGTCCTGGCTATCAGGGGAGGTCCCGCTCGACTGGCAGCTAGAAAACATGACGCCCATCTACAAGAAGGGCCAGAAGGTAGACCCCAGGAACTATAGGCCTGTTAGTTTGACCTCAGTGCCAGGGAAGCTCATGGAGCAGATTATCTTGAGTCATCACGCAGCACTTGCAGGGCAAGCAGGCGATCAGGCCCAGTCAACATGGGTTTATGAAAGGCAGGTCCTGCTTGACGAACCTGATCTCCTTCTATGACAAGGTGACACTCTTAGTGGATGAGGGAAAAGCTGTGGATGTGGTCTACCTTGACTTCAGTAAGGCTCTTGACACCGCTCCCTACAGCATTTTCCTCAGGAAACTGGCTGCTCATGGCTTGGACTGGCGTACACTTCGTTGGGTTAAGAGCTGGCTGAATGGCCGGGCCCAGAGAGTTGTGGTGAATGGAGTCAAATCCAGCTGGAGGTCGATCACTAGTGGAGTCCCCCAGGGCTCGGTACTGGGGCCAGTTCTCTTTAACATCTTTATAAATGATCTGGATGAGGGGATCGAGTGCACCCTCAGTAAGTTTGCAGATGACACCGAGTTAGCTACGCGTGTTGATCTGCTCAAGGGTAGGAAGGCTCTGCAGGAAGATCTGGATAGGCTGCACCGATGGGCCGAGGCCAACTGGATGAAGTTCAACAAGGCTGGGGCACAACAACCCCAAACAGAGCTACAGGCTGGGAGATGAGTGGTTAGAAAGCTGCCTGGCAGAGAAGGACCTGGGAGTATTGGTTGATAGTCGGCTGAATATGAGCCAGCAGTGTGCTCAGGTGGCCAAGAAGGCCAACAGCATCCTGGCTTGTATAAGAAACAGCGTGGCCAGCAGGTCCAGGGAAGTGATTGTCCCCCTGTACTCAGCTCTGGTGAGGCTGCACCTCGAGTACTGTGTTCAGTTTTGGGCCCCTCACTACAAGAAGGACATGGAGGTGCTTGAGCGAGTCCAGAGAAGGGCTACGAAGCTGGTGCAGGGTCTGGAGAACAAGTCTTATGAGGAGCGGCTGAGGGAGCTGGGACTATTTAGCCTGGAGAAGAGGAGGCTCAGGGGCGACCTTATCGCACTCTACAGGTACCTTAAAGGAGGCTGTAGTGAGGTGGCGGTTGGTCTATTCTCCCACATGCCTGGTGACAGGACGAGGGGGAATGAGCTAAAATTGCCCCAGGGGAGGTTTAGGTTGGATATTAGGAAAAACTTCTTTACTGAAAGGGTTGTTAGTCACTGGAATAGGCTGTCCAGGGAAGTGGTTGAGTCACCATCCCTGGAGGTCTTTAAAAGACGTTTAGATGTAGAGCTTAGTGATATGGTTTAGTGGAGGATTTATTAGCATTAGGTCAGAAGATGGACTCAGTGATCTTGGAGGTCTCTTCCAAGCTAGACTATTCTATGATTCTATGATTCTATCTTCATTTGGGAACTTGATTTTTATTATTTTACTTTTCTGTGTTTTCTATGTACTGATCTAAATTAATATTTCTACATTCACTTCACAAGTGTTGTAACACATAATTAATGTCCATAAAGTAAATTGACAACATCATTATTGATTTTAAGCATAAAATTGATCTTTATGGTAATCCTGAAATCTTGTGAGATGATCCACATTACTGAAAACCTGTAAGCCCTTCTTTTTCATGGATAATTTAGATGTAGCAAGGAGAAGGGAGTATCATTACCTATCTCAAAGTTATTGGCAGCTTGGAAGGCAATGACTTCAGATGCTCTCAATCAGTCTTCTGAAAGACATACAAGCTTGGGGCAGTCCTAGACGTTTAAGCTTTTATGTTGTGTTCAGAAAACAAACAAAAGTCCCAACAAGTTACCTGACCATAAATTCTTTTTTTTCACTCCCTATCATTTTCACTTTCCACAGCAATGGTCTGTCTTATTGTTTTGTCCCTCTCCTTTTTCATATCAGACTCCTTTTTTCAGTTTCTCAATTTTCTACATTTTTGTTGTTGTTGTTGTTTTTCATAGCAACAGAAGCTTACCCTGTTTTTCTTCACTCATAAGGGATTTATATAAATATGTAAGCATTCTCCCATGAAATTTACTGTTATAAAACAAAACAAAATGAAAACAACCTTTTTCTAGGCCATACTCCATTGTTTGGGACCTTACATACATGGGTATTTGTTCTTGTATCCATCCTGAGCTTCCATAAGGTTGCAATGTCTGTCATACATAGACAAAAGAGCAAATCATGGTGCTTTGCTTCTTTGAGAGACCTAAGAGTAACACTAACTGTCTTTTCAATCTGCTCTTTCAGTGTTGTAAGAGGTGAAACCACCTCCTTTCCAATCAGCAGGAGGCCAGGATCACCAGCAGTACCCATCACCTACTCCAGACTCTTGATCTTCATGCATACTACCACTAAAACAGCAGTTTTTCCGTGGATACATTGGCTTCAGTTGAATCGCAGTTGTGCCTTTTGTGTAAAAATTCATATGCAAAAGTTCAGTTTGTGAAGATTTAATTCACCTGTGAGAAAGCCTCTATTTTAAAACTGTAGGTCAGAGAGTTCTGCTCCTGAAGCACTGCACATGTGGTCAGCCATTTCAATATTCAAAAGGATGTGATCATTTTCAAAACTTGTTTTTGTTATTCACACTGTCTTCACACAGAACATACATATATAAATAAATAGAAGAAGCCAAGTTCTGGTAGGGGCAAGTAAAAGATCTGATGAAAACAGGAAGCAGTTAATAAATTTAATATATATATATATATATATATATATGTATCTGAAAGAATCAGCTGTCACAATGCACTCATTCATAATGGGAAGAGGAAAATAACATCTGGTAACTGTATAGCATATCTACTTAAAGATAGTTCAATTGCCAGATGAAGTGGACTCTGACAGCTTAAGGACCAAGAGAATGTGCAGCAGTGTAAATGGATGATGGATGTGATCATCTTTTAAACAACAGGACAAAACCTGGCTGCACTCAGCTAATCAGACCTGCCAAGACCTTTATCTGTCTTCTTCATTTATATAAATATAATCAACTCATATCTCACCGTGTGATTTTCTGTCTTCTGACTGACTCATCAGAAGGGTGAGTCACATGGCAGGTGTGTGACTTTCCATCAGCTCTGGAGGAGGCAGACGTATTCCATAAGCACTGGTGTATCTGCTTCTCTAGCTTAATGATTAGTGTGTCTGCAATTACTTATAGAAGAAAAATCACTGGTGACAAAACTACTCACTTACATTCCTTATCCAGACCACTGAAATGCAGAGTATTCAAAAAACAAGGACAAGGGATGGGTCAAGGAACAAAATTATATTCTTAAGTCAAACACTTCAGGAAGATTTACTATTTACACTTAATCCTTATCTTCAATTCAGTTTCATGCTAATACTGACCCTAAGGAATTTAAAAATAAAATAAAAACACAACATTTTCTTTAAAGAAAAACTGAGATACTACTAGGGGTTTTAGTAGTGTTATCTTCCTCTCACAAACTATATTAGTAGAAGAAGCACACACTCTACAGTTAAAAATATGAGACTGCAGGATGGGAGAGCTGTGCCCTATTCCTAGAGGCTTTTGGGGCTGCAGTATCTGTCTTCAAAATGCAAAACTCCTGACTGGCTTGCAGTTGGAATAATGAGACATAGAAAAAAAATAATAAAAGAATGAATAATGCTAAAATAGGCTATATGCTGCAAAATATTAAACACGAACTATAAGTTATGGGTCCTAACACTGTATAATGTCTGTCATTCCCCCCCCCAAATGGTGAAATACTCTGTAATCTATTCCTGTAGTAAATGAATCAATGCAATTCGTTGTTTATTCAATTTGAGATAACTGCTGTGACCTCAAAATTATCTGTGAATTTTTACGTTTTTGTTTCAAATCCATAAACTGTGGATGTGCTTTAGTAATAGGATCTCTAGATTACTTGGAATTAAGGTAATTAGCTTTTAAATGTGACATCAATTTATCACACATTTTGGTATTTGACTCCACAGTTTTATTTCCTGTATACTGTAAGGAACACATTGTAGAAGTGCAATTGCTATGAGTATATTTTGTTATATTAATAATAATAATAAAACTAATAAAATGAATTATTAATATTTTGTATATTTTTTAAATAAAATATAAAAATAAAAACCAACAAGATAATAAAATTGGTACAATACCATATTGAAACCAAGTCCCCAGTAGCTTGTATTTTAAAATCAAAGGTGAAATGCAAGTCATAAATATGGGCATTTTTCCTCATCTTCCTGATAGTCAATAAGCACAGTTCAAATATATGTTTTAAGGCAGTGGTCTGATTTCATAAATGATTTTGCATTTTGCTCGTTGTCTTCTTTTACTCATACGAGCTTCTTCAGCCGTTACCCCTGGAAACACATGCTGCAAAGCTGACCACTGGTCATAGTGCATGCATCTGATGAAGCTCTGAGGAGGTACTATTATTTATTAATATGTTCTCCAAAATTAATTTTGTTTTAAAATTAAACTTGCCTACAAGAAGATATGCTTACTTAAAATTAAGGCTTAGAAATATAAACATATCTCCAAAAGCAGATCAAATCTCTAAACATCCTCATTACACCAACTAGGTAGGCAGTCCCAAGAGAAGCAAATTCTCTTGTGTTTTGAGAAAATTTGGTTCAGATGAAAGCTAACTGAGATGATACTTTAGAAGATATTGTGCATGGAAATAAGTTTTTGACAGTGAGGAAGATACAGTCTATACATTTCTTGAGAATTTTGCCCAGATACACTAAAAATACACTACAATCACTTCAGTTCCATTGATTTTCTTTAAAGACACTCTGGCTAATAGCTCTGCCTAATTAGCTACTGCCAAAAATGCAATGGGTGAGGGACACAGTTGTAAAGACTTTCTAGGCTAGAACCATATGGCTTCATCTATTCATTTATTCTAATGCACGTCAGGTCAGTAACATTTTGCTAACATATTTAAAAATTATCCACAAAACAAGCGTAGCCACAGGATGTGAAAAACCTTTAAACAGATGGTTAGCAATGAATTGCTGGTCAACAAATACAATAGCTTGACAGATAACAGACTGTTTAAGCACTGCCAATTTGGCAATATTACCTGGACCAGTGCCAACATTGTTCACGGCTCAGGATTTTTTATTTGTTTTGGTTTGCTTTGTCATTACTTTTCACATGGAAACTAAACAAAATTATTGATATAGAACAAACAACAGCACAAGGGCCACGAGGATGATCAAGGGGCTGGAACACCTCTCCTGTGAAGACAGGCTGAGGGAGGTGGGGTTGTTCAGCCTGGAGAAAGGAAGGCTTAAGGGAGACCTTACAATGGCCTTCCCGTACTTAAAGGGGGCTACAGGGAAGCTGGGGAGGGACTTTGTCAGAGAGGGTAGTGATAGGACAAGAGACAGTGGCTTTAAACTAAAAAAGGGTAGATTTATTTTACGTATTCAGATGACATTCTTTTCTATGAGGGTGGTGAGGCACTGAAACAGGTTGCCCATCACTGGAGGTGTTCAAGGCCAGGTTGGATGGAGCTTTGAGCAGCCTAGTCTACTGGAAGACATCCCTGCCCAGGGTAGTGGGGCTGGAATTAGGTGGTCTTTAAAGTCCCTTCCAATCCAAAGTATCCTATTATTCCATGATTTACAAGAAATGTAGTAATCCCAGTTTTCCTTTTACACTATGAGGAAAAGTTTCACTATCAGAGGTAAGCAGGTGGATTGGAGAGGGGGGGCTACTAGTGTGGTAAGATACTGATTTCTGAAAATATAGAGATTTTTTCTTTTTTTATGACTTTTTAAGTTTAGCTGTTGATGTTAAAGAGCAGCAGGAAACATTATTCCATTCTAATATTTTTTATTTTTCTTTTGCATAACTTTTAAGTTCCTGTTCATCCTATAAAAGTTTAGCCCACATTTCAGATATGCGGCTTTTATGTTTTTATAGGCTTTCACTATTGCATACCACTAATGCTGGTGTAATTGCCCCTACAAAATACTAATTTTCTTATAAGGAGTAAAGAACTAGACTCACCAATTTTTTAAAATAGACGTATAAAATATGATTTATAGTTATATAGTTTGAATTTCAAATGAAAACCATTGTACAGTGCAGTGATAATTATCACTTTCACAGTTATCCCAAAAGTGAGAAAAAAGTATAACAGCCTGTCAGTTTTGAGAGAAACTGGGGGAGATCCAACTTCAGTTTACAAAAGAGCAAAAGGAAATCCTATTCACCCATCCAATTTGTGTCAGATTTATAACATAATCTTAGTTAGTTCATCATACTATGGCATATTTGACTATATTTTCTCAGGTACTCCATCTCTCACTAGGCATTTCATGATTTCTGTAATGAGTAAAGGTAAAAGAAATTAAAAATTAAAAACTTGCTGTTACTGACTGCAAAATGATGCTCTGCATAAACAGCAAAATCAATCCTGTACAGGTGGAAATGTCTTTACAGTTCAGCTGTCCAGCAGTTGAGCTCGGGAATTCTGATTCTACCTTAGTATTGACAGTCTCTGATTCTAAAAATAGCCCTTTTCATGTGTCAGGCTCAGTTTTATTGGCACTGATTTACAAATAATCAACCTTCAGCACAAATGCTTGATTAAAACTCACATTCAAAGCTGGATGTGGAGAGCTGAATGTTCACTCATGTCATTAGATTCTAGATATTACAAACCAAATGCTGTAGTTGATAAATAATGCATACATACACATCTGATGCTGTTTCTGTAAAGTGAGTTCAACATTCAAATGAGTGGTACTAGTGTAAAAACCTTTAATGGAAAGCTGTGCCTCAGAAATTGGTGCATTGTAGGAAAACCATACCAAAACAAACGTAATTCACTCATTTGGTACATTTCTAATCTATGGCTAGTCTTACAGGGAGAATAAACACTGATTCTTTCCCAGTTCTTTCAAGAATTTCTTTCTTTCCCTCATGCATGCACAATTTCACACACTCTTCAATATACATGACAGGGAAAAAAAGATAAAACAAATGATACGTTTTTGAATAAACTGAATTCTAAACCATTTATTGTTAGGATGCTATTTTAAAGCCTTCATTTTGAACATATATAGAAAACTAAACTCCATCGGTTTTTCTTTTAATACTTCACTGCATTTTCTTTGTTTTATATTACCCCCCACTGCACAAAATTACATGAAATTTACTTCACCACCAGAAATTCTGTAAGAAAAGGACCAAAAGCTATCAACAAATAATTATGCATTCTGTTGTTGAACTTTACTATAGATCCCATACTTCGCTGACTGGACCCAGATTTTATTTATAGAAATAATAATAAGATCCATCTTACTATTTTGGCGTGCTCGCTCTTATCTCTCTTTTCTGCAAAAACTACCCTAAATTAGATACCAATTATGAAAATACAATAAGCCATCCCACCTTCAATGGTAATATTTGGCGTTCAAGAAACATTACTGCAAATAGTTCAATAAAGGTTGAGTTTGTTGGGACCATCTACGTACATATTCACTGAGAGCTTCCTGCTGAACTACCCTGCTCTCTGCTATTCTTAATAGCAAAGCAGATAGCCTGTCAGCAAGATATTTTTAGCTCTTTTTCACTTCTTTCTAAATTAGTAACTTTTTAATTGAAAATGGAAAGGAACAGCACAAAACTATGCCAGGGGAGGTTCAGACTAGACAGTAAGAGAAATTTCTTTAAAATTAGGGTGGTCAAACCTCAGACTTCCAAGGGAGGTGGCTGATGCCCCATGCCTGTCAGTGTTCAAGAGGCATTTGGATAAAGACCTCATTAATATGCTTTAACTTTTGTATATCCCTGGCGGCTGGGAATGATCTAGATGATCTTTGAAGGTCCCTTCTAGGTGAACTATTCTATTCTATTCTGAAAGGGCACTATGAGCATCGTGTTTCTGTAATCACCTTTCTCTTTCCTCCTTTTCCCTCCTTATGAGAGTATTGATGCTTCCTTTCCAAACCAACAAATTTCTTCAAATGAAAGATGATCCTTCCCTTTTATTTATTTATTTGGATGTTTCCAATCTGTAGCAACAATTTCCTACAGCTTTTTCCAAGCCCATATGAAAGATACACTGGATTAAGATTTAAACTGCACTTTCTGATTGATTTCCAGAATACATTTTACATTCAATATCCCACGTAAAAAGCCCATGGAGAACTGCACCACAACAATTAATGATACTTTTTTTTTTCTCTTGATATATGACTCAGCAACCCGAGACTTATTTTTTTCGAGACTCAGTACAGCAGTTTCTGCTTCAGACTATAGCTCCAAAATAGCAACTTGCATAGTTTCTATGTTAACATATTACAAAATGTCAAACTGACACGAACTACAATCATTTTTTACTCTGTATTTTAAATAAATATATTTAATTTAGCAAATACTGGCATAGTAAATATACATTTTAAACATATTATTAGACAATGATGTATGAAGATCTCAGTTTGACAAGTACTCAACAGCTTTAACAATATGTACCTCCTACCAAATAACTTAAATGTCTGTAATGTTTGAAATGACATTTTTTTCCTCATGCAAATATTGAAAACCTTTATAGATAAAGCTTTAACAGAAGGAATCCTTTAGGATCATACTGAACTCCCCCCCCCCCCCATCCCCCCATGGAAATGTGTTATTTTATAATTCACCACTGAATGCAAGAGATCAAGAATCAGAAGAAAATATCTATAATATCTAGAAATTTTGCTATCCTGAGAAAAGTGACAAACTATATAAAGAGTTAACATGAATGAATTCAAAATGTAGGAGTTTTATATATGTGTGTATATATATATGTATATACACATATCTTTATATGTATATATACACACAAATCTTTATATGATTGAGTCTCTACTTTCCAAAGTTCTGTTCTGACAACGCAGATACAAACACTTTAGCTTATCAAAGTATGACTTTGGTATGCATTTTACCACTCCAATATTTCATGCCATCATGTTAAATCACTTTTTTCTCTTTCACATTAAATCTTGAGCTGAATATAAAGCTCTTTGTTTCAAACTTAGAGTCATCAGTAAAGCACAGCAAGGAAATAATCACAGGATGTACTGAATATCAGACTAAATTTGCCAAAGGATTTAGCCAAACTTTGCTTTTTTCTGTAGATAAATGCATATTTTCTATAATAAATTCAAGATACTGAAATGTCTGCTTTTTTGGTTCTTACTTTCCCCTCTCCATCTGGTCCTCTCGAAATACACAAAGTAACTCCAGGTTGACAATAACTAATATTAAAATAATTTACAGTTTTAAAATGCTGCTATTATTGCTACAGAGAACAGTGACTTTTCCTGCAGCCTAGAATTGAAATACTTCAGAATAAAATATGCTATGCTTGTTTTAATCACATGTAATAAAGCCATTTTTTTAAAAATTTTATTTTCCTGAAGATACTCATTGATGTATTGTTAGGACCAAAATTGTGCTGCATTTCAGAAAACACTCATGGGAGGATCCTTTCTGCAAGATAAATGCAACTGAAGAAACTTGCTAGAAAAACAGAGATATATTTTCACAATTATAATGACTATGAAAATAAGAGACAGATTACAACATGGTTTATTCTGTGAGCTTTCTGAATCTTGAGGGGAGAAAAAAAAAAAAAAAAAAAGATAAATTTATCATTTAGAATAAGGTGGGGGAAAAAAAAAAAAAAAAAAAAAGATATGTGCTTTAGGGTAGAAAACAGCCCAAAATGAGATGATGGGAAGAAGAGATATAATGATTGTGCTGAAAGAAAGCAGAAGAAAATTAGCAATTAAAAACCAAATGTGATTGTTATGTAACAGAGGAAGACTGAAACACGAAGTCCAGCAATTGCATTTCAATTCCTGTAATGGATAATTATGTGTTAGGCTCTAACGTGAAGGACACTCCTTTATAAAGCAGTACTTTTATCATGCATTATACATCACTTGCACACCAGGGACACCAGGAAAAAAATATAAAAATCTTTTTTCTTGTAAACACTAGGCAGTTACTTCTAAATAGATATACTGGAAATAAATTACTGCTGCACACAATGGAGCCCTTAGAAGTTCTTATTAAAAACAAACAAACAACAAACTTTATGATGAAATATGAAAATTGCATGAGCTTTATAAGACAATTGCATGCCCTGAGATTTTGTTAGAATGCTGTATTTTGGAGTTAAACTAGTAACTCCAGAGTTATGGTATAATTAGTTATTGCTAATATTTTTTTTTGTAGCCTTTTCATATTTTCAGTACACATTCTTTCTTTCTGAAATAGACCTGTCAGCAACAGACCATCAGTGGAGATCTTTCTGTTTCTCAGAAAGTCCACTTAGAAGGTATGAAATTTTAGGAGAAGTCCTAGTGTTATTATTATTATTATTGTATTTTACTGGTGGTAGTAAACTAGAGTTTCTGTATATCGGCATTTCCTAAGACCACCCTACTCCACAGACATTCTTCTTAGGATCTCCAGATGTGCTCTGTTCATTTGCTTAATGCAAAGCCATGCCTTTGAGTATGTTAAAAGAAACTGGCCAATTAGCTAAAGGGAAAAAAAGGGAAATTTTCCAAAGCCTATCACTTGTTACACACAAGAAGACCTGGAGGGTTTTGTTTGTTTGTTTGTG